>CM061531.1:292700536-293300536 GCA_030545055.2 Neoaliturus tenellus
ACTGACATTAGTCTGTTTTGTATAAAACTTAGGGTGTCCGCGCAACAGTTTGCGCCACTTAGCTAAAGTTGAAACTCTCTTAACTTTGGGTGGTGGACAGTGAGCAACTAATAAAGTCTTAACACGGCTAAGTTTCTTACCTAAAGTGTCCTGCGACATGGCTTCACCTCACAAAAGTCCGCACAATACTGAGAGACCGCTTGTAGCGCATGAGTCAAGGGAAAAGAGGTGGGGGAAACAGCAGGAGTGGGGGAAGGTCACAGTGGCGGGGGAAGGTGAGGTGGTACGCTGGAGTATCGCATCACTTCACCATGAGCTGTCCTACAGTCAACACACTGTTCTCTTGGCCCGAGTTGGCACTAGAAGAAACATTTCTGTACAGCTTAGGCTGTGAGAGCCGAGGAAGCAAAGTCAAAGTGGAAATTGTGTTAAACTCCAAGATGAAGAGTCTCCTAAATAAACTAATTGTATCCTTGCAATCTCCTATAACTTTAGAGAAATACCACTTTATTAAGCGACACCTTATACTTTGGCAAAACGAAGCGGAAATGGAAAAGATTACAGTAAAATTAATTTAACTTAAAACCTGAACTGGACACTCATGGCGATACCACGTGGCGTGCAAACGCCACCCATAAACATTACAAGTTAGGTTATTGAGCACCTCTGGTACGATAACCGATGTGCTAGAGTTAAAGTGTGATGACCTTGAGTCAAAACACTGAAACACTACAAGTCGATATCGTCCCAGAGTTAAAGTGTAGTGACCTACATTCAGAACTTGTAAAATTACTTACATATAGAGAGCTAGAGAACAGCGAGACGCACCGCATGGAAGCCGGAGACATACTGGCGAAGCGGTGTTGTGCAGCCTAGGGACCCAGTTGTGGTGGGGGTATAGCCAACACTTAGAGTACAAGTGTTGTGGGTGACCTTGACCCACTTAACTTACCTGACCCCCCCCCCCCACCCCCACCCCCTCCCCCACCCCTGATATCCTGGGCGTGGCAGCCCCGGTGGGGATATAAGGGGGCCCAGCCAGAGCCGGCTCGCAGTCCGCTCCCGCGCGTTGAACGTGAACGACCGGGACGGACCGCCATAGGCATCACTAAACATTGAATGGCGCCTTCAGTGTTTAGCGAAGTCTGCTCTAACTTTAAGACTTGTATTAGTTGTAAGATATTGCGCTTGCGTTTGGGTATTGCGAATTGTTTTATATGAGAGTGTTTTACTTGTACCTTATGTCTCCTGTGTGTCTTTTATCCTTTGTGTCTTGTTCGTTATATGTGTTTAACATGTATGTGCTTGTTCCAGCATTGACCACGTTGAGCTCAATTGTGTGTTGTAAGTGTGTTATATTTTTCTAAAGTGTATACGCTTGTTGTAGCATTTCCCCCTTGAGCTTTTGCAATGCTCAAAGTAAATTGTAAAGACAGGGAACGGGAGTAGGCCCCCGTGTAAAGTTACTTTTGTATAATTGTTAGGCTCCTCTCATGCATGCTTTAATGCGGCTGAGAAATAGGAGTTGGTCCGTTTGTACGCCTATATGGGGGTAATAAGCCGATGGCCTCTGCACTCGGACCGAGGACGTAAGCCACTAGGGTGTCCTCAGTTAGTTTCCCTTCTGGAAACTCAAAATTATGTAAATGAAACTTTGTTAGCTATTTGTGTTTTTTTGTCCCCAAGGCCCCCGAACATTCGTGGTTCGCCATGGATGTACGGGGGCCGAAATTTTTTAATGTCCGTGTGGCCTTGACCCACATAGGACTTGTAAAAATTTACTGCATTGCTAAATTAAAAATATTAAAGATAGGGTTACGGGAGTAGGCCCCCGTGTAAAGCCACTTTTTATAATTGTTAGGCTCCTCTCATGCATGCTTCAATGCGGCTGAGAAATAGGAGGTGGTCCGTTTGTACGCTTATACGGGGGTAATGAGCCGATGGCCTCTGCACTCGGACCGAGGACATAAGCCACTAGGGCGTCCTCAGTTTCCTTGAAAAGTATGTAAATGACATTTTGTTAGCTATTGGAAAAGTTATTAGTTCGAAATGCAGTAAATGTTTACAAGTCTCGCGTGGCGAAGGGTACACGACATTGGATGTTGCCTTGTTGTCATAGTTGGGTCTCTTCGGAGGCTACAGCGATGACAACCCAAATGCCCCACACCCCCATAGGGGGGTGTGGGGCTTAATTTTTTTAAAGTTTTTTCGTGACCTTGACCTAAATATAAAAGTTTTCAAAATCTTTAACAGTCAGGTCTTATTAACACAGTTTATATATATAGAGGTCTTTTAAAAGTTAACAGTTAGGTATTAGTAACACACAAGTTTGGAATTGTTTATAGTTGGGTCTCTTGGGAGGCTTCAGCGATGGCAACATAAATGCCCCAAGTGGGGCTTCTTTTTTGAAAAAGTGTGAGCCCCCCCCCCCGGCAAAAAGTGCGAGCCCCCCCCCCCCCCCCCGGCAAAAAGTGCGAGCCCCCCCCCCCCCCCGACAAAAAGTGCGAGCCCCCCCCCCCCTGATATCCTGGGCGTGGCAGCCCCGGTGGGGATATAAGGGGGCCCGGTTGCACGCACTTCTCATTCCTGCTCCAGCCTTCGTTGGAAGTTCTTCTCCGTTATTTGCATTTAACGCTCTTTCTACCTCAACATGCGCTTCAAGAACTATCCACCAGTTCTCCCATACATCAAATCGAATTCAACCAACACGTCTACTCCGACCAACACATCTACTCCAACTTCAACCTCCGCTGCTCCGATTCTCCAAACGTGTTTGATGAGCACAATCCTCAGCTGTTTGGAGATGCCGTCGGCTCCTTCGATGCCCAGCCTATCTCCGCTGCCACCAACGGAACCAACAAGTCCAAGTGTCAGTGGTGCTGGTGACGCTCCGTCGACTTCAAGAGGGGCTGGCGCTCACCCTGCAAGCAGCCGAGTGCTCATAGCATCACCGCCGATCTCATTGTTGTCAGATTCTGATTCGGAGTCAGCGGTCTTTGAGGAGAAGAAGTCGAGGTCCAAAATCATTCCCTACTCCCGTACACAGAAAATCCTTTCCTATACAAAGACCCAATGTCCACTACCCGTATCCCCCATGCCATCCACACCGGTCAAACCATCCTGCAAATCGATCTTTTCCCCAGACAAGTCAACCTCACCCAAAGCCAACATTCCATCTACAGTCAAACCATCCCGTAAATCGATCTTCTCCCCAGACAATTCTACCTCACCTAAAACCACTATTGATCTAACCCATTCTCCTACCCGACCCAAAATTCTTTGCAAATTACCCCTTGACCGTGCTAAACCATCACCCTCCATCCTTTCCAGCCAGCCTAAGTTAGATCAAGCGCCGCTCCAAAACACTAAGAGTCCAACACAAAAGAAACGTAATCGTGTTAAATGCCCTGCTGGCAAGCGTGATAAATGCGATTATGTTTGGTTTAGCAGAGAGGCTGTGGTTCTTTGTTGTCCGAGTTTTGCTCTTCCAGAAAAAGATCGTTGCCAACGACACTTGAATAAGAAAATCAAAATTCCGACACCAAAGCCCTATAGCCTTAATATTATGCCTGAAAAGTCCAAGTTCAAACACCCCAACAGTCCGCAGAAGCTGAAAATTAATAGGCTCAAGAGGGACAAAAAATATTATTTCATTGTTCAAGCTTATGGAGCATTTAACATAAATGTGCAAATCATTCTAAAAGGTGATGGCCGCCTTCATAGAATGAAAGTACCACCTGCGATGGTACAAAGAGAATTTTTTGTCCCCGGGGCTTATTTAATTCGAAGAAAAGGATGCCTATCTGTTTGGGAAATGGACTAGGACATGGGCTCACCAAAAAATCAAAATTGTGTTTAAAAGTGTTGGACATTAATTAAATTTCCTCTTCCAAATTAATTTTTCTAAATTTAGTCTTAACCCTCTTAAAGTAAGGGAGAGGGGTATTATACAAGTCAACTAATAAAAAAAAAATACTTGACTTGTATAATACTTTAACCTGGCGGTGATGTAAAATCACTGGGACAATCTCAAACCGTGTCCTTGAGGGTGAAGACTAAGTTACAAAAATCTTTAACAAATAAAAAACTTACCTCCAAACGCTTGTAGCTTGCTACAAGTGTTTGGAGGTAAAAAAATTTTTAAAGTTTGAATGACCTTGACCCACATAAATTACTGTTTAAAGTAAACTGCTAACCTTACAACTTATGTCGTGTATCACGTGATACCCCCCACTCTAACGCTTTTAATAAGCTTGTATGAGCCGTTCATTTGCTTCAGTCCGTTCCTATGCTCTGTGGTAAACATGTCACAGTACAATTACAAAGGTGGTGACTTCTTGATAAATGAACACAATGCTTGGGAAGTGCTAAACCGGCATAGAATGGAAGTTGAGTGTTGTATAAGACGAGATGGGTCTACATTTTATCTATGTATTATAAACAAACAAACCCACAAGTATCAACACTGGACAAAAATTAATTATAACAACATAGATGAGCTGTTTGCTTGGGTTTTTGAGGTGTGTAATGTTATCGAAGAAACCAAAATGATGGGTGTGCTAAAGGTATGTAAAACCGATGACCGCGAGGACTAAGGGAAAGTTAGTGGAAGTCCTTAAACTTACCCCCCCCGCCCCCCCCCCCCCCCCCCCCCCCCCGGGTTACCCCCACCACTAAAAATGGGTATATATAGGAGTGGTGATCAACCGTCTTCTCATTCTGCTTTACACTGTTTAGCTGAATACTACCATGTCAGCCATGAACATTCCAGCCTCTACCTCTGGCCCGACCGCATCCAACTCTGGCTCAAGCTCTGGACCGATCCGGCGGGGCCGCCTGTCAAAGAGTCGCGTTCGGTTCTTCGGATTCACTCCGAGCAAGACGGAGTTGTGCAGCAGTGGAGCCTCCAGAAGAGAGTCTAGCTTGTATGAAGAACTCCAGCAGGTAGTGCCAGGTGTAGTGGTTGGTGCATCTTCACAGGAAGACACTGTTAGAGCTGCTATAAGATATATTAAAGGTTGTAACGTATTGATAGAGGAAAAGGACAGGTTGTTAGAGGAAAAGAAGAGGTTGTTGGAGAGTGCACACAGTGAAATACTTTTGATCCGGAAAGAATGGGAAAAACTAATTATGAAGTGTGACAGATTGTTAGATGATAGTGATGATAGTGAGGATGAGAGTGGATAGGTGTGGGTAAAGACTCGGACTGGGACTTGCGTGTTTGTATGAATGTGTGTGTGAATGCGGAATACAGAGCGGGGGATAGATCACTCTGTGGCAATGGACTAACATGCCACTTAGTGATCTATCCCCCGTTCTGGTAATGTTTTTGGATGGCCTTGACCCACTTTACCAAGGCTAGCTAGTACCCCCACCACTGATAAGTGTATATATACGGGTATTAACGTGCAGTTTGGTTATTCTGCTTTGTACCGCTTAGCTGAATACAGCACTGTAACATGGCTTTCAACTCCAAAACTTCTCAGGCTTCCTCTTCTTCTTCAAGAAGGCGTGCTGCCAACGTTCTGCCTGCTACTCGTGGACCTGCTCGACCATTCCACAGCATAACTGTTGCTCGGGCAAACGCCTGCAAAGCTCCGATGCTACGGACCTTGCTGGAGGTAAGCCAAGACGGACAAGGCTTGCTCAGTCCTGGTCAACGGCAGGAGCAAGAAAGGCGTATGGCGTACTTCAGGCTGCAGGGTGTAGTTCCCAGCTTGAAGTTAGGCGATCCGAGAGTAGCAAGCATCAACGAGGCAGCGGACTACATATCACACCTTCACAGTGTTTTAGAAGTAAAGGACCAACAAATTGAAAACTTAAAAGAACAATTGAAACAATTTAACTTTAATCCTGTGGAGTTTGTGGAAGCAGTGATGAGTGATAGTGATGATGAAGGAACTGAATATATATTGGGTATGTAATGAAAGACTTGGACATGGACATGTGTGTGTGTGTGTAGAATACAGAGCGGGGGATAGACTACTTTGCGGCAATGGACTAGCATGCTGCTTAGTGGTCTATCCCCCGCTCAAAGGGTAGCATTGGATGACCTTGACCCACTTTACAGCAAGGACAACCGGTTAACTGGTATAAAAGAGGGGGTCTATACATCTCGACTTCATTCTGCTTTGGACCTTCCAGTGGAACGCTAGAAACAATGAGTGGATCGCTGCTTGGTGCTAACTTGGACAGGTATTCTGTGATGGTACACTATGAAGATTGTAGAGACATGTTGACGGCTGTGTATGATTGTTTGGTGAGAAAAATCTTTCAAGAAAACTGCCAATTTATGTTAGCGTGGAAAAGAAACTTGTTTGTTGATGGTCATGCTACAATGCAAAGCATGAACCACCTTCATGTGTTAAAAGTAGGACATCATAATTTGGACGAACTGGACGATATGTTTAGGGAGCTGGAGTGTTTGATACATCAGGAATGTAAACCATGTGAAATTGAAATTTTTAAATTGGATATGGAATTAGAATAAAATGTGTTAAACAGGACTTGGACTTGGACTTGATTGAGGTTTTTGTAGAACAGAGCGGGGGATAGATCACTTTGCGGCGATGGACTAGCATGCTGCTTAGTGGTCTATCCCCCGCTCAAAGGGTATCTTTACGTGACCTTGACCCACATAAATTGTATAGTTGGTGGGGGTATAAAAAGGGTAAGCAAATTGGATGGATACAACACTTCCATACCATGGCTCCACTTGACAACACCGTGTTCCATCGCAACAGAATTGTCTCTATTCTGGAGGTAATACCTCTAGAAATTATAGAAGTAGAGGACCAACTACCTGCGGTTGATCAAGAAGAGGAGGAGGAAGAGATAATGGATATTGAAACGGACTCTGACGAAGCTGGTTCAACGGACAATGAGGTGGACTTGCACGCCTACGAAACATTAGAGTCGTCATCTGAGTCGGAAATGGAATTCCAATTGGAAATCGAAGAAGAAGAACAAGAACAAGACACTCCCCATCGTCCAATGGATAGGATGTTAGTTGCCAGAAGAATTATGTATTGTCATCGCTGCCTATTCCGTGATGAGGATGATTCCGACTCTGATGGTGATGTTTCACCCTTGTAAAAAAGTTTAAACAAAAAGTTAAAAAAGAATGTGAGCGGGGGATAGAGCACTTTGTAGTAAATGATGCTGCTTAGTGCTCTATCCCCCGCTCAAAATAATAATTCCAAATGACCTTGACCTACATAAACTTGCTCAAACAGACGTCTTTGAAAAAACTTGTACAAATTATTGAATCTAGACCAAATATCATCAATTTATCAAGCCTACTGATAAATGTATTACAAACGGTTGTGTAAAGGCTAAATTTAGCACATGAGTGATAACCTCATGTTTCCATATGACGTCACTTTCCCCACCTATCTGCCTCGGATATAAAGAGTCCCGGTGGAGTGCGCTGCTCATTATTGCGTGGACATTCACAGAGTGTGCATTCAAAGCCAAACTGTTTGAAATGGCTCTTTGCGACATTTGTGGGGAAATCTTTCAAGACGAAGATCTTTTCACCATACACAGAGAATTACATGAAGACGAAGATAGAAAAGAAGATATTACCATGGATGAAATAGACTTAGACTCAATTGACCGGTTTTTGGAAGAGCACCAGAAGCAGACGGACTACTGGGACAGCTATCTACAGCAAATGCAAAGAAGAAGACCTAGTGTGATCCAATTTGCTGGTGCTGGACCATCTACTGCTAGAAGACCTTTTGAAGAAGAAGACACTGAAGAAGAGGACACTGAAGAAGAACTAGAAGATGTGAAACAACTGCGCACCACGGCCTTGCCAGGACGAGTTGTAACACATTTTAAAATTAATAATGTTCAATTGGAACTGGAAACATTTATAACCCAGGCTAAGGAACTTGTTGGTGGAACCTTGAGGGAAGAACTACAAAGATTAAATTTTATTAAATTTGGAATGTTGTTAGAGGCTATGTTTAACAATACTGATGGTGAAACAGCATTGAGAGCGTTCATTACCAAAAACCGAACCCTTACCTTCACCTCCAACATCGATGATATTATTGAAGAATGCTTGGAAGAACTTATAACAAAACTTCAAGAACATGAAGGAAGAGGATCTGGATGGACTTTGTCATCAATTGAAGGTATGGATGTAAGGGTTCACAAGCATGGATATGGTTTAAGGGGTAGTAGTTTTATCCCTTTACCAAAGAAAATCCAAAACACTAAATCGTGTAGGAATGTGCAAAATGAAGGTAATGAATGTTTTAAGTATGCAATGTTAACCAAGTATGTTAAAGATCATCCTGAAAGAGTTGGTAGAGAGTATTACGAAAATGAACACCGCTACAACTTTCAAGGCCTCACCTACCCAGTTACATTGAAAGACATAGACAAATTTGAAAAGAAAAATCCTGGCGTTTCAGTGAATGTTTTCGGTCTGGATGATTCGAACAACGTTTATCCTTTGCGGGTAGTAAAAGTTGAGCAAAGAAACCACACTGATTTGTTACTGATCACTAAGGGTGAAATTTCACATTATGTGTGGATAAAGGACTTTGCATCCTTGATTCGAAATCAATTATCAAAACAGAGGCGTAGGTTAACAGTGTGTAAAAGATGTTTTTGTTTCACATATAAAGAAATAAGACAAGGAGGATTAGAGTGGTTGATAGAACACAAAAGACTTTGTAATGAAAATTATGAAGTGAAGATTAGTCTGCCACCACCATCTCGAGCGTGTATCCAATTTAACAAAACAGTTCACCAATATCGGATTCCAGTAGTCATCTACGCAGATTTTGAATCTACGTTAGTACCACAGGAGCTGCCGGACGGTGAAGTGACTAGAAGAACAAAATATCAGTTGCATCAACCCAACAGTTTTTGTCTAATAGTGAAATCAACCTTGTCTGAAAACCAATTGCAAAACTATGGTTTAACATCCACTCCAATACTTTACCGTGGTGAAGAAGCTGCTAAGTATTTCGTAGACCAGTTGTATGACATTGCTGAAAAGGTACAACGCTTGTATGGTAATGTCGTACCTATGGAACCTTTGAATGAGAATCAACAAGAAGAATACAATATGGCATCAAGATGTTATCTATGCGAGAAGAGCTTCAGTGAAGAAAATCCAAAAGTAAGAGATCACGATCACCTGACAGGTTTATACAGAGGAGCTGCTTGTAATTCATGCAATATAAATTACAAACTGCCCCACTTTATCCCTGTCGTGTTACACAATCTTAGCGGCTACGACTCCCACTTCATTATTCCAGAGTTAGGAAGAGATGATGGTAAAATTGATGTTCTTGCTACAACATTGGAAAAGTACATCAGTTTCTCAAAAACCGTAGGTAAGATTAAACTTCGCTTTGTAGACTCTTATAGATTTATGCCATCTAGTTTGAGCAGATTGTCTGAGAATCTACGAAGAGAAGACCTAAAAGAAACCAGCAAGATTGTACCTGAAGATAAATTGGACTTAGTATTACGTAAAGGAGTATTCCCCTACGACTACATAACATCTACAGAAAAATTTGAAGAAACCAGTCTACCACCGATCGAAGCCTTCAACAGCAAATTAAACGAAAGTGAAATCTCCGTTGAAGACTACAATCATGCTTGTAATGTTTGGAACCAACTAAACATTCAAACCTTAGGGGAATATTCTGACTTTTATATAAAATTGGACGTAACTCTGCTGTGCGATGTGATGGAAGAATTCCGAAACACCTGCTTCTCCGCCTATGGACTGGACCCTCTACACTCGTACACATCTCCAGGATTAGCATGGCAAGCTATGCTAAAGTCAACCAACTGTCGACTGGAACTTCTAACGGATATCGATATGGTGCTCATGATGGAATCTGGTGTACGGGGCGGTTTGACACAAGCTGTAACACGTCATGTCAAAGCCAACAACAAGTACATCCCCGGCTTCGACGAGCAACAACCATCGGTCTACCTTGGCTACTTTGACGCAAACAACCTTTATGGTTGGGCAATGTCAAATCCGCTTCCCTACGCTGACTTCAAATGGATCGACCCGGCCACCATTGGAGACATCTCACAGATTCCAATGAATGGTCCAAAAGGCTATATTTTGGACTGTGATTTCGAATATCCAGAGCACCTTCATGACCATCACTACGACTTGCCTCTCCTAGCCAAGACTGAAGTTTCACCGACAGGAAGATGGCCAAAATTGATGATGACCTTGGAGAATAAGGATCGCTATGTGGCTCACTACTGGGTAGTTCAACAGGCTCTTGAATTGGGTCTACGTATAGTGAGAATTCATAGAGCAATTGAATTCACCCAGTCTTGTTGGTTGAAACCATATATTGATTCCAACACTGCAAGAAGAGCTGCAGCGACAACAGCATTTGAAAAGGACTTCTATAAATTAATGAACAATGCCATCTTTGGGAAGACCTTGGAGAACAAAAGAAAACACAAAAATGTAAAATTAGTGAGTGATCCTAGGAAATTGGAAAAATTAGTGCAAAAACCAAATTTCGGAACATCCATGATTATAAACGAAAATCTAGTCGCTGTCAGTATGAAGAAAACAACAATAGTCATGGACCGTCCGTTATACATAGGTATGTCGATTTTGGATATAAGTAAAACCCTGATGTATGATTTCCATTATAACAAAATGGTTAAACATTACGGAAGGGAAAACATTGGAGTCGCATACATGGATACGGACGCGTTTATCTACTGGATAAAGACTTTGGACATGTATGAAGACCTAAGGACTTTTCCATACAAAGAAGATTTCGATTTTTCTGACTATCCGAAAAACCATCCAAATTTTAATGAAAAATATAAAAAAGTAATTGGAAAATTCAAAGATGAAGCAAATGGAATGCCTTTAGAAGAAATAGTGGCGCTGATGGCGAAATTGTATTCATTTAAGATGTACCACGAGAACAACACACCGACAGTGAAGAAAGCAAAAGGAGTGGAGACATCTTATTTGAAAAAACACGTGACATTTGACCACTACAAGACTTGTTTGTTTGAAGATACTACGATATCAGCAACATTCAACAATATCCGAAGCTTCAAGCATCAAGTCTACAGTGTCACCGAAATTAAAAAAGCGTTGTCAGCTCGGGATGATAAAAGATACATTATGCCCGACAAAATCCACACTCTTCCTTTTGGCCACTACTCTCTAAACCCTATCAACTAGTAACCTATTCTTCGTCCTTCTACAACTACGACCTTATTCCTTTCTCCTTCCGTAAAAAAATGGGGAACACGGCAAGTCCAACGCCGTGTTCCCCATTTTTTTACACAAGTTTGGATGACCTTGACCCATATAAATGATGTGAATATTTAAAACAACATTCATTGTGATTATACATGTGATACAACAAACATTGAAACCTGCAATATGAAGGACTTAAAGCAACAAATTGTCAACGAACTTCATAAACCTGCAAGAAGAAAGTTTCCACGAAGAAATACGGTGATAAAAGGAATTAATGATTTATATCAAGCGGATTTAATCGAAATGATTCCTTATAGCAAACAAAATAAAGGATATAAATACATATTGACTGTTATTAACTGTTTTTCAAAAATGGCAGATGCTTTACCACTAAAAGATAAAAGTGGCAAAAGTGTTACAAAAGCAATGGAAACAGCTATACAAAGAGACAAACATACTAGTAAACATTTACAAACAGATGATGGAAAAGAATATTTTAATAAGGAATTTGCAAATTTAATGAAAAAACACAATATAAACCATTATTCAACCAATTCAGAAGTAAAAGCCTCAATAATCGAAAGATTCAACAGAACTTTAAAAAGTGCAATGTATAAAATGTTTTCCAACAGAGGATCGCACATATGGATTGATATGTTACCAAAACTTATAAACGATTACAATAACAAATTTCATAGGACTATCGGGATGAAACCAAACCAAGTAACTAGTAAAAATGAAAACCTTGTATTAAAACGTATAAAAACGAATACTAAACCAAAAGTTGAAAAACTAAAGCCTAAAAAATTTAATGTGGGTGATAAAGTGCGAATAAGTAAATATAAAGGTGTATTCAGTAAAAGATACCTGCCAAATTGGACCAATGAGGTTTTTACTGTATTCAAAGTACAACCTACAGTACCTGAGACATATATTTTAAAAGATAATAAAGGACAATTGCTTGAAGGAGGGTTTTATGGACATGAAATGTTAAAATCAACAGTAGGCGATGTATATTTAGTTGAAAAGGTGTTGCAACGGAAAAAAGATAAGGTCAAAGTACGATGGTTAGGATTTAATAAGACGGAAGATTCTTGGATACCTAAAAAGGATTTGATATAACGATAGAGAATCATTTTAGGTTGAACCATTACAAAGGATGGAGATAGTACCACAAAAAGAGAGTTTTACTATTAATAATATAGATGAACTCACAGTGGATAATTCAGAATTCAATAGTGGGAAGCATGGCAATTTGTTACCAAACACCGTTCGTTGTCTGGTTACCGGACCTTCCAACTGTGGAAAAACTAATGTAGTATTCAATTTGATTACAAACCCTAAAGGATTACGATTTAACAATCTATATGTATTTTCAAAATCACTACAACAACCAAAGTATCAATTATTGGAAAAAATACTGACTAATGTGCCTGAAGTTAAATATTTAAAGTTTAATGCAAGCGAGAGTGTCATGCAGCCACAAGAAGCTAAACCATTCTCCATGTTTATATTCGACGATGTATCTTGTGAAAACCAAAACACAATAAGGAATTACTTCGCTATGGGTCGACATAACAACATAGATAGCATTTATATTGGCCAAACTTACAGCAAAATACCTAAACAACTCATTAGAGACAATGCAAACATGTTAATTGTATTTAAACAGGACGAAACCAACCTAAAACATATATATTTTGATCATGTAAATGCGGATATGACATTTGAACGATTTAAAGAGTTGTGTGGAAAGGCTTGGGCTGAAAAGTATGGGTTCCTAACAATTATGAAGGAACAACCGCTAAACAATGGTCGATACAGGATAGGATTTGATAAATTTATATTAATACATTAAACGTGGTATAACACATTCATTGTTGTACAACACGTCTTGCTACAAACATGGTTAACCAAGAAAAATTAGTAAAAGAAATAAAATCACTTAGTGATTCTATTCGGGCTAAAAACAGAGCATTGAAACTAGGTATTAGCGAGAGGGAGAAATTCCTTGAATCTACTTTTAAACCTATTACTGAACCCTTGAAACAATTAAACAAAAAATTTGCTAAACCTGTATTGGAAGGAGATGCGATTGCACCTATTACGAAGTTTGAAAGAGAAAATGTAAAATCAGAAGATTTTAGTGATGAAGACCTGGAATCCTCTACGTATAGTGGTTTTACCGGTGGAGAACCCGAAAGAGAGCTAGAATCACCGGACTATAGTGGAATAAAAGAATTATATGAAGTAAAAGCCAAAAGAGGACATGAAGTTGTATCAACTGCTAGTGAAGAGGAAAAAGAAGAAGAGACAAGGGAAGGTCCGTCAAACATAAGCTTATTGGGTGAAAACATTCATAACAAAGGACCTTTAGGAAGGAAATACATGGTAAAAATGTTACTCGGAACAATTCCTAATAAGAATTACCATAGTTATGGAGCGAGATTAACAGAAGACGGTTTAATGATAGGTAATAGCCCGTTAAACGTTGACGAACATGATAATATTGTCATTGGTGATCAAAGGTATAAGGGCACAAAAGGATTATTTGAATTATTATTTGAAAATAAGCCTTCAGTATCGGTAGTGAAAGAAAAAGACATGGAAGCATATAAAAATATTTTGGAACAGACAAATGCATATAGGAGAAAGTATTTACCTGACCAGCCTCCTTTTAGATCTAAGTCTTTAAAATATAAAGAATTTGTATCCAAGTTAATACCAACTAGAAGACAAACAATGCCGTTAACACAAAGAAAACCTGTAAAACGAAGATTTATGGCATCCACTTTGGATGTAAGTGCTCAGGAACGAAGAAAAAGAAGTAAGTCCGTTACGGGTACAGGTTTAATGAAGAAACTATATAACACAAATGTGATTTATTACAATAATATCAATAAATTGGTGGATAGAATGAAACTAATACATGAAGCTAAAGAAGCGGGTCATACTGGATTGGAAAACGAATGGGTGGCTTTAGTGGATGAACTCCGAAACCGTGGGGTAATCTCATAAAAATGCGTTACTCCCTAGAATACTATTCAGTTTCACCATGAGTGTCGACAAGTTCGGACGTTACTCCTCGGATGGGTTATATTATGCCAATAGTTTAAAAAGAAGTGCTGGTTTACCACAAACACCTGATGGAGATTATGATATGAGTAATAAAAGGTTAAAAAACATAAAAGATCCTACGGATGAAAACGATGCAATAAATCTAAAAATATTAAAGGAAAAGATATCGCCAACATTAAGACTACAAAATAACACATATGACGCAGAAGATCATAGAATCATCAACGTTGGTAAACCAAATCAAAACGGTGATGCAATAAACAAAGGTTATTTGTCATCTGAATTAAAAAATACGTTAAAATTCAATGGGAAAACGTATAGTGCCAACAATAAACGTATATCCAACGTAGATGACCCTAAAGATGCAAAAGACAGCGTAAATAGACGCTATTTACATTCTTTGATACCTGAAAAGACAAAAGATGGATTTTCTTTTTATAAATTTGTTATTAACGATATAGGTTATCCAAAAAATGAAAATGATGCTGTAAATCTCAAATATATAAAAGATCATTGTGTCATACGTGATGTGGGAGTTATCGATTGTCTTGGCAATTGTTTGGCGAATGTAAAAGATGGTTCAGCACCATCTGATGGTGCAACAGTGGGTCAAATGAAAGAGACTTTAAAACAAGAAACAACTGGATTTGCAAAACGAGATGAAGTATTATCAAAGCAAGGGGATGACTTTATTCAAGGTAATGAAAAATTTCATTTATTGACATACAAAAACGCTTATTGGGATTGCAGGCATGGAAGGTTATCAAATGTGTCATGGGGTCATGCAGATAGAGACGCGGCTGCCTTAGGACAAACAGTACATCTAGATCCAAATAATTACCATGCGTTTTTTATATGTAGTAATAAAAAAGTAACAAACATGGCGCAAGGAAGAGAAGCAAATGATGCTGCAACTGTAGGACAGGCTATCACATTATCACAAATGGATAATAAAGTGTATACTTGTAATAATAAACGTATAACAGAGCTTAAAGACCCTGATCATGCAGATCATGCTGTAACTGTTAATTTCCTTGTAAAAGTAATAGGTAATTTATTATTTGATATGCACAATTATATTGCAGATAAAACATATACTTCGCTTGATGAAAACTTGAGAGGAAGATGGATAAAACAGGAAATTGTTAATAAATACTTGTATAACCCTAAAACTATAAAATTTAGAACTTCTAACATTGCTAATTGGGGTACTTTTGATATATAACTTGAATATCTTAACAAACAACTTCATTTATGTTTAACTCCTCATAGAGGAAACACATATGTTGCGAATTGCAATTATAAAAGACATTAATGACATTTCGGTATATCAGTCCAAATCGGGACATTGCGAGGAAAGGAAGTGGGATCACATCTACAGCGGTTTCTCTGTTAAGTAAAGCTTTAAAACGAATTCCAGTAGGATCCATAGTAAATAGAGCAATAGACGCATTACCATACGAATTTCATATACCGGGAGGTTATCAGTATTGCGGACCAGGAACTAAATTGAAAAAACGACTGGAAAGAGGCGATCCTGGCATAAATAAGTTAGATCAGGCTTGTAAAGAACACGATATCGCATATTCCACGTTTGCCGATTCAAAAAATAGATCAAGAGCTGACAAAAAGCTTGCGGACATAGCTTGGCAACGAGTAAAATCAAGTGACGCTAGCATAGCAGAAAAAGCAGCAGCTTTAGCAGTAACAGCAGGTATGAAGGCTAAAACAGCAGTAGGAGGTGGAAGAAGGAGGAGAAGGAGAGTAAAAAGGAGGTCAACCACAAGAAAACATGGAGGAAATATAAAAAGAAGACGACGATCTACAAGAAAAGGCAGGAAGAAGCCCACCGTGTGGTCAATGGTAAAAAACGGGGCAGGTCTTTACCTAAGACCTTATCGTGCATATTAAATGAAAGAAATCAATTGGTCATACCACATAAAGCATTAACCAATATTGAATTATTTAAATATATTTCCTGTTTAAAAATACCATTTTTCCGCGGTGTGTTTATGAAAGACAGTTTACCAAAGAAAATGTGGCAAAATGAGACTGGAATTGTAAATTTGGATAATACTGAAGGGCCTGGCACCCATTGGGTTTGTTATAAGAAACTAAATAACAATGTATATTATTTTGATAGTTTCGGTAATTTGCCACCACCAAAAGAACTTCAAAATTACTTTAAATCTGCTAAAAACATATATTATAACTATAAAAGAGAACAACCTGATAATACTTCAATATGCGGCCATTTATGTTTGGAATTTCTAGCTAAAAGTATCAGTCACTATTGAGATGTCTTCCTATACGGTATCATTAACAGGAAAATCGTCCACTTTACGAAGTATCCTTTTTCCAGCGTTACGCTTGCAAAAAGGAAGGTTTTGGGAGGCGGCACTATTGGATTTTACAACTTACAACTCTATCCCCAATGTTACGGAAGGTAAAAATAACGTATTGCATTATTATAAGGGAAAGGATGCCAGTGGAAAATTTACAGACTTACAAGAGTGCAGGTTACCCACAGGTTCTTATGAAATTGATCATATAAATGAATTTTTGCAAACTAAAATGGGAAAAGACAATATAACATTAAAAGGTAATAATAATACGATGAAAGCTGAAATTACTTCCAAATATTATATAGATTTCACTCAACCAAACTCAATTGGTGATTTATTAGGATTTTCCAACGATGAGCCTGTTTTAGAACCAGATGTAACACATTCCGGTAAGAAAACAGTAACAATATTAAAAGTCAATAGTATAGACATAACTTGTAACATTATAGAAGGTGCTTACAGGGATGGGGCTAACACCCACATCATACATACTTTTTACCCAAGTGTACCACCTGGATTTAAAATTGTTGAAAAGCCACAAAACCTGGTATATCTACCGTTGAACACCACTTTCATTTCAGACATCGTGTTGAGCGTATTGGATCAAGACGGTAACTTGGTAGACTTCAGAGAAGAGCCTATTACGATTAGATTACATTTAAAATCGACACTTTAATACAAAACCATGGGTTTAACATTTAAAAGCGAACAACCTACGGGAAACCGCATTAGTAGCTCTTCAGCTGTGGAGGAGTTAACACGCGAGAACATTCGTTTCTTAGAGAGAATTGGATTAAAATTAACCGAGTATGGATATACTGGATATAGCGCAGGGTCCAACATTCGACGAAACCCTATGGGAAAAAGAATATCACACCCACAACCCTTACACTTCATCGAAATTAAACAATAACGATGAAATTCGTATTCCCATACAAAATCAAGACATTTACACACTACCATGTGAAAGTTACTTGTATATTGAAGGACAAGTTACTAAAAAGGACGGTACTACTGTTGGTACAACAGTTCCATTTATAAATAATCCTATGGCTTTCCTATTTGATGAAATTAGATATGAAATATCAGGTGTAACAGTTGATTCCACTAAAAAAGTAGGTATTACGACAACTTTAAAAGGATTAACATCTATAACACCCAATGAAACCAATTTACTTAAACCTGCCGGATGGGTATTACCTACGATTGACACGATCACTCCAAATCCAAATGGATATTTTGATTTTCATATTCCATTACGTTTGCTGCTTGGTTTTGCTGAAGATTATAGGAAAATAATATTAAACGTTAAACAAGAATTAGTTTTGTTGAGATCTTCTAACGATAAAGACATTATGAAAGCTGCAGATGCTACTACAGATGCGACTTTAGAATGGAAATTAAAATTAGACAAAATTGTATGGAGAGTTCCACATGTTAAATTGGCTGACGAGCATAGAATGCTACTTTTAAGAAAATTAAAAGCCGATCGTGATATTGTTATTCCATTTAGAAGTTGGGAATTTCATGAGCATCCCAGTTTACCTACTACGGATCGACACACTTGGACTGTTAAAACATCGAATTATGTAGAACGAGCCAGGTATATTATATTTGGTTTACAAACAGGTAGAAGAGACGCCATTACTAAACATGCAGGACAATTTGATCATTGTGACTTGAAAAATATTAAAGTTTATTTAAATTCACAATTCTTTCCATACGACAATTTAAATGTGTCATTCACTAAGAAGAAATACAGTATATTGTACGATATGTACGCGAGATTCCAAAGTTCATATTACGGTAAAACAAATACACCTTTATTACCACCTGACAAATATTTCGATGCCTACCCAATAGTTGTAATCGATTGTTCTAAACAAAATGAATCAGTAAAGTCTTCAAGTGTGGATATAAAAATAGAAATGGAATTCAACGATGCTATACCGGCTAATACAACTGCATACTGTTTAATTCTACATGATAAAATCGTAACATACACACCTTTAACTGGAATTGTTAAAAATGTATTGTAAGAACCGGTTTTGTTTCATTCCGCGAGTATAAAAGCAGAGCGTACAGACCGCTCCTCATCAGTTTGTTGCCTACTGTTGTATGGGTAGCATCGTATTCAATATGGCTTCTCCTAGTGGTACACCTGAAAATGTGGTAGATATTGAGAAGGAGATATCTGAGTTTTTAGATCCTCAAGGTCACCAGGAAGGAGGTGAACAAAACGTTTGCGGACAACTTCACGCCAGTAATAATGTTGAAGAAAAAGGTAAAAGAAGAAAGACTATACAAAAGAGAAAAAGGGATATTGAAGATAATATTTCTCCAAACATATTGAGTGAGGTATTTTTGCGAATATTTTACCCAATCTCTTCCAGTTTGGATAAAAGTGTTTTAATCGGTGTTATGAAATCTACAGATTATTCCCCTACTGTAATTTTAACTCATGGACCCAAAATGATTTTGTTTACGGACAGTGCTTGGGAATCGTTTATGAAACATTTGCATCTGCTAGAATGCTATTTAAGTAGTAACATGTTTGGAAGAAAGACAAGGGTAGGACTTTTGGATTCAAATGTGGAAATTGATATCATTAAACAACGTGGTGATCATCAGCTACGGTTTAGAGACACAACAAGACATGATAACAAAATTCAACTTAATCGAGAGGAGTTTTTCATTTTAACTTGTGCTACTGAACCTATAACAAGATACTTGAGACAACTGGTGTTTTCAAGTTCGATTATTAAAGATTATCTGGAAGACACTTTGGACAAACAACCGGACGCACCTATATTATACGGACCTGTGGATACTTCTATATTTAATAGAGTTCCTCATGAAGTACAGATGTGGAGACAATTGGAAAAGTACGCTCAACTACATAAGAAATCAGTAAAACAGGAAGAAGAGGAAGATGGAGGAGAAGAATCAAGTGTTAGTGATGAAAATGAAAACAAGGAAAATATAAAGATGGAAACTTAAATGACAATGGTTAGTTTTTAAAACAATAACCAACATTTTGTGGGGTTAGGCCTATTGGGGACGGTGCCCACGTTAAATATACACCAACGCGCCAACAACTGTACGGCCTGGTATAAAAGTAGTACCTACCGTGGTGTGGAAATCAGTTGACCTCCTGACTTCGTAATGAGCAGACGTGTGACCTTCAAAATGGACAAGGGAGAAGAACAACAAGTAAAGTCCAAGCCTGGTATTATTGAGTTTCAAGCGTTTCGTGGTAATGATGATAGATTCATTATAAAAGAACTTGTGTTTTTGGACATGAATACAAGTGTTCCTTATTCGTTTTTATTTAAACCACCATGTTCTTATTCGTCTTTAACTAGTAAAGCCGCTACTACCAACAGATGGATTTCAAAACACTTCCATCATATCGATTGGTATGATGGTTTTACAAGTTACACGGACTTGTATCACATTATGCATCACTTTTCAGACAAGTTTACCAATATTTACACAAAGGGGCTGGAAAAGAAAAGATGGATCGAAGGATTTACTCATGTTCCGGTTAATGATGTGGAATTGGATAAGAATTATCAATACATGCTGGAAACCATATGTATTTGTACAAAAAGCCCAGAACATGATAAAGATAGACATTGCGCTTTGAAAAATGCCTATAAACTCGCCTCTTACCTTCAAAGTGGGGAATTGGGGAGTGGTGGGGGTAACGGAGAGTATATAAGTGGGGAGCAGACAGGGACCTGGCATGAGTATTACTCGAGATTCCGAGACGACAACATCTCCGAGCAAGAAGACGATCTGTAACCTGACCATGGCATCTCACCAGTTCCTTCAGACTTTGGTCGAGCAGTTCAATGCTCACTCCAAGTCAACAATATTACCTGTAAAGAAGTGCTCGGAACTAAAAGACGAGAAGCACTACATAATCCATGCTATGAAGAAGATGGAGACTACAGTTGGGGAGGCCATCTGCTGCAGTCTCAGCGAGGCACCGTTTACTCCGGGGGATGAACCAAAGTTCCAGGTGTACCTGCCCAAGAGATTCGTCCATCTTCTACAAAACGAGGATCTTCGCTCTATTCAACCCGGGTGTCTATACCTGGTGTCCCACGGCTGCACGGGTAGCAATTCTACAGAGTTGACCATCCACATCGCTGACAAGCAGCAGTGTTAGATTTAAGTTTTAATGTTGTACATATGTTGTTGTTGTAATGTTTTATAAATAAACGAATCATAAAAGACAAAAAATGCAACATATCAATATGTGACAGACTTCACGTATTGATATGTTGCATTTTTTTTTTTAAACTTCGCGGGTGACCTTGACCTTTGACCTTTGCATTTCACAACTACCCCCACTACCGTAATTACCCCCACTACCGCACTAGGATTCAAACCTGCTTGGATGCGAAAAACGGTCATTCTGTTGCCAACTAGCAAACGATGAGCACCTTGTGCGAGCTTTGCTTACAACGAGTTATAACTGACGCATCTTTATTCCAGATGGCTTTACGAGATAATATCCCTATAACAGTAAAGCAGGATATCGAGGAGTACAAGAAAGATAATAGAGGGTATTCGGGATACTCCTGGTATAGGTTCCAAGACGGGGAAAAGTTTTGTAGGCCTTGTGGCAATGCTGCCGTCAGAGACCTTCGACGGTTCGTACAGGAAGGTGGTAGAAAACAGTTTGGATTTCTAGCACCAATGTTTAGATTTGAAAACTACAAGGACACCTGTGCTATTTGTTCCATCCCTTTGTATCAATGGAAAAAGTTTAGAAGTGTTTAATTGCATCTTCCATACCCCCACCACCATCACCCCCACCACTTTTCCATGTACCTCCAAACGCTGTGCCTCGGCTTCATTTCTACTCCAGCAGCCAACCTAGCAACATCAGGATGTCTCTCAACGTCAGTTGCGCAAGTTACGAGGAGGTGAGCATCAAGACTCAGCAGGAGCTAAACGACTTATACAAGGAGTTGCAGCTGATGGTGGCACGAGGCTACCGTATAAATGTGCAAGTTTACGCTTGCAATATACGGAACACCCGGCAGTCAAAGGAAGAGCCTGGACACTCCTCGACGGCTTCCTCACCAGCGTCCATGAAGACCGAGCCAGACAACTTGGACTACTTCAGCTGACTAGCAGTTGTATTTCTTGTCCTAACCATTGTAGAATATGTATATTTTTTCATTATATTAAAGAAGTAAAAGAGCAAAAACACCAATCTTGTTACTGACATATAAGCTCAGTAACAAGATAGGTTTTTTTAAAACACAATTTGGATGACCTTGAAACTTCCCCCTCCACTGCTTTGTTACCCCCACCACTTGACTATTGGTGTACATGGCACATCGCAATTGGAAACCTCATTCCATCTTCAACAGCCACACCGACAACATCAACAATGGCAAACCTACCAACAGATGAAAGATGTCCTCACGCATGTTGTGACTTCGTCCACGAGTTGGAGAAGAGGATGCAGGAGAGGGCGATAAGAAGAAAACAGATCCACTCAGAAAATATCATGATAGTCAACGGCTATCTTTTATTGTTCGGCCTTATTATGGTTGTACTTTTCATACTGTACGGCATAGTCACATGTGTCGGCAAGGTTGCAGAAGAAAACGCTCGCCACCATCAATTGGAAAGTTTCAATGTTACTTTGTAAGTTTTCCTTTTTTTAAAACTCCGTTTGGATGACCTTGAAAATTCCCCCACTACTCCACCACACCCCCCACCACTTCACCATGTTCCTGCATGAGCATCACATCAACCGTCATTCCTTGTCCGACAAGCAACCATGGCAGACAACAACACCATCAGCCAAGCTGACTCCACTACTGATGTCGGTACAAGTACGGGTTGGACACTGTCGATCGATAGTGTACACTATTTGGAGTCAATTTGCGAACGTATGAAGGAAATACTGCGGGACAACCCTGGGATCATAATACAAATGAATTTAAATTATGATTGGTCCCAAGTTAGAATGCAAGGGGACGACAACAACGGTCAACAATCTCCACAATATTCGCCCATGTCCCCGATCTATCCTTACGGCGAGTCTGACGTCGATGAAGATGAGGCTGATGAAGATGCAGGGGACAACGAGGCTGAAGAGGAGTAAGCTTCATTCCTTTTTTTTTAAAACCTAAATTGGATGACCTTGAGAATTCCCCCTCCACTATTTCCTTTTTTAAAACCCAAATTAAATGACCTTGAAAATACCCCCTCCACGTACTTTTGGTTTACCCCCTCTACTTTTCAATACTGTTACCACAGTCTGTAGCTCACATCATTCCTTGCTTAGCTATCATGGCGGACAGCACTCTTTCTCGAGTTGACTCCACTACGGATGAAGAATGGCCATTTTCCTGGAATGTTCATCTGCAAGACTCGGCAGAAGTGGATATGTTGCATGAGAAATTGGTGTATGTATTAAACGAAAACCCCAACATTGAATGTAGAATGACTATGGATTTCGATGCGACAGGGGTCCACACTCAACCTTCCACTTCCAGCCAGCCTGAACCTCAGCTACAGCCAAAGAACTTTACACATCTTTACACTCCAATACGGCCGGAGGATGTGGTTATCAGCGAGGCAGACTCTACTACAAGTTATATTGAACCAACGAATTGGAAGCTTGTTGTTGACACCTTACACAAGGTCGACTTAGTATGTGACAAATTAAAGGAATTGATGATGCAAGATCCTGGTCTTCGTTTTAAAATTGATTTGTTTTTCATCTGGGGAGCACCTGCACGGGGCTCTTCGTCTGACAGCTCTCTAAGTACAACGGATGAGGAGGAGGAGGAGGACGACTAGTTATCTTTTTTAAAACTCCGTTTGGATGGCCTTGACCTTTCCCCCTCCACTGAGTTTATTTAAGGTGCACTCTCAATGACTGCAGCATCATTTCATCGCGCACCTTCACCACAGCAACATGGAGAGTCAACTCAACTACTGTTGCGAACGGAAATGTTTTTCATGGCCGAATGACATTGATGTTGCGGATGGCCTGGCGTGTAGAAAATGTGAAGCTTTTGGTCAATGCATGTGTAAGTGCAAGTCTTGGAAGAAGCCGAAACCGGAGTTGAAGACATTCCATGTGTACCAGATGAGAGGGCATAAGTACACTTGTTGCCCTGAACGTTGCATTGAATTCACATTAAAACAGCTAACTGGCTGCAAATTGTGCAACAATCATTTTGCAGGTTTTTGCAAACATTATTTAGGAGCCTGTCAGTACAGATCAACTTGGCATACAGAAGCACTCACTATCAATGACATCGCTATAGATACACAAGAGTAGTCTTTCTACTCTTTTCTTTTTTAAAACTCCATTTGGATGACCTTGACCTTTCCCCCTCCACTCACCTTAGTTTATATAAACCCCATTCCCACTGACCACAGCATCACTTCATCGTGCTCCCTCGTCAAAGCAACATCAACTATGGAAAGTAAGCGCATCTCATGTTGCGAGCATAGGTGTTTGGAGATACAAGGCGTCACATATTGTGCAAAGAAGCGTTGGGAGGAAGAGACGGGGACAACCTATTGCTGTGAGGATAAGTGTTTCCTCTTACCAAAGTGGCAAGTGGATGGGCTGGCCTGCCGGCAATGTGAATGCTTCGGATGTTGCAGGTGTAGATGCAAGAACCAACAGCTGCCACCGCCGGTACTACAAACTTTCAAAATCTACAAATCCAAATACTTTTATACTTGTTGTCCGCAGCAGTGTATTAAATTTCACTTCTCCAATCTTACCAATTGTCGGAAATGCTACGGACAACCTGATGGGTGGTGCACCTGTTTTCTAGACTCCTGCCGCTACAGATCGGATTGGTTTACAGATCCGTTGGAAATTGATGAGGTCGCCCAGGAAGCACAAGAGTAGTCTTTCTACTCTTCAACTTTTTTAAAACTCCATTTGGATGACCTTGAGATTTCCCCCTCCACTTCCCCATATACCTAGCATACACAGAGCCTGACAGTCAGTCACTCGATGGCTGTCGTGGGGTGCGCATCGGTGTCGGCGCTCCGTTGTTAAGTGTTCAAGGTCACAGTAACATAAAATTGCGGGCGTTGTACTGGTTCAAGGTCACCTGAGGGATAACCGATTGCCCATTTAGGCAGAGTCATGTCAGAAACTCGAGTTTAACTTGGCACTTTTGCCGTTTCTCGTCGAAAATTCGCTCCAAGTGGTCAAGGTCACGGGGACTCTGACTGAAACTCGGAGCGTAGTGCGAGAAACGGCAAAAGTGCTAAAAAATTTTAAGTTTCTGCGTGACCTTGACCTTAGTGGCGTCGGTGACGTCGTTTTGATGACGTAAGGGGTGATGACGTCATCAGCACGTCATTTCTGTGACGTCATGGGTGTGACGTCATCGAAATGACGTCATTAGTGATGACGTCATCGATTGCGTCATCGATGACGTCATCGATGACGTCATCGGTGAGGTCATTGACCTCGATGACGTCATCCCTCAGGTGACCTTGAACTGGGCCAGCGGCCGCAATTTTACACTACTCTGCGTGGTAATATAGACAGCAAGTTACCGTAAAGTTGTGAAGTCACATAAGCTAGCCAGAGTCTTAATTTCCTTGCTTAACTTCCTAAATTGAGTCTTATTTCAGCTTATAATACGTCAATCACATACAACCCGTTGACAGACTACCGATAGCAGAATGTTCTCAATGTGATGTTTTGATAACATGCCACTTTTTATTCAAACTTCAAATTGTGTATCATGACATAATACCATTCCAAACATAACAACCACAGTGATTTCAAGTTAGTTTATTTTTTATTTTTTAAGCTTATCATGTTTCTATCATTTCAAAAATAAAAGAGACTCACAGATAGAATCTTAAATTTTCCGTTACATTAACTAACAACAACTTAATAAAAAGCCCTACCTCAGATATTATACGTGTCTGATTCTTTAATGTATATTTTAGATGTTTAACAATCGACGGCAAAACGTCTAGTTATTGACTAATTACATGGTGCAAAGAATGCAGATCCCAACTCGTGCTTAAATTATACGAAAACGTCTTATACAGTCCTTGTAACTTGCAATAGTTTTGCAAAACTGATACTATTATATTCTGGTTAAGAATTCTTAAGATAAATACCGATGTTTAAAATCATTCGCTCTGATGGATGGTTGAATGATTCATCTCACATGGAACGCCGATGTTCAGATGTCACTTAGGCGGGACGGCAGCGAATGTGAATTGCAAAATACTGTATGGGAAAACGACATCTGTGTTTCCGATATCATCATGGGCAATATCAAGGTCAACGTGTCATTAATGTTTTTTGTTGTGTTACACATTTACACTATTAATTCACCGTATGCAGGGCAGAATAAGTCTATAAATGATATAATATGTTTTAAATTAATTAATTAAGAAACTTGCAAATTCATTTTGAGTCTCAAAGTCTACTTACTAAAGACCTTGAACCTCCAAGAGGGGTAAGCAAAGGTTAAGATTTACATAAAATTAAAGTTCTTTGTAAATAGATAAAAACCCCGCAAACCCAACATGAAGAAGATGACCGAGTCAAAAATGACAGGAAATCAAACCTTACCTTGAAATTACACTAACGATATGACAATGGAATGTGTCCGTTAACTCTCCAAAGTAACCTCCAATTTTGATTAAATTTGGTACAGAGGTGCAAGGCAGCATTCTTCAGGTTAAGTTCGAAAACCAGCATGAAAACAAATAATGCAATAAGCCCCCATATACTCCTTTTGAGGGGTGCAAACCCGGTAAATTTGTAAGAATTCAAAGCCATTTAAAATTATATAACATGCTATGTAGGCCAATGAAGTTTTTCCCAAGGTTTCATCTAGAGTTGATTAAACCAGGTATATTACAACCCTTTTATCTATTTGTTTCTCCAAAATTGTCCCAAATAGAAGTCATTATGGAGACTGCAATGGCCTACCTGATGTATGGTTAAACGTTAATAAATTTTAAAAGCTTTGTATTCTGAGTTGTTCACTCAAACCGGACCTCAAAGGTCGAGAGTACCAGAAAATATTGCATTTATTAGTTTCCGCTAATATGATTTTATTGCAATATTTGATCGCCGCCATTTTTTACTTGGTCAACCTTTTAATACTGGAACTGTGGCTTTAACCCATATTTATAGAGACAACCAATTTGATGTGAATATTGGACTATGCTTACATTTACTTCTGACTCCATGTGGACCATCCCCCCTTGAAGATTTAAAGTCAATTAGTACTTTGGGAAGTCGACTTTAAAATCCTAAATCAATTTGAATTTTTTTACTTAAAAACTTGTAATGTTATTTTCTTTCCTGGCTTTTTTTCTCCCCTATATAGAAGACAACTCCGAGATATGCTCACTGAACCCCCTTAACCCCATTCAGTGAAAAATCTGGGTACTGCACACCCTTTTCTAAGTCAAAATAAAAGGAGAGTGTATCCTCCATATGACACGTCTTTCTAAAGAGAAGCTCGAGTATGCAGCAATAAGATCGAAATTCATTTATGTCTAAAAGGCATTTATCTTCTTTGGAAATACTAAAATTAAAGATATATTTTAAGAGATCGTTTAGTTTCATTCTTCAAGATTCACAAAATTGGGATCATTGTGCCTAAAATTTGCTTATGGCAAAGAACAATTAATTAATATATAACTGAGGAGCTAAACAATCTTAATAAGAAAAAATTTTTATAAGTTATATTAAATTCTTTTAATCAAAGATATACTTAATAATTTTAATAGATTATACTGTTGAATCTTCAAGTAACAAAAAATTTATTGTTTTAAAATGAACAAATTTTATTCTTTCTGTTTAGTAAATAGGTAATCTGAAATTGTCACAGTTTTTATAGTTTCTTTGGTGTATATTGAAACGTTTTTTATGACTTTGTAAGCGGGCTACAATACAATATGGTCATCTCATTATTGTTTGTACAATTTTCTATAATCCATTTTGTATTTTTAATAAAACACCTCAGTAGTGTTTATAAAGTTAAATGTAATGAAACTTAAAATTCGTGACATAAAAACTGTTTCAATTACATTTAACTAATTTTAGACTAATTTTAATATTCACGTGGAAAATCCTCTTTTAATCTTTTAATTTCAAGAGCCTATGCTGAGATAAGCACCCAGAGTAGGCAGTGACTGTACAGCATCATAACCATCGGACGTGACTGTACCTAGGTCTCGGATACTGGATACAAAGCACCACGTAACATTACCTCAATGGTATACTCTTTGATGATAGCAATGATTGTGTCGAAATAATTGTTGAACAAATTATTTGTTTAAATCACATGCGGGGACTCTGCTAAATTAATACCTTTAATACCTTTATTGAAATGGCGACCTAACTCAATAGGTAGTTTAAAGCCAAGTATGAATGAGAGATGAGTGTAGGATGATTGTGGCGCGATCTTGTAGTCTTGTTACTGACTAAGGCCGACATTATCCTTAGACAGGACTGTTAATTCATAGCCCAACAGCCAATGGTATCTAGGGACCTACAGTTTTTAACGTGGGATCCGAACCACAATTTCAACCTCCCATATACGAATTGGTCTAATTATGAGGATGGTACTTATGGATGAACTAGTATTCACTAGTGCGGACGTTAATCCCCACCAGGGAATATCGCATCCACAAGCCATCGCTCATAACTATCCACAATTCGTGACCTCCAAGTAGCTGGATTACAGGACGTCGCCACCGTCCCAGTCATTTAATAGTCTTAATAAAGACAGTTAAAATCCACATTACATTTCTTCGAATATTATTTGCAACTCACTTTTACATTTAAGCTCTTAATGTGATATTCGCTCTTAGAAGATCAAATTTCAAAAATGGTTTGTAGCAGGTGTATTAATACCTTTATGTAAATTGACTGTTATATTTCATACCAGTAAAAAAAGGAATGGTTAGAGATAACGTATAAAAAATTATGACGGGACTAAAAAGTCGCAAACAAAAACAAATGTGGAATATGAATAAAATCAGGCCTTTCGGCGATATTCAACACTCTTATCTGGACGAAATATTTGTGAATGAAATTCGAATAATTTGTTTGTTATGTTCAAAAAATAATTTTTAATCGTATCTAAATATTGGACATCTGCACACGTCTACATACGATGAGTAAACTTCGTATAACCTTCGATTTTTGGAGCATGCTTATATTAAAAAAGAAATGCAATGAAAACATTTGGTAAAACATTTTGGTGTTAAGCCATACAGTAAATTTCTAAACGTATTCGGATGGTTAATTAAAGTAGTAACTAAGGGTGCGCTCTACCTATCTGCCGCGCGCGGATGCAAGGGTTTAGAATCTCCGTGTTTGTCGCCCCAGTTGTAAGCCGGTTTAAAATATTTTGTTGTCATTCTTTTTGTAATATAATTTTCTACTCCGCTTTCGTCTTAAAATTTCGATATTAATTAAAATTACTAAGCAGGGTGTGTTTACTTGTGGCTTTTAAATAAAACACTTGCTTTAGATACTTGAATTTATTAAACATAAATTATGTACTCCACAATGTGATCTTACTTGTACGACATCATTCTTAGAAGAGACAGAGATCCTCCTAGAGGGGTTTACAAATCTCAAAGGACTGCCGTCACCGGCCTACTTGATATCATTTACATGGAGTAAATATTAAACTATAAATAATACAACATTCCCCTCCTTTTAGGGATTCTTTACTAAAGTAAAAATATTAAAAATTTAAACAATCCTTAACATTTGTAAAAGGCACAATACATGATTTATATAATAAAATAGAATCATTGTTACTTTGAAGAAAAGCTATCACTCTTAACCTAACATATCAAAATAAAATTTTTCTCTGTTTTACAAAATTAATAACAAAATAATAGGCCCTACCTCTATAGATTACATCATTGATAATGCAAATTGGAAATACATACATATTATAAATCTAAAATCTGTCTCGGTCGTACAATTCTACCAGATCGAGTTGTCACTCTAGTAGGACTAGCTACAGGTTCATCCTGTCTCCTAGGACTACTAGACGACGAACTGGATACTCTAGGGGTAGGTTCATCCTGCCTACTAGAGTTCCATCTACTTCTACTCCGTGTACAATCAAATTCATCAAATTCTACCGAAAAGTTAGGCCTCATTGGTGTCTTACACTTTCTAAGATGATAAGAGTTTCTCCTAACTACATTTCCAAATTTATTTTGTACCAAGTAGGATCTAGGATTTTTATCATGTTTAATTACAACAGCAGGTTCCCATATTTTACCTTGCCTAATTAGAACCTTTTCATTTTCAGAGAAAGGACCTCTTACCTTACTAGTCTTATCATAATGACATTTGGTTCTCTGCTGCAACTTACACAATTTTTCTTTAACATCAGTACAAGTTTGTGGCTTGAGCAGTTTATCATGAATAGGAAGCCTAGTCCTCATCCTTCTAGAAAATAAGATCTGAGAAGGACTTAGTCCTAAATTATACAATGGCAGATTCCTATAATCCATTAGGCCTAATTCAAAATCCTTTTTATCATCTTTACATTTCTTTAAAATATTTTTACAAGTTTGAACAGCTCTTTCAGCAAGTCCATTAGACTTAGGATACAAAGGACTACTAAATATAAATTGAAAGTTCCATTGTTTGGCAAAGTTGTTACAAGCTACTGAATTGAAAGGCATATTATCCGCTACTATATACTTAGGAATACCATGTGTTGCAAAAATACTTTTTAGCTTACAAATTACTTCATCTGCTTGTTTAGAACGCAGTTCTACTAACTCAATCCACTTTGATAAATAATCAACAAGTACTAAATAGCTTTGACCAGCAAAGTCCAAAATATCTAATGCTACCTTTTCAAAAGGTAAATCAGGGATTTCATGAGACAACATAGGTTCTTTGACATTATTAGGTCGATATTTTTCACAAATAGAGCACTGAGCGACAATATTTTCAATTTCATTTAAAATACCAGGCCAGAAAATAACTTGACGAGCCCTATTTTTTATCTTTTCCATTCCAAAATGACCTTCATGTAAAATATTTAACATTTGTTTCCTTAATGAGACTGGAATTATTACCCTGTCCTTAAAAAACAACAAACCTTGCTCAACATTGATGTCATTTCTTAAATTAAAATAAGGTTTTACCAAATCATCTAACTCATTTTTAGTTTTAGGCCATCCATTTTTAACCAAACTTACAACTTTACTTAGAGTGACATCACCATTTGTCTCAATTTTTATCAACTCCTTCTTAGCATCAGAAATAGATACATGATTATAGGCACCTACACAATGGACAAGTTCATTAATAAATTTGCCGTCAAAATCATCCTGACTATTAGGCAAATAGGATCGACTCAACAAATCAGCTATGTACATGTACTTCCCAGGAAGATATTCTAAATCTATGTCATACTTTAACAATCTTACCTTCATTCTTTGGATTCTGGGTGAGACTACATCAGATACATGTTTATTCATGATAGAGATCAAGGGTTTACAGTCAGTTTGAATTTTTACCTTCCTACCATATACATAGTAATGGAATTTAGTTACCGAGTACACAATACTAAGAAACTCTTTTTCTATTTGAGAAAAGCTTTGCTCGTTTTCAGTTAAACTCCTAGAGGCAAAAGCCATTGGTTGGCCATCAACCATAATGCAACACCCAATACCATCCTTAGAACTGTCACATTGTATACTTAACATTTTAGTCTCATCAAAATTGGACAACACAGGTGCTTCAGCGACCATGGATTTAAGTTTGTTTAGGACTCTCGAATGAGCATCGACCCACAAAAATTCATTTTTATTTTTTAGCAACTCTCTTAACGGGGCAGTTATTTCAGCCATGTTCGGAACAAATTTTCTCAAATAGTTAAACATACCCAAAAGTCGCTGTAGCTCCTTTTTACAAGTTGGATTTTTTAGTGACAGAAGAGCTTTGACACGATCAGGATCTGGTTTTACCACATTATTGGAAAAAATATGACCAAAAAACTTAACTTCTTTTACCTTGTACTGCAGTTTGTCAAAGTTAAACTTAATGTTTAATTCCTTAGCCCGTTCTAGAACTTTTCTCATTGTTACGTCATGTTCAGATTCATTTTCAGCGGCGATTAACAAGTCGTCAATGTACACAATTACATTAGGAATATCCCCAAAATTAGCTTGATTTACCTTTTGAAACACCTCTGCTGCATTGACCAAACCAAAAGGAAGTCTCAAAAATTTATACAATCCAAAAGGAGTATTAAAAGTACAATAACTACTCGAGATTTCATCAAGTTCAATGTGATAGAAACCCTCTTTAAGATCTAAGACACTAAATATACCTTTGTTGCTCAGCTTAGACCTCATATCCTCCATAGTGGGAATCAAAAATGGATCTCTTTTAATTGCCTTATTAAGATGTTTAGGATCTAAACAAATTCTTAAAGAGCCATTAGATTTTTCAATTATTACTAAGTTACTAACCCAGTTTTCTGGTTGGTCAACTTTACTTATAATTAGTTCTTTTTCTAACTGATCAAGTTTTAATTTAAGCCTATTCTTAACTGACAAAGGGATCCTACGAGGAGCTTCAATAACAGGTACAACATTTTCTTTTACTCTTAAGGTACATTTGGCTCCCTTGAATTTACCAACACCTTCAAAAACATGTTTGTTACTTTCAAAGAACTCTTTTTTATCAGCAGGAGCTGAAGCAGGTTCGGGTTTAATTGAGTGGACATTTCGGACAATACCTAGCAAGACACTAGCATTTAACCCCAAGATAGGTTTCAATCTATCATTGTAGTTTTTTGGGTTAACTATAACAAATGTCAGAAAATGATTACCTACATCTAACTCATTACAATTGTTACTTAGATTACACTTAAGGTTTACAATACCAATTGGCTTAATTTTCGAACCACCTTAAGCTTCGAGAATGATGTTTGTAGGATGCATTTTAAACTGTTGATTGACCATGCGGAAGACTTGCAGTGGCAGTATGTTTACCTCGGAGCCCGTGTCAATTTTCAGATGAATCAGCTTACCTTCAATGTAGACTGGATAAAGCCATTCCTTGGAGCCTACATTAGTTATAGGCTTACTCATACTGGTTGAATTTGACACAGATGAATTTACTTGAGATACAGACAGTGTATCGATCATTAAAGTCTCACTTTCTTCACTTCTTACTAGGCCTACTTTTGAATTTTTATTACGGTAAAAACAGCCTACTGAAAAATGATTGGTCTTACTACATGTATTACACTTACGACCAAATGCTGGGCAGTTCGACTTGTTATGTTTAGTATTACATTTCTTACATAGATACACTAGGCCTGAGTCGTTAGAATCATTAGGCTTAAATTTACACCACTGTCTCTTACCGTAATTAGGCTTACCAGTATTAAAGTTCTTCTTGAGATTGAAATTTTTAGATTTACTCACCGACTTGTTGGAAGTATTAGGCCTACTCATATTCTGAATACCATGCACCTCTTTACTACTATTAGCCTTTTGAACGGTCTCCGCTTGCTTCTTACCCGTCTCAGCTGCACGACATAGTGTAGTAAAATTAAGCCAAAATGTGGCTGGAAAATGAAAAAATTTTTGGACAGCCAATTTTTGCTGAAATGTGTTCTATGTCATCCCCTGACCTCCCTCAGAAAAGTCCCCTGAAATCCCCAGTGGGCAACATGCCTAAAAATGATGGGATGGCCCTCGTGGAGTCAGAAATAAGTCTTTCGCCGACCAATAGGTTTATGTATATCAAATTAAAGCTCTAAAGTAGTAGAATTCAATGCCGCAAACCCCATCTCAAAAGGTTGCTTGAGTCAAAAATTGCAGCCTGTCAAAATTAGAATAAAAATCAAATTTTAATCAAAACGCTTAAAAATGTAATAATATTAGAAATACTTGACCTTTTGAGGTCCGGTTTGCGGCAAATGTTTGCTTGTACAATTACCTTGGCAAATACGGATAGTTTGACATATGCCCATCATATTACCCTTGAACCACCCTCTACATGGACGTCCCAAAGAGGGAGTTTTGAAAAATTTTTCTTAGTCCATAGCTATGCTATACATAATTTTAAAGGTCTTAATAAGGAGAGTACATAGCCGAAAACCAGACCTCAAAAGGTCAAATATGTCGGAAGTTATTGCATTTCAAAGTTTTGATAGTATTATTTTATTCTAAATTTTGAAAGTCTGCCATTTTTCTCTCGACCGTTATATTTAGGTCGGGTTTACGGCATTGTGCTCTACATTTTAAGACCTTTAATTTGATATATATAAACCTTCTGGAACTTATTCAAATTTAGTATGCTTAATATCAAAATATATTTTAACTCCTTATAGGCCAACCCCTCATTTTTGGGCATGATCCCCACATGGGATTGCTGGGGACTTTTCGGAGGAAGGTCAGGGGATGCAATAGAACACATTTCAAAAGAAATTAGCTTTCCAAAAATTATTTCATTTTTCCCGACTAATTTTACTACACTAACAATACTCTAGTGTTTTTTCAAGACACAAATCCGGAAATCTCAAAAGTCTTTCTTGTAAAGTTTTGTCACTTATACCAAGAACTATCCTGTCCCTTAGCACTTTATCCTGTTGAGTTTCATACTCACAAGATTTTATGAGTTTTTTCAAGTCAGTTACAAAACTGTCAAATGGTTCTGAGGGATCTTGATTTCTACTGTTAAACTTGAAACGTTCAATTACTATATTTTTCTTAGGATTAGTGTACTTTTCAAAAGCACCAAGAACCTCTTCAAAGTCTTTGGCTTCACTTTCAGACAAGTCAAATGTGTTAAATAGCTCAACGGCATCTTCTCCTATTATGTTAAGCAAAATTGCAGTTTTTACTTCGTCAGACTTTTTATCTAAGCCTGCAGCTTTTAGGTAAATTAAAAAATTCTGCTTGAATTTACGAAAGTTCTCAGACAAATTGCCATTTAGGCTCAAAGGAGACGGTATATTAATTGAACGTTCCATCTTGACAATGTGCTTCTGCAGTTACAGCCCTAGCCAGGTTAATCTTACCTTTATCACTTGATATTATCACATTATTAAAATATCTTTGCCACATTTATACGTAAATTACTGCGCCATGTTTACTTGTGGCTTTTAAATAAAACACTTGCTTTAGATACTTGAATTTATTAAACATAAATTATGTACTCCACAATGTGATCTTACTTGTACGACATCATTCTTAGAAGAGACAGAGATCCTCCTAGAGGGGTTTACAAATCTCAAAGGACTGCCGTCACCGGCCTACTTGATATCATTTACATGGAGTAAATATTAAACTATAAATAATACAACAGGGTGCTTGCTAGTAATGTTGAAATATGCGTTTTTGCATCAAGTTTTAACGCATTAAAACAATTTTAAAAAAATATTTATTTTATTTTTTAAGACGATACACGAGTACAATATAATCTTAAGAACAAGAATCTGCAATAAGATTGGTAAAAAGTTTATAGATAACGATGCAAGAAGGGAGATGCGAAAGGTCTGCAATTTCAAAAACATCGTTATTAGACCACCGATTGATTTCGCACTGAAACCAAAAAAAGCATTAAAGTAACAAAATTTAAAATCACCCGTCATATTTTTCCAAAATGTGAGTTAAAGCGTATAGCGGCAGTTAACAGCCTCGCTCGACGATTTTGACGCCGAGGCACCCTTAATTGACTACAACACAAACTTCATGGTATATGATAAATAATAAAAAAAAATATGTGTCTAAGAAATCACAACTAAATCAAAGCTAAGCTGTGATTAGCTGTGATATGTAGATTCCGTTCAATAGGCACTTTTTAAACAAAAGAAATATCATTAGTATTGAATTATTTATATCAATGATGTTAGTATTAATGAACAGTTAACGAATTAAAAGTTTTATTGTTTTGATCATGTGCAATACTATTTAAGTTTGTGTATTTGAGATAGCCCGGAAAAATATTTCGCATATAAAGATAGCAAAAAATCTGGTTTTTAGAAGTATATCTTATTTAAAAAGAGTACCGGTTGTTTTAAATAATCAGAAATCAATAAAAATTTAACTTATGAAAATGATTAAAATATTGTTAGTTTAATCATTGACTATTGAACGCTACTCTAAAGTCAATGGTTTATTAAAGAACTATGGGTTCTCAAGAATTTTTAATTGTAAAAATCTGACTGTCTTCCGGTCATTACGTAATCAGATGTATCACAGAAACATTTATATCATTAAAAAAAATAACAATTACGTATTCTTTTTAAAATAATTGTCTTAGATCAAACAATATTTTGTGGATTGGTTTTAAAATTTTGATTTCTTTACATTGGGTATAGATAGACATCATCATGTTTATATGTAGCTTTGTACGTTAGATGTATTTTGAAAGGACCTTGTATCTTTTCAAAATACCTATTTATATCTATTGGGATAAAAAATTTGTATGAAAATATAAATATACATTTTATAATTATTGACAATCTTAACAAAATTAATAAATGCATTTAAAAGTACCGGTTTTTTAGAAGCATATTTAGTCACATTAGGTTTAATTGACAAGATAAACATGACATGGTGAATGGTTTGACCCAAATAAAAATTGTTGGGCAAATTTATAAAACTATATACATTCCATGACTACCATCAGTTTTAAAACCCCAATATATCGGCGGGGTCGGCGCATTTGCCAGTGAGGCAGCCAGTGAGTGTTATTCTTCCACCGTGACGTGCTCTGGTTACGTTATCACAGCAAAATAAACGGTCGAGTCTTTACTTTAAGAGGGGTTTAAAATGCTCGGATATTCAATACAGTTACATACTTTACTTGAGGTAGAACCTTTTAATTTTCATTATATGTACCCAACCTTCTTTAAATAAGATGAAACTACAATATCTTTGGCAAAAGATTAACTATTCAATGGAGTGAATAACTTTGCTTGAGATATAATTATTAATAGTGTACTGTTTCAGGAGGTGTCTTTGAAAGTTACAAGACTCACAAGGAAGGTTTTGCAAATGCAAATTATCTCAACATAAATAAAATCCAATTTTTCATATTCAAAACGAAATTTGTTAATCGTAACGTAGTGAAATATAAATTGTCATATGTATTTTAAAATTAAAATCCATTTTTAGCCCCTGAACAGAGAGCCCCTGGCCTGGAGAATTTCACTTTTGAACTGTTTGGACGAAGGTACGTGCCTATATTAAGTATTTTAAAACTATAGATTCGTAATAAAATGTCAAAATCATTCGGTTATAATTTATATCTACTAAAGCAATACTTTTGAATTCATTCCATCATACACTACCTTTCAAATACAGTCACAAAATAACTTAGAAAAAAATTAAAGTTGCTCTGATATTACTAGTGTATTATACTCATTAGAATAAAATTAGGCTTTATATATTTCAACTTGGCTCAGAGCTAAAGTCAATTAACTTCCTGACAAACACCGCCCATAAATTGGGTGGACAAGGTACATGGAGCCCCTAGAAAACTGCCTAGAACGATTTAAAAAAAATGTTATGTTAAAAAATTGATATGATGGTAAAATTATTCACTGAAAGTAGTTCGTCTTCCTAATCATAAATGATATTGTTGGTCCTTATACAGCAAATATTTTTTAAATTCACTAATTTAGCCAAACTTAGGTCATATCAGATTTCACCTTTTAGTTTTTTTGGTTGAAATCTTCAAAATTAATCATATGAGTTATAATTTATATAATTGCATGAATGTTACATGAATAACGCCTCATATTATTGTTCCTATGGAATTCGAAAAAAGTAAGGTATTACATCTGAATACAAATAATAAAAATTTCAATGAATTAATCTAGGCTTCTTATAAAATTAAACGAAATCACTTCTAGTAACGGAAACGAAGAAAAGATTTCTTAAAGCTAAGGAAACCGTATAGGTTTTACGATTGAATGACTCGATTCATAATCTATGCACCCTTCTAGCAGGGCCAGATTTGCTCTTTTCAGCTAATACACTTTATACAACCATGGCTCTCAATCAAGACTTATGTGTTATTCAAAACCTTCTACTGCATATATACAAAAACCGAGCAAAATACGGTTACATCATAGTTGAGCAACATGTGAAAAATGTATTATCAACATTTATTATTGTGTTTATAAATGTAAATGTTACATTTAGTTATCTAACAAGAAATTTTAGTAAAAACTAAGGCAACCACTTGCAAAAAGAAAAAACAAACAAAAACAATAAGTGAAGTTTATGTATTATTTATGAATGACAGTTTTTCATCAAATAACGATTTATGTTAAGTTTTTCCATTACTTACATTAGGTAAATTAATTGTAAATTTGAAGCTTTTGTATATCCCAGAGGATAAGTCTGGAAAAGAAAAGCTTGATGGATTTCACATATTCTCTCCACTTGTTTAAAAATAGGAAATAGGTAGGCCTATATGATACTGAAGTTTGAAAATAAATTAAATAATGCAACAGTGGACTTTACTCATTTAAATTCAGGGCATCCATAAAATTAAATCTATGAGTAAAACGTGAAAAATGAATTTACGTTTTAGCAAAATTATCCTTAGAATTACTACAGCTTTGCCAACCTAAATAACACCGGAAGTGCAGTTTGAACCTGCTGAGCGGAAACAATGTTAGCATCAGATGTTGAAATTACTTCAAATCTTTGTTGGCTCCCTCATGTTCAAGAATATATGTAACAAAATTAGTTCTGGAATATTTATGATAAAAATATTATCAAAATTTTACACATTACACGTAACAAAATTGATTTATTATTCTTATGTACATTCACACCTGTCATATGGAATTATGTTTTGGGGTTCAAACACTGAAGCAGGAAAAGTTTTTAATCAACAAAAAAGAGCCTTGAGGATGATGAGCCAAATCCCCAGAGGAAATTCATGTAAACCCCTTTTCAAAATTCTCAACATTCTTACTCTTCCATCAGTTTTTATCTTGGAAATTTCATCCTACGTCCATAAAAATATTTGGCAATTTAAACAACGAAAAATTGGACGTTCACACAACAAAAGATCCAATAATTTATTAGATATACCAAGATTCAATTCATAGGTCAGGCAGAGAAGAGTTGATTATTTGGGAGTAAAAATTTATAATAAAATACATGAAAGCTTAAGAAGAATTAAAAAAGAAAATTAAAATCAAATTAAAAGAAGAATTATCGAAGAAATACATTGATACACTAGAAGAATTTTAAAGATCACAAAAGAAGATCCAAACTAGTTTTTTTTTAATGAAAATTATATAATTAGTCTAATAACCGTAGTCTTATAGACATAGTCTTAACCACATATTATTATGGCAATTAAGATTTTCGTAACAAATAAAATAAAATAAAACTAAACAGTTGTCGTCCTCTAAAGAGAACATTACCCTCATGCATCTATTATAGGCCAAAACACTCACGGTCACAGCGGAAACCAATGCCTGGCTATTCGTAATAGTTGTTAATAGCCAAAGTTAAATATCCTCTAAAATGAGGATTGGATCAATTCAAATGTGCATTGTCCCTCCAAAATCCTCCCTGCTATAATTCATTATTATTTGCAAAACATAATGTGAGTTTATTTACATATTATATAACAATAACTATAACCATTGACTATGTACACAGTCAATGCTAGAACTTTGAAATGAATAAAAAGTTGTATTGAAACATAATACCAGATGAGACTATTATAGATAAATTATGACTCCATGATACTGTGCCATATATAGTAAATGAATATTATCTTCAGTGAATTAGTGTGAAGAAAACCAATCACAAATACACATATTGCATGAAATGCAGGGCTTGACTTCATATTGAACATTTCTTAATATTTAATTTATTCTTAGTTATAATTTATAATGCATATTTCCCTACTTGCATCTGCTTGATTTTTAGTCATATAGATATTGAACAATGTATAACAATATAAAAATTCATAGTTATAAGTCAAAAAATCTTAGCTCAAATCGTGTCATACATTTATCGAGAAGTGACATTGAATTATGTCAGGAACACTTTCAAAATGAAATATATTTAAACAACGAACTAAAATTAAAAAAATACTTAAGTCATTTATTTAATGCGATCACTTTGCTGTATTGATTTTTAGTAGTAAGGAGCACAGATTTTTTTCATCCAAATATGTTAAGTTGAATGATGTACTTCAGGTGATAAATAGTGATAAAATAAGTTGAATCAGACATATTAAGTATATAGCAGAAATGATAAAAAGGAATGTCTATTTTCACCAAAGTTCTCCAAAATCCATCTGATTATTCAAAGGCCAGCTTGAACGTGACCTAGGAACTCCTTTAGGTCCATCACCTTTATTGAGCACGAGTTGGCTTTTACTAATCATTGAACCACAGACAGGCACGTAGAGTTGGGTCTGTTTCCAATCACCATGATTAAAGACACGTATGAAGTATTGGATCTGTCCTACTAATTCATCAACTGTACTGTTGAAACCTATGACACTTTGATAATAGTTAGTGATTTAATATTTTAACTAGTATATAAGGTATTAGTGTATATAAATAATTAAATGTCACCATTCAAGACTGCTATTTTTCTCGTTGAAATATTACATTTGATTGCAAATAATGATTGGCCAACTCTTTCCCCATTCACTTAAATAATACCGACATTTATATGAAGATGTTTAAATAATAATAAAAAACGAGATTGCGTAGAGCTAATTCCTACTAGATTGGAAATGCTACTTGCATCGAAAACGCTATCAATAGTCAATATGTAGATAAAAAAAAGACAAGCATGTGATGAAATGTTTCGCGATAAATTACAACTTTGATTCCAATGCCTTACTTTACAGTATTAAAATTTCTTATATTATTATAAAAACTAGTATGCAAGCTACTTTACTTATAGTCCTAATTTGTTATTCTGCAAGCTCGTCAACATATCAAAATACAAGACAGCCTAAAAATTTAACTTTATTAAAAACTAGACGTTTATTCATTCTTCGTACGGGGGGCGTAGTTTATTTAAAGTATTAAACAAAAATTCAAAATTATAGTTTCAGTTTTTTTACTGTCTTTAGATTCCGTAGTTTAATTCTTAACACCTGGTAGGTAGCCTACATTATTTTTCAATCACTTGTTATTAGTTTGCTTTATGTAAACAAATATATTTTTTTATTTCACTTTTGGCAATAAGTAGCATTTTTCATTGGTAACAAAATGTACAAAAAAAACCAAAAGATTTAATGACACCATCTACATACTACAATATTCCATTTCGTTAAATAACCATATTCATACTAAAATTTACTATTAACCTTTACTTTTTGTGCTGTATTCAATTAATTAGTAAACTATCCTAAGGTCTTAATAGAGATTAGAAAGATTTATTTTTTAGTTTTTATTTATTTTTTTTGTGTTATTTTTTGTACATAGTAATAACTATCCAAACACGTTGCGACATTTACTGTATGGTGAAGTAAATAAATGTTTCATCCAATTGCATTTTTTAAATATTAACCTGCTCCAAATAGCAGAGTTGACCTCTGCTAGACATGTGTAGCTGTCCAATATTTGATTTATAATAACACGATAATTAATAAACAAATTTTTTGAATTCATCTTACAAATATTCCGTCCAGTTTGAGATATTTTTATGTCACTAGTAAAACCCGTCGTTATTCACATTCCACATTTGTTGGTATTTGCGACTTTTCAGATGCGACGTCATTTTTTATAAGTTATCTCTGGCCAACAGCTATGAGAAGAATTTGTTATGGAAATATGGCCTTCACTCCTTTTTACTCAAATGAAATGTAACCAGGATATAAAACAAATGTAGGCCTTGGAATACACCTCGAATAGACCATTTTAATTTAATCATTTATTAAAAGCCAAAATTACAGTAAAATGGTAAAAATACATGTGAGTTATAAATTAAATTATACATAAAAAATTTTAATATTTAAAGATATTTAAATGTTTTTGTCAAGACAATTGACATGTAGGCTATCCCCGTATATGTGTATGTGTAAACCAAATATTTGTATGATTAATATAGGTATATTAATATAGGCCACACGAGCGTTTTTTTTTTTTTTTTTCACTCACAAACGCAGCACGAAAACACGCGAAAAAATGAACAGCATTAAATGTAATAAGGCATGCCACACGACGTGTGATTTCTCGCCGTAGTTTTTTTAATTATAATTGAATTATACATTCAAGCAGCATGAAAATAACCTAGTATTTACCGCTTGAAAAAATGCTCGTGTGGCCGTACACTAAGTGTTGAGCAAATAATTTGTGCGATTAATATTGCAAAGTATATGTGTAGGAAAGACAATTTGAGTTATTAATATAGCCCCGTATATGTGTTAAAACGATAATTTGTGCAACAGCTACAAATACAATAGCAATAATTACTTCCATACAATGATTGCTGTCATCAAAGCGTGTACTCCTAAGGTAATGTTACGTGTTGCTTTGTATCCAGTATCCGAGGCCTTGGTACAGTCACGTCCGATGGTTATGATGCTGTACAGACACTGCCTACTCTGGGTATTGGCTTATCTTGGCAGTGGCACATGAAATTTAAACACTAAATGAATATTAAAATTATAAGTTTAGGTAAATTTACTTGAAACACCCTTCATTAAACGAATTGTGAGTTTTCATTGCTTAAATTGTAGGCCTATTATTACACCAGATTCGTTTTATTGAAAATATAAAATGGATTTTAGAAAAGTTGTACGAACAACTATAAGAATAATAGTTAACTTATAAAGTCATCACAACCGTTACAATATACACTAACAAAACTGTAAAATTGTGCAAATTTTAAGGGTAGTTACTTAACAGAAGGTGTAAAATTATTCCTAGTAATAAGATTAATTTTTGTTACTTGAATTTTCATCAGTCCCATTCATAGCATTATAAATGAAAACTTTTTTCAACTTAACGAAACAGGGTTTTTTATAAAATTGCGATTGTTTCTCCACTTTCCCTATTCATTCTTTTACTATGTCACAAAAAAATTTCAGGCACAATGATCAAAATTGCGTGATTTTTTTAGAAAAAACGTAAACGAACTATAACCCATCTTTGTTTTTTATATAAGTATTTTAAGAAAGTTTTCTTTAAGACTTAAATGATTTTTAATCAATGTGCTGCTTACTAGGGCTTTTCCTCAGAAAATCCTAAGGTCTTAATAGAGATTAGAAAGATTTATTTATTTTTTTTATTTTTTTTGTTATTTTTTGAGCATAGACCTAACAATTAGTCTATAGTACCAAGATTTATCACGGAGAGGGAGGAGTTAATGGGGTTAGAAATCGATCTAGGCTTTGCTTTTTTAGTATAGTGGATCAAAAACGTGAATATGCACTGCAGTAAAAAAAAATAAATGACACATAGTTAATAAAATTAACCATGACGATATCAGAAACACGTAGGCCTATGTCGTTTTCCCTTACTGTATTTCGCTATTCACATTCGCCGCCGTCCCGCCTAAGTGACATCTGAACATTGCCTTTCCATGTTCGATTAATTTATAAAACTGTTCATCAGAGCGAATGATTTTATACATCGTTAAGGTTATTTCTTGACTTGTAGATATTTTAAATCTAAAGGTAGGTTTACACGTGAGAGTTTTTCACTCTCGGAGAGTAGTTATTTACTCTTATAAAAATCTCAGACAGCTGTTGATAGTACTCGCAGAAAACTGTCTGGGATTAACCATCTTGGAAAATTCGCTGGTTGTGTAAACACCTCTAAGAGTACCTGCTGAGAGTACGAAACTCTCTGAGAGTGAAAAACTCTCACTTGTAAACCTTCCTTAAAGATAAATTATTTTATCGTTATGTAATTTTCCTATAAATATTTTGTAGTATACGTTTTCTTTACTACCATGCTCAATAACAAAACAGTTATAACAAGTAGTGCCAGGCAGCGCACAGCCCGTCCTGGGACACAATTTGGCAGTATTTGTTTTGGAACTCGTTAAACAACGAAAGAGCTGCTAATGAACAGATTAACGATTACAATATTTTCACTCTACATCCCATTTACTGTACTTATTACTCCTTTCGATGTTTCATCGCAAGATTTGACGCTATAACTCTATACTTATCATACTAATATGTATGTAAATTGGTTGAGAACATTTATTAAATTTTAACGTATTGGATTTTGTTAAGTAATAATGACTTTATAGGCCATTTTAATCAAACAAAACATCTAAAATCTCTAACCTAAAAATTTAACGATCTCAGGCTTAAATCAATGTAATATTTATTAAATATCTCTAACAAAAAAGGAAGTAGTTTATGCCATCAATTACAACTTACATTCTCAATAACATGAAAGTCTCAATATATTTTTATTAATTTACTCAGATCATTCGAATGATCGTTTAACTATTAAGGAAAATCGTATTTTTAATTATTTTCGAATTCAATATTATTTTTTTTATTTAGATAAAAAATTAAACACACCCGGATTTTAGACATCCGGATAGCCTAAGGGGATTCCGGTCTCGCTACTTCGGTTCAAGGGGTTACAGGTTCGATTTCCGAGATGGCCAACAAAATTATATGGGTTTGGACAGCTTTTCCACAAAAGCGTTTGTACGTACTTAGTATCAATATCCTTAAACTATATGATACTAATATCCACATATTTATATATATGATTAAAACTTACATTTAAATGAAATGCTCATTTTTACGATTTACTACTATGAAAGTGTATAAAAATATATTACCAAGATAGCCTAATAACTCTTAATAGCCATGACTACAGAATAAGCAAATTCTGAGAATTCTGACTGGGGCGGTGGTGTCGTCCTGTAATCCAGCTACTTGGAGGTCACGATAGTTGGCTTGTGGATGCGATATTCCCTAGTGGGGAATAACGTCTGCACTAGTGAGTACTATACAGACCATCCTTATAATTAGACCAATTCTATACAATTCAATTTCTACCAATTCAATTTCAATTTAGACCAATTTCTATACAATTCGTTAGGCCAATTATATGTGGTCGAATTTGTGGTTCAGAACACACGATAAACTGTAGGTCCTAGATGCCATTGGCTGTTGGGCTATTCATTATCAGTAGTGTCTAAGGAGAACATCCTACACTCCTCTCTCATTCATATTCAGCTTAAAATACCCACTTTGTGAGGTCCGTGTCTCAAAATAATGATATAAAATCAAACGAAAATTTGAAAATCGTTAAAAACTCTAGCTTGTGTTTTGTGGATCCCGAACTCGCATTAATAGCTTTTTGATTACCCTGGGGTGGTAACTATCTAGATTGGTGTTCAAAAACTTGCGGAAGGGGAAGAGATCCAGCTGGCTAATGTGGAAGAGCGGAGAGAAACGCATTAGTGACGTCACAAATTCCAGTGGAGGGAAATTGCTTAAAAAAAAGAAAATTTGAAAACAATTGCTAGGTTATTTGTGTAATGTACAAATAAAAAGACCGATTATTAAATATTATATATGTATGAATCGTTGTGTTGTATCAAATATCGTAGTATTTTTTTTATTTTTTATTGTGTATGTTCATCGTATGAATTTATGGTTAGGAGTCAAGATACGAGGGAAAAAATGAGATGGAGAAAGAAAAGTACTTGAAACAGCATGTAAAACCTCTAAAAATATATATAATTAAAATTCGAACTAAATAATTCAGACTTTGGTAATGAAGATAGAAAGTACAATGTAGAAAATATTTCTATTAAGTGAGCCAAAGCACCAAATACGAGTATATCATTTATATTATGTATCATAAATTAAAAATTTGTATGTCATTATTGAGAAATCAAAGCTACGCTAGCTTGGAACCTTAATAAACGGGAGTTTTAGAACATTTTAATTTTGTAAAATAATTTCAAACATATATTTTGTTGTAGTTCAAAGTTGGCCTCTTAAAATTTTATAGAAGGTTGTAGTATTAAAGTGTAAAATACGACAGACTAAATAGTTAACCCAATTAAGAATAAAATACCACGTCTTTCTCGCTGCTCTAAGTTCATTTAAAGTTTCTCTAATTACAATAACTTCATCACAGGAAGTTCCGCTGCTTAACTGCTAAGTGTTAAAAAGTTTACACTAAGACTAATGTTGGAATACATTAGAGACTTTTCTGGCAAAACTAAAAAAATGATAAAGGATCTACTTAATAGTTTTTTCAATGAGTATTTAATTACAAATCCAAATGTACCTCTACTTAGGATAAAATAAATAATTGAACACCATGTTTAGCATTCCATTTTTTATGTTTCAAGTGAGTCCCTAGTATTTTGATAAGTATATTAACTTAACTTTCAGATCTAAATCAAAAATATAATAATTGAATAAATGAGTAATCAATGTAAGTTTATTACACCAGAGCATTTTTATTTTATATATACCAACGTTGTGCTTTAGTATGTTTTGTTTGAGACATATGACATATATGTCTCAACATATGTCATATGTCATTGTTTGAGACATATGTCTCAAACCTTAGTGTTTGAGATGTTCTTTAGCACAAAGTCATCTAAAACAAAATGTAAACAATAAAATCGTTTAAAATTATTTACATATTTTGCCATCTTTAGTTCTCAGCTTTGAGAAGTCAGCAATTGGAATACACCTGTTAAATTAAAAATAATATCTTAAAACTGATAATAATACTTTTACAAGATCAATATCAACATCAATGTCCAATATATCATATAAAAAAATTTGAAGTCTAGTATTATACCAGCATTAAAAATAAGAGGGAGACCCAGACATCAAACGTTCGCAGCAAATGGCTTTTAGAGTACTCTTCAATAAAGTGCTAACCTTGTGACATCTGGAGTGTTTTAAAGTTCAAATTATGATACACATTCACTAGATGATACACATTCACTAGACTGCAAAGGGTTCATTCACAACTTTAAAAAAATTTAACTGCTTTATGTTAGTTAATTGTAAAATGCAATACTATGATGTGATGTTTTATTGAAATATTTCAAGAACATCACAAAATAACGAAACAAAAATATGACATAACCATCTTAAGTGTATTTTCCTTTGTTATCACAAATAACTGAAAAAAAAACACAATATAAGAAACTTCACTCATCATGAATTCTCACGCTCGATGACTAGAGTTTTGAAAGTCATGACAATTATTCTTTAGTTACAATATAGGAAAACAAAATGGTTTTGATATATATTTGATCTTAGGGTCTCGCCCTACTGGCTTTGGAAATACAAATGTTATTCTTATGGAAATTACATTCAACAAGTCAGATCATTAATTAACTTTTTATTTTTTGAGGAACAAAATCAATTATACTAAAGAATACCCCCGAAGAGAGGATAAGACGGGTATACGACGGTGGCAATACACCGCTTCATTACTACTGTTATATTGAATAAGAGACAACTGGTAAAAGAGTATGGACTAGTTGTTACTTCATTAAGGAGAGTGAGTGCAACAAATTAACTAACCTTGAATTCAAAATTGCAAAGGGAACAAGCTCGTCTTAGAATTTGTATTACACATTTATTATTTCTAAATCAATTTTCATTGTCAAAAGACAGAAATACATCTCCAATTACCTATTTTTGAGCAGTATAATGTAAAGCTCTAAAATTACACAGACACTGCTAGAGTATATTTACATAAAACACCCCCATCGAAGCATCACCTTTGTGCTCAGCGAATTTCCAATACACATTTTTGTTTATTCAGCAAACAATTTTTACAATTAATTATGAATTATTCAAACACTGTATGCTAATTAATGATACAACTGTCAATTCATCAACAAGTGACAAATGTTTTTTTGCCTTTAAAATCACTTTAAATCTTTTTAAGGCTTCCTCATGTTAAAGAAATATGTAACAAAATTAGTTCTAGAATATTTATGATAAAAATGTTATAAAAGTTCTACACTTTACTAGAGAAAAAGTTGAAATAATATTCAAAAGTACATTTACCCTTGTCATTAAGAACTATGTTTTGGGATTCAAACACTGAAACAGGAAAGTTTTCAAACTACAAATAAGAGCCTTGAGGATGATGTGCCAAATTCCCAGAAGACATTCATGTAAACCACGTTTCAAAATTCTCGATATTCTTACTCTTCAATTAGTAATTACAATCTTTTCAATTTAATCTTATATTCATACAAATATTTGGTAATTTGAAAAAAATTGGGCATTCCCACAATACAAGATATAACTTATTAGATGCACCAAGAAACATAGTTAAGCCATTTACATATTTTAAGGAATTATATTTTTATGTCCGTTATTTTACGATTATTTAAATATAGTACTGCAATATATTGTTTTTCTTTACAGTAGGTAATAAAAGTGCACATTCAAAATTTTAATGCAAAAGAAATTATAATGTTTACAAATTCCAAAACATAACATTATGAATTTGACCAATGCAAAAGACAGCTAATCGGCTATTTATTCAACCATAACAGACGATATATCTCAATCTCTCCCTCTCCTACCATTTTCCACTTGATTTTCCATTACAATATTATGGCATTTAGTATATAGTTTTGATGCCATTGGGGTTTTAAAGCAAATATCAGTTACCCCCCAAATAGTGAAGGTTTTTACTGAACCATTTTAATCAATATATGTAGGCAAAGGTTATATTTCCTACTGGAATAACGCAAAAAATGTAATATCATTTTTCGCTATAACCAGTTAAGCTTAATTAATCATTCAATATACTAAATTGTTTTTTGTAAATACTTTTAAATCTTTTGATTTAAAATTATCGAATTAAAAAAAATTAACACTGAAAATAAAAAACCCATTTTTGTCCATTTTGAAACCCCATAAAACCACGTTTCTGGTTTAGAAATTTAACATAATGAATGCTGATCTACACCTATGTACTAAATTTCATTAACATCATATGTTAGGTCCGGGTCTTATCGGACAAATATATCCGATACATATATTAAAATTTGAAGTGACGTTACTTTTGGCTATGGTTCTCAAAATGAAAAAGTGTCTTGGTCTCGGGCTTAAGTCTTCCGTGACCATCATCGTAATATCATATTCCTAAAAGAAAATGAAGTCTGACGGATTCCTAATGAATTCATGATTGTATCCAGTTTTGGCAAATCTAAATCCAGCATTCCCCTGGTAGTTTTGCCTGATATATCATTCCCTGGAAGTTCTAAATGTTTCAGTGTTCCATCATTTAACACCGTTCCCTCAGCGAATTCATATTTGGTTGATTTCTCTAGTGTATGATTACTCATATGTAATGACTTAATCAGGTAAGTCAATTCAGTTACTTCTTTATGGTACCATGTCCTACTTCAGAAATATCTTTTTAATTAATGTCGGAGAAACTGCCGTAGGTCTTTGAGTTAAAATTATTCGCATAACCTTCCTTTTCCTTATAAGCACATTCTTCACCAATATGTACTATTCCTTTGAAATAATGCATTCGACTATTTATGTGGATTATTGTACAAACAGTATACAAACAATAGCTATAAAAAATAAATGGAAAGGAGTGGAAATATTAACTATTGGTAGATCAATTAAACTACATACTCTTGATATAACTCCATTCTTTATGGTATAGCTCACATTAATATACGAGAATCATTCTAGACAATTGAGTATTTTTTACACTCGTGGCAACTATCGCAATATGTTCAATAGTTAACAATGGGATTGAGTGTCGTGTTTTGTTGTAACATATATTGTATTATAATTTTTTTTTTGTATTTATACAGTGTATTTTATCCCTGTATTTATTTGTAGTTTATTTTTATTTTGTTTTTTGTATTTTTTAGGTCATTTGCTAATTTTTTTTCTTTTTCCGCGCGGCACTCTTTAACTTGAAATTGTTCTCCAATTTTCAAATTTTGGCCAATAGCAGTGAATTAAGTCATGTGACTATGACCCCATATTGTCTCTTGTATTGTTGAACGCCATGATGGTTCTGCCATTCTCTCTTTGGGTCTGATGATGATTGGTGTGTCCGGTTGAAATCGATTTTCCATCTTTTCGTATATTTACCGTCTGTAATCTTTGCAGTTCAAGTGTAAATATATTCTTAATTTTTTTAGACTTTGTTTTTCATTTCTGATTGCAAGCAACAAGTATCATGCTAAAAAATTGTTTCTTAAAAATTTCTTAAAACATAAACTTAAGCATTATGTTCCTTAAGTGTTCACTCCAAGTAAAATCTTAGTCATCATGAAAATGTTAAAACTCAACAACCTTGTCAGGGATGATTAATTTTATAACAGTAATGTACAACAGTTTGTTTGACAGTAAATAAGTTTTGCACTATCCTTACATTATTGTCTTGGATTTTTTTCGTTGAGCATGTTTTCACAAGTTAGGGATTTGCATTGTTACCTCACCTACACGATGCGCACACATGTGTTTACATTATTGTCTTCACTGTTATTTATCTGTCCTGTAAAGTTTATAAATTTTATTTATTGTTGTACTTGTTATTGTTTTAGTCACTAGCTCGTTGTAATTGTTTTGTATTTATTGCTGTGATTCTTGTCTGATACAATTTTTTTTATTTTCTCACCTGTTAAGTTGTCAGTTGCACGTCAGTTCCTATTAGCATAAGTTACTATTTGTTGCCATACCTCTTGTACTGCTTGTTACTATCACTAGTTAGTTGTTTTCTTATTTATTACTTCGCATTAAGAATTGTTAGGATTCATCCTTACTCTGTAAAAATGGTGTAATGCGTTGGTGAACAAATATATAAATAAATAAATAAACAGTTGTGAATTTTAATCAAACACAATATCTTTAGATACATTTAAAAAGCATTGTAGGCTGCTAGAAAACCCCCACAACACCAAAATATTAAAATTTATTAGAAGATGCGTTGAAAATGACAATTTTTTTCATCCCTCAGACATAAATTAACACTTAGTTCGTAAACGGTTAGTTTAAAACTGGCATCCCTCAATTTAATCACAGAATAATATATACAATTATCTTTTTTTGTAGGTTTGCCTCACTACATATAGCAATTAATCATTCTTATCATTAACCAACAAATATTAAATAGGTTGGATCCACTATTTATTGTTATTACTAAATGCATATTTTACATCTGATTATATAAATTTTTTTACTTAAAATAAATAAAAACGTTTTTCTTTTCCGTCTCGGATGTTACGCTGAATCTCAATACAACAAGCATCACGTATCACTATGAAGGCTAAAATAAAGTTAATGCACTTATTGTGTCCTATAGAAAGCTGCAAAATTGGCCTTCGCATTGGAATAGTAAATTTCAGCATTTTAGCAAACTTTGATGGTAGTAATTTTCATATTAAAACGATTACATAAAAAAATTAAGGCGTACAATATATTGTTGACAAATTTTAAAACGCCGTAACAGTCCTTTTTTAAAGTTAACATTATCTGGGCATAATTAAAATATTATTGTATGAGATGCAAAACATGTCTAAGTATTAAGATATTTTATGAACCATGACAAATTAATCGCTAACAACTTAAACATAGAAGTTTTTATTATACAAATTAGTGACTATTAAAGGGGATTCCAGGTGGGTGAGAGAGCTGAAATGTTGATTTTCGAGCAACATTTAATTCCCTGGAGGCAGCCCTCAGTAAATGGATCCGCTCAGAGCTGTGTTTAACAGGTACCGTGTATTTAGTGCCAGTCAAATGCTGAAATTTATGTCCGGTCGGGCAACTGTAGTTCTAATGAAGTTTAAAGTAAATAACAAATTTGCAGTCTGTATGTTTGTCAATAAGTAGTAATGAGTATATTAGTTTTAATAGTAAGTTGAATGCAAATTTAAAAAAGTGATTTTCCTCTTTGTGTCTTTAAACTAATTCTCTCATCATTGAATGAGATTGAAACAATTGTTTGAATTTGTAATATTTTAAATTAATTTTTCTTTCTATGTGCCAAGAAGTTAAGTGATTGTAATTCTTTAGTTATCAGATTTTGAAAACATAACAGCGTGAAATAGTTATAGGTTGTTTAGTTACTCTGCTACGAAAATGTGTGATTAATATATTTGTCGTGCTTCTAAAGTAGTATTGTTTTCCCCCAGTAAGGAAAATAATAGTAGTATTCAGCATTAAAGCAATGGTTTACCTATTCACATAAATTAGGAATACTTCCGTTCCGCCTTCAATTAGCTCCCTGAGTCGGGTTTTACTAAAGCTTTATTACATCTGCGACTCTACTAGAACGTTTTTAATGTGAATATAAACTACTAATAAGTTTAGAGAATTGGTGTGATACCTTTTATTGCTTTGTTACTGTCTAAGACTAGCTGACTCTCTTGACAGGACTATAACTCAATAGCCCGACAACCAAAGGCAGCTGTTTCGAACCTGTGAAATGCTAGAGCTTTCATCATGACCGAACCGGAATCTTCGGTTTCGAAAGCGATTTCTATAACTACTCAACTACCCAGCAAGTACTGTGCTACAGTTTTGGTAGTATTTGGTTGTCCAGTGCCACTATCCTTTAACCTTGGTTATGTTTTTCCATCCGAAGCCTAGAGTACTGGTTGAGTCTCGTTTAACCTTATAGAGAGTGAATCTGTCTTGCTGTTCCCAGGACCCTTTTCCACCAGAGTCTGATCTCCTTGGCTTGGGTGGAAACTTTTGTAATCCATGTTATCGGTGGTTTGGCGAAGGCAACACTCTTGTTTGGCATCACAAAGAAAATAACATTAATCAGGATGGAGTTTTGTTGGATATGATTAGAGGGACTCCACCATAGGTTCTTGGGTAACGCCTGAGAACTGACAGCGATACGTTTTCCCATTTAGAGTTGGAGCAAGACAGACTGACTCTGTTGTTTCTGTCACATTACTGCAAATCATTTATTTGCTGTGGCTGTTCAACATGATAACAAGAGAAGTGCCTATACAGTTTTATCTCGGTCTTCCATAATGGTACTATGGTTTTTTCTCCCACATAAGAAACAGACCAAGAGAAAATAACAATAAATATTATCGTAACTAACATTAAAAGGTTTAACATTCATTTTTTGAACGAGCTCAACCATAAAAAGTTGAATACTATTTACGTAAGGTACAAAGCAATCGTACAGCAAACCGTAGCGTGGCACAACGCAACTATTTCGCACGACTTGGGGTTGCTCTTATTCACTATACAAATATCGGTAGTAGTGGGGAATGGGGGCTTTTGGAACAGTTCAAGGTCACCTGAGGGATGACGTCATCGATGACGTCATCGAGGTCAATGACCTCATCGATGACGTCATCGATTGCATCATCGATGACGTCATCACCAATGACGTCACATCCATGACGTCACACCCATGACGTCACAGAAATGACGTGCTGATGACATCATCACCCCTTACGCCACCAAGATGACGTCATCGATGTCACAAAAGGTCAAGGTCACGCTGAAACCTAAAAGTTTTTGGCACTTTTGCTGTTTCTCGCACTAAGCTCCGAGTTTCAGTCACAGTTACCATGACCTTGACGACTTGGAGCGAATTTGCGATGAAAAACAGCAAAAGTGCCGAGGAAACTTGAAGTTTGCAACGTGACTCTGCCTAAACCGTCATGTGACACCGCTCGGGTGACCTTGAACTGGCCCAGAAGCCCCCATTCAACCATTACTGCAACCGCGATGCGCACCCTACGACAGACACCGAGCGACTGACTGTCCAGCCCCGCGCACTCTAGGTATATGGGAAGTGGTGGGGGAACTGCGATGACCTTGGGAAACTTGAAAATGTCAAGCTGAGTAGCACCGTTTCGGTGCTACCTTAAAGTTACATGTTAAAGTAAGATGACCTTGAGTGAAAACATAGAAATATTACAAGTCGATGTCATCCCAAAGTTAAAGTGTGATGACCTTGAGCCAAAACACAGAAATAATACAAGTAGATCCCGTCCCAGATTTAAAGTGTGGTGACCTTGAGTCAAAACACTGAAATACAAGTCGATCGAGTCACAGAGTCAAAGTGTGATGACCTTGAGTCAAAACACTGAAATACTATAAGTCGAAATCATCCCAGAGTTAAAGTGTGATGACCTTGACTCAAAACACAGAAATACTACAAGTTGATGTCGTTCCAGAGTTAAAGTGTGATGACCTTGAGCCAAAACACAGAAATAATACAAGTAGATCCCGTCCCAGATTTAAAGTGTGGTGACCTTGAGTCAAAACACTGAAATACAACAAGTCGATCCCGTCACAGAGTCAAAGTGTGATGACCTTGAGTCAAAACACTGAAATACTATAAGTCGAAATCATCCCAGAGTTAAAGTGTGATGACCTTGACTCAAAACACAGAAATACTACAAGTTGATGTCGTTCCAGAGTTAAAGTGTGATGACCTTGAGTCAAAACACAGAAATACTACAAGTTGATACCGTCCCAGAGTTAAAGTGTGGTGACCTTGAGTAAAATCAGAGAAAATCCAAGCCATGTTAGTCCAGAGTTAAAGTGTAATAACCTTGAGGCAAAAACTTGTAAAACACTTACATGAACAGAGTCGAAGAGCAGCGATGCTTACCGCATGCAAGCCTGAGACATACTGGCTGAGCGTCGTCACGTAGCTTAGGGACTCGATTAGGGTGGGGGTATTGCCAACACTTAGAGTAGAAGTGTAATGGGTGACCTTGAACCACCCCTGAGGGGTGGACCCCCCCCGCCTCCATTTTTTTGGGGGCGGACCCCCCCCCCCGCCCCCCCGTCTCCGTTTTTTGGGGGGCGGACCCCCCCCGCCCCCCCCCGCCCCCCCCCGCCCCCGCCCCCCCCGTCTCCGTTTTTTGGGGGGCGGACCCCCCCCCCCCGCCCCCCGCCCTCCCCCGTCTCCGTTTTTTGGGGGGCGGACCCCCCCCCGCCCCCCCCCTCGGGGGTGGACCTCCGCCCCCGGGGTGGACCTCCGCCCCATGCCGGGGGAGACCGGTTGGGATATAACGCGGCCCGGCCACAGCCGGCTCGCAGTCCGCTCCCGAGCGTTGAACGTGAACGATCGGGACGGACCGCCATAGGCCTCACTAAACACTGAAAGGCGCCTTCACTGTTTAGCGAAGTTTACTCTAACTTTAAGACTTGTATTATTTCTAAGATATTGCGCTTGCGTTTGGGTATTGGGAATTGTTTTATATGAGAGTGTTTCACTTGTACCCTATGTTTCCTGTGTCTTGTTTGTCTTTTATTCTGTGTGTCTTGTTTGTCATATGTGTTTAATGTGTATGTGCTTGTTCCAGCATTTACTATGTTGAGCTCAATCGTGTGTTGTAAGTGTGTTATATTTATCTAAAGTGTATACGCTTGTTTTAGCATTTCCCCTTGAGCGTTTTTCACAGCTCAAAGTAAATTGTAACGACAGGGAACGGGAGTAGGCCCCCGTGTAAAGCCACTTTTAATAATTGTTAGGCTCCTCTCAGGCATGCAACAGGTTGCGGCTGGGGTTTGGGAGCATGTCCGTTTGTACGCTGGCAAGCAAAAGGTTGTGGCGGCCTCTGCACTCGGACCGAGGACGTAAGCCACTAGAGTGTCCTCAGTTTGTTTCCCTTCTGGAAACTCAAAATTATGTAAATGAATCTTTGTTAGCTATTTGTGTTTTTTAATCCCCAAGGCCCCCGAACATTCGTGCTTCGCCATGGATGTACGGGGGCCGAAATTTTTTTAATTTTCTTGTGGCCTTGACCCACAAAGGAGTTGTAAAAATTTACTGCATTGCTAAATTAAAAATATTAAAGATAGGGTTACGGGAGTAGGCCCCCCGTGTAAAGCCACTTTGAATTATTGTTAGGCTCCTCTCAGGCATGCAAAAGGTTGCGGCTGGGGTTAGGGAGTATGTCCGTTTGTACGCTGGCAAGCAAACGGTTGTGGCGGCCTCTGCACTCGGACCGAGGACGTAAGCCATTAGGGTGTCCTCAGTTTGTTTCCTCCTGGAAACTCAAAATTATGTAAATGAATCTTTGTTAGCTATTGAAAAGACAATGCAGTAAATGTTTACAAGTCTCGCGTGGCGAAGGGTAGACGGCATTGGATGTTGCCCTGTTGTCATAGTTGGGTCTCTTCGGAGGCTACAGCGATGACAACCCAAGTGCCCCACACCCCTATAGGGGGGTGTGGGGCTTATTTTTTTTAAAGTTTTTTCGTGACCTTGACCTATATATATATAAAAGTTTTCAAATCTTTAACAGTCATGTTTTTTAACACAGTAAATATATTAAAGTACTTTGTAAACATTAATGGGTAGGCATTACTAACACAAGTTTGGAGTTGTCCATAGTTGTGTCTTTTCGGAGACTACAGCGATGGTAACATAAGAATGCCATGGGGCTTAATTTTTTTTAAAGCCCCCCCCCCTCACCAACCCCCTCCCCCACCCCCTCCCCCACCCCCTCCCCCACCCCCACCCCCTCCCCCTCCCCTTTAAATTTTTTTGAAAAATTTTTGACCTTGACCAAAAAGTTTTTTGCTTCGGACGAGAAGTGCCCCCCCCTCCCCCCACCCCCTCCCCCCCCCCTCCCCCACCCCCTCCCCCACCCTCATATCCTGGGCGTGGTCGCCCGGTGGTAATATAAGGCGGTCAGGTTGCACGCACTTCTCATTCACGCTCCAGCTTTCGTTGGAAGTGGCTATCCAGGAGCTCATTCTTAAGAAGACCGGTGACCAAAAATGTCTCGTCGTATACCTTATAAACCTTCGTACTATAATCTGATTGGTATTAATAGTATTACAGACAATGAGAAGAAATTGTATAAAAAATTTTGTTGTTTACTTGACAGAACGCAAAAACTACCACCAAATACTTTCACCTACAAGCTACCCCTGATAGACAAGGATGATGTAGGCAAACTAACAACAATTCAAGTGAAATTGGTGGAAGAAAAAATTCTTGTTTGTGTGAGAGAAGTGTTTCATAATGAATATTCAAAAAGATTGGCTTTTGACTTTATTAAGGAACATGCAGGACGTGAAACAGGACAGTATCCAGGATTATATTATTTATATCTTTTTGAGAATGGAGCAAGTGTAACGGTAGAAATAAGTATCAAACTAATGTAATTCTCCCAACCAAGTGTTAAACTAGGACTTGAACTTGGACTTGATTGAGGTTTTGTAGAACAGAGCGGGGGATAGATCACTTTGCGGCAATGGACTAGAATGCTGCTTAGTGGTTTATCCCCCGCTCAAAGGGTATCTTTACGCAACCTTGACCCCCATAAATGCATAGTTTGTGGAAATATAAAAAGGGCAAACCAATTGGATGGATACACCACTTCTATAACATGGCTCCATTGCAGTGCTCTATCCCCCGCTGAAAAATAATAATTTCAAATGACCTTGTTCCACATAAACTTGCTCAAACAGACATCTTTGAAAAAACTTGTACAAAGTAGTGGATTTAGATCAAACATCATTGGTTTATCAAGCCTGTTGAAGAATATATTGAAAATGGGTGTTTAAAAGCCAAATCTACTACATGATTGATAAACCGGATGTATATGACGTCACCTCCCCCCACCCTTAAACCTCGGGTATAAAGGGACCCGGTTGAGCGCGCTGCTCATTATTGCGTGGACATTCATCGAGTGCACACTCAAAGCCAAACTGTAAAAAATGGCCCTTTGCGATATTTGTGGTGAGTTTTTCCAAGACGAAGATATCTTTGTTTTACATCGAGAATTGCATCATGAAGAGGACAGAAAAGAAGAGATTGTAGTAAGTGAAGAAGACTTGGATGCGATTGATCGGTTTTTGGAAAACCACCATAATCAGATGGACGAATTGGATAGCTATCTACAGTTACACCGAGAATTGCATCATGAAGAGGACAGAAAAGAAGAGATTGTAGTAAGTGAAGAAGACTTGGATGCGATTGATCGGTTTTTGGAAAAACCTCAGAAGCAGGACTGGGCTAGCTATTTACAGTTAATGCAAGGAAGAAGACCAAGTGTTATTCAATTTGCCGGAGCTGGACCATCTACAGCTGGAGGATTTATTCAAGAAGAGAAAATGGAAGAAGAAGATACGGAAGAAGAAGTGGAAGATGTAAGACAACTGCGTACCCGAGAAGAGGATATGGAAGAAGAGGATACAGAAGAAGTGGAAGATATAAGACAACTGCGCACCACAGCCTTGCCAGGACCAGTTGTAACTCATTTCAAAATTAATAATGTGCAATTGGAATTGGAAAACTTTATAACCCAAGCTAAAAATTTAGTTGTAAAAACATTGATGGAAGAATTGGCAAGATTGAACTTTATTAAATTTGGATTGGTGTTGGAGGCTATGTTTACTAATACCGATGGTGAAAATTCACCGAGAGCATTCATTGCTAAAAACCGAACCCTTACAACCACATCTGATATCAACGAAATTTTAGAAGAATGTTTGGTTGAACTGCTAGTGAAACTTCAAGAACATGAAGGAAGAGGATCCGGCTGGACGCTATCATCAATTGAAGGTATGGATGTGAGGGTTCACAAGCATGGATATGGTATGAGAGGAAGCAGCTTTATCCCTCTACCAAAGGTGATCCGAGATACAAGATCATGTATCAATGTGAAAAATGAGGATAATGAATGTTTCCGGTATGCAATGTTAGCAAAATATGTGGAACCTATGGCCTGTAGACCTAGCATAGCATACGAAGCTGTTCAACACCGCTATAACTTCCAAGGTATGTCGTATCCTGTTAGTCTTAATGATGTTGCTAAATTTGAAAGAAAAAACCCAGGAGTTTCAGTTAATGTGTTTGGTTTAGACGAATCAAATAACGTTTACCCGTTACGAGTTACAAAGACTGAACGTCAAAACCATACAGATTTGTTGCTATTGACCAAAGGTGAAATATCACATTATGTTTACATCAAGAACTTTGAAACTTTGGTTGGACGACAAGTGACTAAAAAGAAAATTAGAGTAACAGTGTGTAAGAGATGCTTTTGTTTCACAAATAAAGACTTGAGACGTGGAGGATCAGAGTGGTTGTCAGAACACCAACGTCTTTGTAATGACAACTATGAAGTGAAGATTAGTCTGCCACCACCATCTAGAGCATTTGTTCAGTTCAATAAAACAGTTCACCAATACCGGATTCCACTAGTTATCTACGCTGACTTTGAATCCACGTTAGTGCCGCAGGAACTTTCGGATGGTGAAGTAACTAGAAGAACCAAATATCAATTGCATCAACCTAACAGTTTTTGCTTATTGGTGAAATCTACTTTACCTGAAGAACAATTGCAAGACTATGGCTTAACATCCACTCCGATACTTTACCGTGGGGAAGAAGCTGCTAAGTATTTTGTAGACCAGTTGTATGACATTGCTGAAAAAGTGGAACGCCTATACGGTAATGTTTTACCCATGAAACCTTTGAACCAAAATCAACAAGAAGAATACATTTCGGCAACAAGATGTTATCTATGCAAGAAGAGTTTTAGTGTAGAAAATCAAAAAGTAAGAGATCATGATCACCTCACAGGGTTATACAGAGGACCTGCTTGTAATTCATGCAATATAAATTACAAACTGCCAAACTTTATCCCTGTCGTGTTACACAATCTTAGCGGCTATGACTCCCACTTTATTATCCCAGAGTTAGGACGAGATGATGGAAAAATCGAAGTATTAGCTGAAACATTGGAGAAGTACATCAGTTTCTCAAAAACAGTAGGTAAAATTAAACTTCGCTTCGTAGACTCTTATAGATTTATGTCATCTAGTTTGAGCAAATTGTCTGAGAACCTAAGAAGAGAAGATCTAAAAGAAACCAGCAAAATTGTACCTGAAGATAAATTGGACTTAGTATTACGAAAAGGAGTTTTCCCCTATGATTACATAACTTCCACAGAAAAGTTTGAAGAAACCAGTCTACCCCCGATTGAAGCCTTCAATAGCAAATTAAATGAAAGTGAAATCTCCGTTGAAGACTACAATCATGCTTGTAATGTTTGGAACCAACTAAACATTCAAACTTTAGGGGAATATTCTGATTTTTATATAAAATTGGATGTAACTCTGCTGTGCGATGTGATGGAAGAATTTCGGAACACCTGTTTCTCAGCCTACGGATTGGATCCTTTACACTCGTATACATCCCCTGGATTAGCATGGCAAGCTATGCTCAAGTCAACTAACTGTCGATTGGAGCTTCTCACAGACATTGATATGGTCCTCATGATCGAATCAGGTGTACGAGGTGGTTTGACTCAAGCTGTGACCAGACATGTTAAGGCCAACAACAAGTATATCCCCAACTTCGACGAGCAACAACCTTCACTCTACCTTGGATATTTTGATGCAAACAACCTCTATGGTTGGGTGATGTCAAATCCACTTCCCTACGCAGACTTCAAGTGGATTGACCCGACCACCATCGGTGACATATCACGGATTCCAAAAGATGGCCAAACAGGCTATATTTTGGACTGTGATTTTGAATATCCGGAGCACCTTCACGACCATCATTACGACCTGCCTCTCCTAGCCAAGACTGAAGTTTCACCGACAGGAAGGTGGCCCAAGCTGATGATGACCTTGGAGAATAAGAGTCGATATGTGGCACACTATTGGGTAGTTCAACAAGCACTTGAATTGGGTCTACGTATAGTGAAAATTCACAGAGCAATTGAATTCACCCAGTCTTGTTGGTTGAAACCATATATCGATTCCAACACGACAAGAAGAGCTGCAGCGACAACAGCATTTGAAAAGGACTTCTACAAATTAATGAACAACGCCATCTTTGGGAAGACCTTGGAGAACAAGAGAAAACACAAAATTGTAAAATTAGTAAGTGATCCTAGGAAATTGGAAAAATTAGTGCAAAAACCAAATTTCGGAACATCAATGATTATAAACGAAAATCTAGTTGCTGTCAGTATGAATAAAACAACAATAGTGATGGATCGTCCATTATACAGTGGAATGTCGATTTTGGATATAAGTAAAACTCTGATGTATGATTTCCATTACAACAAAATGGTTAAACACTACGGAAGAGACAACATTGGAGTTGCATACATGGATACCGACGCGTTTATCTACTGGATAAAGACTTTGGACATGTATGAAGATCTAAGGAGTTTCCCATACAAAGACGATTTTGACTTCTCTGACTATCCGAAGAACCATCCAAATTACAATGAAAAGAATAAAAAAGTAATCGGAAAATTTAAAGATGAAGCAAATGGAATACCTTTGGAGGAAATAGTTGCGCTGATGTCCAAATTATATTCCTTCAAGATGTATATAGAAAATGACATACCGACAGTGAAGAAAGCTAAAGGAGTCAAAACATCGTACTTGAAGAAACATGTGACATTTGACCATTACAAGACCTGCTTGTTTGAAGATTCTACAATGTCTGCAACGTTCAACACTATCAGAAGCTTTAAACATGAGGTCTACAGTGTCACTGAAGTTAAAAGAGCACTATCAGCTCAAGATGATAAAAGGCATATTATGCCGGATAAGATTCATACTCTTCCTTTCGGCCACTACTCTCTAAACCCTATCAACTAGTAACCTATTCTTCGTCCTTCTACAACTTCGACCTTATTCCTTCCTCCTTCCGTAAAAAAATGGGGAACACGGCAAGTCCAACACCGTGTTCCCCATTTTTTTACACAAGTTTGGATGACCTTGACCTATATAAATGATGTGAATATATAAGACAACATTCATTGTGATTATACATGTGATACATGAAACATTCAAACCTGCAATATGAAGAACTCGAAGCAAGAAATTGTCAACGAGCTTCATAAACCTGCAAGAAGAAAGTTTCCACGAAGAAATACCGTGATAAAAGGAATAAATGATTTATATCAAGCAGATTTAATCGAAATGATTCCTTATAGTAAACAAAATAGAGGATTTAAATACATATTGACTATTATTAATTGTTTTTCAAAAAAGGCAAATGCTTTACCACTAAAAGATAAAAGTGGCAAAAGTGTTACAAAAGTAATGGAAACAGCTATACAAAGAGACAAACATACTATAAAACATTTACAAACTGATGATGGAAAAGAATATTTTAATAAGGAATTTGCAAATTTAATGAAAAAACACAACATTAACCATTACTCAACCAATTCAGAGGTAAAAGCATCAATAATTGAAAGATTTAACAGAACTTTAAAAGGTGCGATGTATAAGATGTTTTCCAACAGAGGATCACACGTATGGATTGATATGTTACCAAAACTTATAAGCGATTACAATAACAAGTTTCATAGAACTATCGGTATGAAACCAAGCCAGGTGACTAATAAAAATGAAAAACTTGTATTAAAACGTATAAAAATGAATACTAAACCAAAAGTTGAAAAACTAAAGCCTAAAAGGTTTAATGTTGGCGATAAAGTGCGAATAAGCAAATACAAAGGTGTATTCAGTAAAAGATATCTTCCGAACTGGACAAATGAGGTATTTACCGTATTTAAGGTGCAACCTACAGTACCAGAAACTTACATTTTAAAAGATAATAAAGGACAATTGCTTGAAGGAGGGTTTTATGGACATGAAATGTTAAAATCAACAGTAGGTGATGTATATTTAGTCGAAAAGGTGTTGCAACGAAAAAAGGATAAGGTTAAAGTACGATGGTTAGGATTTAATAAAACGGAAGATTCTTGGATACCTAAAAAGGATCTAATATAATGATAGAGCATCATTTTGGGTTGAACCATTACAAAGGATGGAGATAATACCGCAAAAAGACAATTTTACTATTAATAATATAGATGAACTCACAGTGGATGGTTCTCAATTCAATACTGGGAAACACGGTGTTTTGTTACCAAACACGGTGCGTTGTCTGGTTACCGGTCCTTCCAATTGTGGAAAAACAAATGTAGTATTCAATTTGATTACAAACCCTAAGGGATTACGTTTTAATAATTTATATGTATTTTCAAAGTCACTACAACAACCAAAATATCAGTTATTGGAACAAATACTCAATAATGTGCCTGAAGTTAAATATTTTAAATTCAACGCGAGCGAGAGTGTCATGCAACCGCAACCATTCTCAGTATTCATATTTGACGACGTATCTTGTGAAAATCAAAATACAATAAGAAATTACTTCGCCATGGGTCGACATAACAACATAGATAGCATTTATATTGGTCAAACTTACAGCAAAATACCGAAACAGCTCATTAGAGACAATGCAAACATGTTAATTGTATTTTGTAAACAGGATGAAACCAACCTAAAACATATATATTATGACCATGTAAGTGCAGATATGCCATTTGAACGATTTAAAGAGTTGTGTGGAAAGGCTTGGGCTGAAAAGTATGGGTTTTTAACAATTATGAAGGAACAACCGCTAAACAATGGTCGATACAGGATAGGATTTGATAAATTTATACTAATACACTGATCATGATGTAAAACATTCATTGTTGTACAACACGTCTTGCTACAAACATGGTTAACCAAGAAAAGTTAATAAAGGAAATAAAATCACTTAGTGATTCTATTCGAGATAAAAACAGAGCATTAAAATTAGGTATTAGCGAAAGGGAGAAATTTCTTGAATCTACTTTTAAACCTTTTACTAAACCCTTGAAACAATTAAACAAAAAAATTGTTAAACCCGTTTTGGAAGGAGATGCAATTGCACCTATTACAAAGTTTGAAAGAGAAAATGTAAAATCAGAAGATTTTAGTGATGAAGACCTGGAATCCTCTACATATAGTGGTTTTACAGGTGGAGAACCTGAAAGAGAGCTAGAATCACCAGACTATAGTGGTATAAGAGAATTATATGAAGTAAAAGCTAAAAGAGGACATGAAGATGTATCAACTGCTAGTGAAGAGGAAAAAGAAGAAGAAGCAAGGGAAGGTCCGTCAAACATAAGCTTGTTGGGTGAAAACATTCATAACAAAGGACCTTTAGGAAGGAAATACATGATAAAAATGTTAGCTGGAATAAATCCTAATAAAAACTACCATAGTTATGGAGTAAGATTAACAGAAGAAGGTTTAATGGTTGGTAATAGCCCGGTAAACATTGATGAAGATGATAATATTATTGTTGGTAATCAAAGATATAAGGGCACAAGAGGATTATTTGAATTATTATTTGAAAAAAAACCTTTAGAATTGTTAGTTAAAGAAGAAGACATGGAAGCATATAAACAGATTTTGGAACACACCAATGCATACAGGAGAAAATATTTAGCTGACCAACCAGTTTTTAGATCTAGGTCTTTAAAATATAGAGTATTTGTATCCAAGTTAATACCAACAACGAGAAGACAACCAATGCCGATAATGCCAAGAAAACCTGTAAAACGAAGGTTTGTGTCATCCACTTTGGATATAGGTGCTCCAGAACCAAGAAAAAGAAACAAATCTGTTACAGGTACAGGTTTAATGAAGAAACTATATAACACAAATGTGATTTATTACAATAATATCAATAAATTGGTGGATAGAATGAAACTAATACATGAAGCTAAAGAAGCGGGTCATACTGGATTGGAAAACGAATGGGTGGCTTTAGTGGATTAACTCCGAAACCGTGGGGTAATCTCATAAAAATGCGTTACTCCCTAGAATACTATTCAGTTGCACCATGAGTGTCGACAAGTTCGGACGTTACTCCTCGGATGGGTTATATTATGCGAACAGTTTAAAAAGAAGTGCTGGTTTACCACAAACACCTGATGGAGATTATGATATGAGTAATAAAAGGTTAAAAAACATAAAAGATCCTACGGATGAAAACGATGCAATAAATTTAAAAATATTAAAGGAAAAGATATCGCCAACATTAAGACTACAAAATAACACATATGACGCAGAAGATCATAGAATCATCAACGTTGGTAAACCAAATAAAACGGTGATGCAATAAACAAAGGTTATTTGTCATCTGAATTAAAAAGTACGTTAAAATTCAATGGGAAAACGTATAGTGCTAACAATAAACGTATATCCAACGTAGATGACCCTAAAGATGCAAAAGACAGCGTAAATAGACGCTATTTACATTCCTTGATACCTGAAAAGACAAAAGATGGATTTTCTTTTTATAAATTTGTTATTAACGATATAGGTTATCCAAAAAATGAAAATGATGCTGTAAACCTCAAATATATAAAAGATCATTGTGTCATACATGATGTGGGAGTTATCGATTGTCTTGGTAATTGTTTAGCAAATGTAAAAGATGGTTCGGCACCAACAGATGGAGCAACGGTGGGTCAAATGAAGGAAACTTTAAAACAAGAAACATCTGGATTTGTAAAACAAGACCAAGTAGTATCGCGAAAAGGGGATGTATTTGTGCAGGGAAATGAAAAGTTTACATTACTTGAAGAAAAGAATAATGCTTGGGATGGTAAAGGAAAGAAATTATCATATATAGGTATGGGTACAGAATTCTTTGATGTTCCAGTTGTAGCACAAACTATATGTTCTAATCCATACAATGATGAACCTTACATATGTAGGTTTAAAAAAATACGTAACGTATCTCCTGGTACCAACGATTTCGATTGTGTTGTAGTTAGTCAATCTTTGATATTAGATAAACCAACTGGTGATATTTTTAATGCAAATGATAAGAAAATAGGTAATTTAAAACAAGGAAGTGATCCAAATGATGCTGCAACTGTAGGACAGGCTATAACAACTTCATTAAAGGACCATAAAGTATATACTTGTAATAATAAACGTATTATAGAACTTAAAGACCCTCAACATGTGGATAATGCTGTCACTGTTAATTTTCTTACTAAAGTTTTAGGAAATGCATTATTTGATATGTTCAATATTATTGCAACCCGTACACGTTGGGGTAATTGGGTGTCTGAATCCGAGAGAGGTAATTGGATTAAACAGGAAATTTTTAATAAATACTTTATTAACCCTAATACGCAAAAGTTTAGATCATCAGATTGGGGTGATATTGATATATAATATAAGAACGCAATAAACGACCTCATTTATGTCCAACTCGTCATAGAGTTAACACATAAGTTGTACATTTCGATTATAAAAGGACAATAATGACATTCCAGCACATCAGTCCATATCGAGACTGTATACGGAAAGGAGGCGGTATCACGTCCACAGCGGTTTCTCTGTTAAGTAAAGCTTTAAATCATATTCCAGTAGGATCTATCGTAAATAGAGCAATAGACGCTTTACCATACGAATTTCATATACCGGGAGGTTATCAGTATTGTGGACCAGGAACTAAATTGAAAAAACGACTGGAAAGAGGTGATCCAGGCATAAATAAGTTAGATCAGGCTTGTAAAGATCACGATATCGCATATTCCACGTTTACCGATTCAAAAAATAGGTCAATCGCTGATAAAAAGCTAGCGAATATAGCTTGGCAACGAGTAAAGTCTAGTGACGCTAGTATTGCGGAAAAAGCAGCAGCTTTAGCGGTAACAGCAGGTATGAAGGCTAAAACAGCGGTAGGAGGTGGAAAAAGGAGGGGTAAGAGTAAAAAAGGATCAACCATGAGGAAACATGGTGGTAATATTAGACTAAAAAGACGTTCTCCGAGGAAAAATAACAAAAAACCGACAATATGGTCAATGGTAAAAAACGGGGCTGGTCTATACCTAAGACCGTATCGTGCATATTAAATAAAAGAAATCAATTGGTTATACCACATAAAGCGTTGACTAATGTTGAATTATTTAAATATATTTCCTGTTTAAAAATACCATTTTTCCGCGGAGTATTTATGAAAGACAGTTTACCAAAGAAAATATGGAAAAATGAGACTGGAATCGTAAATTTGGGTAATACTGAAGGGCCCGGCACCCATTGGGTGTGTTATAAGAAACTAAATAGCAATGTATATTATTTTGATAGTTTTGGAAATTTGCCACCACCTAAAGAACTTGAACATTACTTTAAATCTGCTAAAAACATATATTACAACTATAAAAGAGAACAACCTGATAACACTTCAATATGCGGTCATTTATGTTTGGAATTTCTAGCTAAAAGTATCAGTCACTATTGAGATGTCTTCCTATACAGTATCATTAACGGGAAAATCGTCCACTTTACGAAGCATCCTTTTTCCAGCGTTACGCTTGCAAAAAGGAAGATTTTGGGAGGCAGCACTGTTGGATTTTACAACTTACAACTCTATTCCGAATGTTACAGAAGGTAAAAATAACTTATTGCATTATTATAAAGGAAAAGATGCCAGTGGGAAGTTTACAGACTTAGAAGAGTGCAGTTTACCCACAGGTTCTTATGAAATTGATCATATTAATGAATTTTTGCAAAATAAAATGGGAAAAGACAATATAACACTAAAAGGTAATAACAATACAATGAAAGCTGAGCTTACTTCAAAATATTATATCGATTTTACTAAGCCCAACTCAATTGGTGATTTATTAGGATTTCCCAAAGATGGAGCAATTTTAGAACCAAATAAAACACATTCTGGTAAACAAACTGTAACAATATTAAAAGTCAATAGTATAGACATAACTTGTAACATTATACAAGGAGCTTACAGAGATGGAGCAAATACTCATATAATACATACTTTTTACCCCAGTGTACCGCCTGGATTTAAAATTGTTGAAAAGCCACAAAACCTGGTATATCTACCGTTGAACACCACTTTCATTTCAGACATCGTGTTGAACGTATTGGATCAAGACGGCAACTTGATAGATTTCCGAGAAGAGCCTATTACGGTTAGATTACATTTAAAATCGACACTTTAATACAAAATCATGGGTTTAACATTTAAAAGCGAACAACCTACGGAAAACCGCATTAGTAGCTCTTCAGCTGTGGAGGAGTTAACACGCGAGAACATTCGTTTCTTAGAGAGAATTGGATTAAAATTAACCGATTATGGATATACTGGATATAGCGCAGGGTCCGACATTCGACGAAACCCTATGGGAAAAAGAATATCACACCCACAACCCTTACACTTCATCAAAATTAAACAATAACGATGAAATCCGCATTCCTATACAAAATCAAGACATTTACACACTACCATGTGAAAGTTACTTGTATATTGAAGGAAAAGTTACTAAAAAGGACGGTACTACTACTGGTACAACAGTTCCATTTATAAATAATCCTATGGCTTTCCTGTTTGATGAAATTAGATATGAAATATCAGGTGTAACAGTTGATTCCACTAAAAAAGTAGGTATTGCAACAACTTTAAAGGGATTAACATCTATATCACCTAATGAAACCAATTTAATACAACCTGCAGGATGGGTTTTACCTGAAAAAGACACAATCACTCCAGATACAAATGGAAATTTTGATTTTCATATTCCATTACGTTTGTTGCTTGGTTTTGCTGAAGACTATAGAAAAATTATATTAAATGTTAAACAAGAATTAGTTTTGTTGAGATCTTCTAACGATAAAGACATTATTAAAGCTCCAAACGGTACAACGGATGCAACTTTGGAATGGAAATTAACATTAGACAAAATTGTATGGCGAGTTCCACATGTTAAATTAGCTGATGAGCATAGAATGCTACTATTAAGAAAGTTAAAGGCTGATCGTGATATTGTAATTCCTTTTAGAAGTTGGGAATTTCATGAACATCCCAGCTTGCCAACTACGGATCGTCACACTTGGACTGTTAAAACATCTAATTATGTGGAACGAGCCAGGTATATTATATTTGGTTTACAAACAGGCAGAAGAGACACCATCACCAAACATGCAGGCCAATTTGATCATTGCAACTTGAAAAATATTAAAGTTTATTTAAATTCACAATTTTTTCCATACGATAATTTAAATGTGTCATTCGCTAATAAAAAGTACAGCATATTGTACGATATGTATGCAAGATTCCAAAGTTCATATTATGGTAAAACGAATGCACCTTCACTATCACCAGAAAAATACTTAGATGGTTACCCTATAGTTGTAATCGATTGTTCTAAACAAAATGAATCGGTAAAATCATCAAGTGTAGATATAAAAATAGAAATGGAATTCAACGCGCCTATACCGGCTAATACAACTGCATACTGTTTAATTCTACATGATAAAATCGTAACATACACACCTTTAACTGGAATTGTTAAAAATGTATTGTAAAAGACCGGTTTTCCTACATTCCAATGCATTCCGCGAGTATAAAAGCAGAGCGTTCAGCTCGCTCCTCATCAGTTTGTTGCCTGTTGTTGTATGGGTAGCATCTTATTCAATATGGCTTCTCCTAGTGGTACACAAGAAAATGTAGTAGATATTGAGAAGGAGATATCCGACTTTTTAGATCTTCAAGGTCAACCGGAGGGAGATGAACACAACGCTTGCGGACAACTCCACGCCAGTAATAATGTTGAGGAAAAAGGTAAAAGAAGAAAGAATGCACACAAGAGGAAAAGGGATATTGAAGATAATATTTCTCCTAACATATTAAGTGAGGTATTCTTGCGAATATTTTACCCAATCTCTTCCAGTTTGGACAAAAGTGTTTTAATCGGTGTTATGAAATCTACAGATTATTCCCCTACTGTAATTTTAACTCATGGACCCAAAATGATTTTGTTTACGGACACTGCTTGGGAATCGTTTATGAAACACTTGCATCTGCTAGAATGCTATTTAAGTAGTAACATGTTTGGAAGAAAGACAAGAGTAGGCCTTTTGGATTCAAATGTGGAAATCGATATTGTTAAACATCGTGGTGATCATCAGTTGCGGTTTAGAGACACAACAAGACATGATAACAAGATTCAACTTAATCGAGAAGAGTTTTTTATTCTAACTTGTGCAACTGAACCAATAACGAGATACTTGAGACAACTGGTGTTTTCAAGTTCAATTATTAAAGATTATCTGGAAGACACTTTGGACAAACAACCAGACGCACCTATATTGTACGGACCTGTAGATACTTCTATATTCAATAGGGTTCCTCATGAAGTACAAATGTGGAGAGAATTGGAAAAGTACGCTCAACTACATAAGAAATCAGTAAAACGTGAAGAAGAGGAAGAAGAAGGAGGAGAAGAATCAAGTGTTAGTGATGAAAATGAAAACAAGGAAAATGTAAAGATGGAAACCTAAATGACAATTAACTACACAGCAATGGTTAATTTTTAAAACAATATCAAACACTTTGTGGGGTTAGGCCTACCGGGGACGGTGCCCACGTTAAATATACACCAACGCGCCAACAACTGTACGGCCGGGTATAAAAGTCGTACCTACCGTGGTGTGGAAATCAGTTGACCTTTGGACTTCGTCATGAGCAGACGAGTGATCTTCGCAATGGACAAGGAAGAAGAACAAGTAAAGTCCAAACCTGGTATAATTGAGTTCCAAGCGTTTCGGGGTAATGATGATAGATTTATCATAAAAGAACTTGTGTTTTTCGACATCAATACAAGTGTTCCTTATTCGTTTTTATTTAAACCACCATGTTCTTATTCATCTTTAACTAGTAAAGCCGCTACTACCAACAGATGGATTTCAAAACACTTCCATCATATCGATTGGTATGATGGTTTTACAAGTTACACGGACTTGTATCACATTATGCATCACTTTTCAGACAAGTTTACCAATATTTACACAAAGGGGCTGGAAAAGAAAAGATGGATCGAAGGATTTACTCATGTTCCGGTTAATGATGTGGATTTGGATAAAAACTACAAGTATACGATGGAAAATGTTTGTATTTGTACTAAAAGTCCAGAACATGAAAAAGATAGACATTGCGCTTTAAAAAACGCCTATAAACTCGCATCTTACCTTCAAAGTGGGGAAATGGGGAGTGGTGGGGGTAACGGGGGTTATATAAGTGAGGAGCAGACCGGGACCTGGCATGAGTATTACTCGAGATTCCGAGACGACATCTCCCAGCAAGAAGACGAAGAAGACGATCTATAACTTGACCATGGCATCTCACCAGTTCCTGCAAACTTTGGTTGAGCAGTTCAATGCTCACTCCAAATCTACCATACTACCCGTCAAGAAGTGTTCCGAACTTAAAGACGAGAAGCACTACATTATCCACGCCATGAAGAAGATGGAGACTACAGTTGGAGAGGCCATCTGCTGCAGTCTTAGCGAGGCACCATTCACTCCGGGGGATGAGCCCAAGTTCCAAGTCTACCTGCCGAAACGGTTCGTCCATCTCCTCCAGAACGAGGATCTGCGCTCCATCCAACCCGGCTGTCTCTACCTGGTTTCCCACGGTTGCACGGGTAGCAATTCCACCGAGTTGACCATCCACATCGCCGACAAGCAGCAGTGTTAGATTTAAGTTTTACTGTTGTACATATGTTATTGTAATGTTTTATAAATAAATAAACCATAAAAGACAAAAAAAAGAATACAAAAAGACAAAAAATGCAACATATCAATATGTGAAGTTTGTCACATATTGATATGTTGCATTTTTTTTAAACTTCGCGGGTGACCTTGACCTTTGACCTTTGCATTTCACAGTTACCCCCCCCACCACGCTACAAGTCAAACCTGCTTGAATGCAAAACACCCTCACCACTTTTTCATATACCTCCAAGCGCTGTGCCTCGTCTTCATTTCAACTCCAGCAGCCAACCGAACAACATCAGTATGTCTCTGAACGTAAGCTGTGCCAGCTATGAGGAGGTGACGATCAAAACGCAACAGGAGCTGAACGACTTGTACAAGGAGTTGCAGCTGATGGTGGCAAGAGGCTACCGTATAAACGTGCAAGTCTACGCTTGCAATATACGGAATCTTCGGCAGCCGAAGGAAGAGCCTGGACATTCCTCTTCAACGACAGCTTCCTCACCGGCGTCGATGAAGACCGAGCCAGACAACTTGGATTACTTCAGCTGACTAGCGGTTGTCTTCCTTGTCCTTACAATTGTAGAATATGTTTATTTCTTCATTATATTAAAGAAGTAAAAAGAGCAAAGCCACCTATCTTGTTACTGACATATATGCTCAGTAACAAGATAGGGTTTTTTTTTAAACACAATTTGAATGACCTTGAAACTTCCCCCTCCACTGATTCGCTACCCCCACCACTTCACTGTTGATATACATGAGACAACATAATTAGATACCTCATTCCTTCTTCAACAGCCAAACCTACAACATCAACAATGGCTAACCTACCAACAGATGAAAGATGTCCTCACGCATGCTGTGACTTCGTACACGAGTTAGAGAAGAGGATGCAAGAGAGGGCGATAAGAAGAAAGCAGATCCACTCAGAAAATATCATGATAGTAAACGGCTATCTTTTGTTGTTCGGCCTTATCATGGTTGTACTGTTCATACTGTACGGCATAGTTACATGTGTCGGCAAGGTTGCAGAAGAAAACGCTCGCCACCATCAGTTGGAAGATTTCAATGTTACTTTCTAGGTTTTCCTTTTTTAAAACTCCATTTGGATGACCTTGAACTTTCCCCCTCCACTCCTTCCTTTTTTAAAACCCAATTTGAATGACCTTGAAATTTCCCCCTCTACTTTTCGATAATGTTACAACTGACTGCAGCTCACCTCATTCCTTGCTTAGCTACCATGGCGGACAGGACTCTTTCTCAAGTTCACTCCACTACGGACGAAGCATTTCCCTTGCGGTGGACTGTTCATTTACAAGATGCAACAGAAGTGGAAGTCTTGTATCAAAAATTATTCTATGTATTCAACGGGAACCCTGGACCTCTTGAATGTAGAATGGATTTGAATTTTGATGCAACCAGGGTCGGCACAGAACCTTCAACTTCAAGCCACAATCAGCAACAAGATTTTACACATTTATACACTCCAATATCACCGGAAGATGTAACTGTCTGCGAGGCTGACTCAACTACACGTTATGTTCAGCCGAAGCCTTGGGTGTTGATTATTAACAATGTTTACAAAGTGGAATTGGTATGTAATAGATTAAAGGAGTTGATGGTACAAGATCCCGGCCTGCGCTTTCAAATAGACATACATTTCATCTGGGGAGCACCTGCGCGGGGCTCTTCGTCTGACAGCTCTTCACGTACGACGGATGAGGAGGAGGAGGACGACTAGTCATCTTTTTTAAAACTCCGTTTGAATGACCTTGACCTTTCCCCCTCCACTGAGTTTATTTAAGGTGCACTCTCACTGACTACAGCATCATTTCATCGCGCACCTTCACCGCAGCAACATGGAGAGTCAACTCAACTACTGTTGCGAACAAAAATGTTTTTCATGGCCGAATGACATTGATGTGGTGGATGGCCTGGCTTGTAGAAAATGTGAAGCTTTTGGTCAGTGCATGTGTAAGTGCAAGTCTTGGAAGAAGCCGAAACCAATGTTGAAGACATTCCATGTGTACCAGATGAAAGGGCATAAGTACACTTGTTGCCCTGAACGTTGCATTGAATTTAATCTAAAACAGCTAACTGGCTGCAAATTGTGCAACAATCATTTTGCAGGTTTTTGCAAACATTATTTAGGAGCGTGTCAGTACAGATCAACTTGGCATACCGAAGCACTCACTATCAATGAAATCGGTATAGACTCACAAGAGTAGTCTTTCTACTCTTTGACTTTTTAAAACTCCGTTTGAATGACCTTGAAATTTCCCCCACCACTTCCCCATATATCTAGAGTACGCAGGGCCCGGAGGTCAGTCGCTCGGCGGTTGTCGTAGGGTGCACATCCATGTTGTGCAATCTGCTGTGCAGTTTTCATTTTAACCAGTTCAAGGTCGCCATACTTAAACTCTGGCAAAAACGTCAAGCTGTTAAAGACAATCCTAAGTCCCAGGTTCACAGTCAACCTCAAGGTCATCACACTTCAGCATGTAAAATTTAAGGTAGCACCGAAACGGTGCTACTCGGCTTGACATTTTCAAGTTTCCCAAGGTCATCGCAGTTCCCCCACCACTTCCCATATACCTAGAGTGCGCAGGGCTGGACAGTCAGTCGCTCGGTGTCTGTCGTAGGGTGCGCATCGCGGTTGCAGTAATGGTTGAATGGGGGCTTCTGGGCCAGTTCAAGGTCACCCGAGCGGTGTCACATGACGGTTTAGGCAGAGTCACGTTGCAAACTTCAAGTTTCCTCGGCACTTTTGCTGTTTCTCATCGCAAGTTCGCTCCAAGTCGTCAAGGTCATGGTAACTGTGACTGAAACTCGGAGCTTAGTGCGAGAAACAGCAAAAGTGCCAAAAACTTTTAGGTTTCAGCGTGTTTCCTTTTGTGACATCGATGACGTCATCTTGGTGGCGTAAGGGGTGATGATGTCATCAGCACGTCATTTCTGTGACGTCATGGGTGTGACGTCATGGATGTGACGTCATTGGTGATGACGTCATCGATGATGCAATCGATGACGTCATCGATGAGGTCATTGACCTCGATGACGTCATCGATGACGTCATCCCTCAGGTGACCTTGAACTGTTCCAAAAGCCCCCATTCCCCACTACTATCGGTAACTAACGCGTGATTGTGAACAAATGTTTGTAGCCTTTTGTGGAATAAATATCAGTCGTAATCAACAGACTACAGCAAGGCATTGTTGAGAATAGCAAAAACCCACAGATAATAATTCAACACAACACATCCCATATAATTTTTTGATCCCAATATCTTATTGGTTTAACCTAACTACCATAGAGAATTCAAATGGTATAGAGAATCCTATAAACTGTTTGCGTCTGCAACCTAATTCTCTCATCATTGAATGAGATTAAAAAAGTTATTTTAATTTGTAATATTTTAGAATTATTTTGATTTGTTTTATAACCATCATAAGGCATAACCTCGTAATGAAGAATGGCTTAGTTTAGTTATAACGTAACCCCATGAATGAATTTATAGGTCTAAAAGCTCAGACCAAACCAAATTATTGGAAAGCCTACTTTGATTGCTCCAATTGATAATATGAGGAAAATGCAACCCTGGAGTTTTGTGAATAATGACATTAATAATGTTATAAACATTTTGGACTGTAAACATAAAAATATTACTTTATGTTGCATTCTGTTATAAACATTTTCATCGCACTACATCAATAGCATGTGTTTTCGACCCTCAGTTCTAACAACCAAATCATTGCATAGTGTTGTGTAATAAAACATATAGTTCGTAACTCAGCCAAAAACATTTTGCCTACTTCTAATAGTTAAATTTATCGACTTCGTCTTGAACTTAAAACACGATCTCGAGGCCTGCAAAACGCCATTTTCGAGCTTTGTAACAAAATATACTATAGTATTGTATTATATGAAAGTACTCTAATATGTTCTTTAGCCGATATTTTTAATAATTATATTGGTTGAGCCCTTTCCACACACATGCAGTGGACTTAAATAAAACATTTTGTTCATTATATTTAATCTTTATCCCTTATAATTTTACACATGATTGGATTTTAATCATATTTAATAATATTTACTTTTTAATTTGTCTTATGTAGTGTGATCTGATGATGACGACTTGTGTGTAAAAAGGCCTCATCCAATAAAATTATTCAAAAATGTGCTAATGAACATAATATTGTACTTTTATTTATATGTAATACAATATTGAAGCTCTAATGATAAAAAGTATTGTTTTACTTTGAAATATACCAGAAGGGCACACAAAAATAAACATTACCATAATGTACATGTGGCACTGTTTTATTTATAAAAGTGGATATGTTTGTAGTAGGTAGAATGTCATCAAAAGCTTAGAGGTAAAATGTGATCCATAAAGGTTTTATTATTATCTTATCTTATACTCTAAAACAAGCTCCGTTTTATTTTTTGCTCCAAGGATTTTCTTGTTTTCTTGTTTTTTTTTTTTTTTTTTTTTTTTTTATTATGATAGTTTTGGCCACCATAAATCGATTGGCGTTAGTCCCATACCTGGGAAAAATCCGATTTTCGCGCTAGAGCCCTTCAAAGTTCCCATGATATACTTATAGAAGTTTTTAAATTGAACAAAAATCAGCTGATAACCGTAGATAAAACCAATGTGTTATATCTTTAAAGGGAAATCATACCAAAGTGCAGCACCCTTCGGCCTGGCGAGTGAGCGGAGCGAACGAGCTTAGTGTGAGAACGAAAGTAATAGTTTTACCGAGCTTAAGCTCGGTCCCTCTGGTACTCTTCACAATGCATACAACCAAAACACTCAAAAATACGTTTTAATAAAACTGCATTTACTACTTTAAAAATGTATTTGTTTTTAGCTAGTGATATTGTTCAAACATCAAACAGATGAGGAGATGTGGCATTTGACTGACTTCTTATGTTTCTTTTTGCAGTTATAGTTTTATTACAAAGGGTAAAAACAAAATGAGATAATAAATTTTTTATTGTTTGCTTCAGCAGTCGTGCTACATTTTAACAATTTAAAGTCTTGTAAAGTGTAAAATGTTCATAGTATATTTAATTAATCTTCGCTTTTAGAGAGCTATGCAATTAATTACCAAATCGATCAATAATAATCATACAACATTCAACTTGTAATTCGGTGTAATGTTTCGACTTAGTGTGTCGAATTCATTTCATAGGGAATTTAAAATTTCCTTTTTAGGCCAATAACTACAACATGGCAATATTTGACTAAAAACGCGACTTTTCCAAATAGATCAATGATTGTGAATAAGAAATAATGTATAAGACCTACTGGAACATCATGGGGCACACCATGAGGCTCGAAGAACAAAATAATCTGTTTACAGTAAATGAGATTTCTAGAGCATTTACCAGTCACTGCACACAACATCGTCTTCGTTCCTCATACATAGTCTGAGCACAGTCACTACAGCTAGCGGCTGATGTCTGCTAGGGAGAGATCGTCGGCGCACGCTGACACACAAGTCTGCCAACTTCTGCCGAGAACATTTCCATTTTCTGCTCAAATGAGTGGCTAACGTAATAACATATTATTAGCTCACAACTTTGATGTTTAACTTTTTTGATTCAAAGTTATCATTATATCTTTAGAATACTAATTACCTTAAATGAATCACATATATGAAGTTATAATTTAAAAGTAGAAAGATTGTATGTGTAATCAGAAAACGTTAAGATGTTTCTAAAATTTAACTAAATATGGACGATTTTTTTCAACGTTAGTCCTTAATTTCTGTTGATTTTTGTGCACTTAATTTTTTGTACCGTACATTTACACTACTAAGACACGATTTTATTGATCATATTGTGACGTGGGGCCCCATATCGCCCACGTCTTGTGACACCGACGACACTACCCTCCCCTCCCCGCCAACCGCCTGGAGCTACAGCGTTGGAGACGGACAGCGACGCCCGCAGGCTGTCAGCGGCGAGAGGCGTGTCGAGGAAGATCACGCGGAAATCTTCGGAAGTCGGAAATCGGAAGTCGGGCGACCGCGGCGCGGCTACTGGGACCGGTGCGAGACGACCCGGGGTCTTGTTTAGAGTAGGGAATATAATATGTAATATTGAAGTTTTGTAGAGTTTTGTGTCTTTATTTTGGTGGTTCAATAAATTTGTCGTTAGTGCGTTCCGCCGAGTTTTATTCGATTTCAGCCCTCTTACAGCCAAGCTGAGTACCCCCCTTCCACCCCTGGCCAAAAGGGTGGTTGTATCAACTGGTGGACTGCGCCGGGTATCCTGAGGTGATTGCAGATCCTGAGACGGAGTACGATCCCGGAGTTCACGGTTGTGTTAAGGTAAAGTGAAAATATTTGTTTCTTAGAACTCAGTTCGAAGTGACTAATTTTTCTAGGGCGGATTAAAGCATAATAGATTTTGTAGATTTGATTAAGATAAAGAGAGTTTTGAAGTTTTTTTTCTAGAAAAAAAAAGATTTTGATTGGTTTTTGTTATTCTTTGTGTATTTAGTTAAGTTAGAATAATTTGGTAAAGCTGGTGTCGTTCAGGTACAGGTAGAGGAGGGGCAGTATAAGCCATTCAAATATTAATTTAGAGTAATAATTGATTGACCCTGTTTGTTTCTTGTTGTAAATGTAATCTGTTATTGTGTATAGTTGATTTTTATTTTTATTTTGTTAATAACGAGACAAGCGAGTTATGAATGGCTTGTATCAGGACAAACTCCTCGAACGACAGAAGCTCTACTGAAGCTATGGTATAAGGAATTAGAATTAAGTCAGGTGTGAAGATTTATTAATATTTATTTAATTTTGTGTGTTCAAGCATTTATCGTATTTATTTCATGAGGTAGTAATAGTGTGTATAGTCTTTGTGTTTTCTTTTGCTTCTTTCAGTCGGAAGTAGTGGAGATCCTGGTAAACGTCTACTAATCAGATTCTTTTCAGGACATTTGTAGTATAAGATTTGTGGTTTAGCTAATACTTTGTTTACCAAGATTAAGTCGATCTTACACAGACTAAGATTAGGGGTCGATGTGTGGAACAGACGTACGAAGCCATTGGCCAGGATGGGTACGAACTGGCTATCCCAGCTAAAGAGGTAACTACTTACCTTAAGTTAGAGATTGCAGATTGTATAATTTCCGAAAATGGTATAATAGTGAATGTAAAAATTCCAATTAGGAGGCGTGATTCACAATGGCGGGTTTACAATCTGCTGACAGTCCCGTTTGCGTGGGAAAATAATACATGTGTGTTACAGAACGAAAAAGTAATCGTAGCAGAGAACGGGGACAAACTAATCATAATTCAAGGTCAGGAAGTAGAAAACTGCCAGCCACACCGAAACCCTTTGTGCTACATCCCGAGGTACAATGGGGACATCATATCTGGATCCCTATGCCCGCGAAAAATATTCGAAGGAGCGACCATTCAACAGTTGAGCTCCGTGTGTATATTTTCCTGTGTTGCAGGGAATGCCGCCCTAATAAATCAAGTCGACGAGGATCGATATGTCGTCACACATGTTTCCGGATCATTGGACTTAACATGTAGGTACAGCGAAAACAGAACATTTACCCTCTCCGGAAGTGGTAAGATAGGGGCTTTGGAGGTCAAGGTCCCATGTAATTGTAATTTACACCATGCTTCACAAATGTTGGTTTCAGAGTCATATCCTTGTGGGAAGACACCGGAAGATGCAGCGGTAGTACATGTGCTGCCAGCGCCCTGGGCGAAATTGAAATCCTTAAAAATATCCTCTTTCAGTAGTAAAGTTACCAACACCTTCCACACCCTGGACGAGTGTTTGGACGTAGAGTGGCCTAAGCAGGTGCCACACTGGAATTTAAGCTTTGCAGGTAATAATCGCCCTCACGCTCGTTCATTGAATCTAATATTTCCAGTCACTAATCGTGATATCGTTGCTACACTTGCGGCGGTCATTCAGGTGGTTTATGTAGCCATTGTAAGTGTTATTGTGTTTAGAAACCCCCAACTAATAGGTTTCGGTACCTGAGTTCCATCCCAGGCAGGAGTGGGAGATGAGCTTACAGTAAAAGATCAGATCTTATCAGATATAATATATTGTGTAATAATAATGTGTATTTTCATCTGTGTATGGTACGGGGTGCTTAAAATACGGAGCGTGTGTCGAGCGAGGAAAGGTTGCGCTGACGCTGCTAGATCGGCGACCCGCCAAGATGGACCAGATGACGGACTCCCCAAGGGCATGCCACTGACAGAGGTCGACGGTAAAGAACTCCGTATCACACTCGAATGGTGGGACAAGAACAGCGGGTGAGCCCGGGAGCCCTGTACAATAAGTATGCATACACAGCGGTAAGGAGAAATGTGGTAAAAAAAGCTGAGTGTAAAAAAAAGAGAATTTAATGTAAGTAATTTTAATAAGTAATGTGTAATTTTAAGGCAGTGTAAATTTTGTAGGGACATGTGGAATTATTTTTTAGGTTATATTCTTTCGTATATTTAAATAATTTGTCTGGCATAGCCATGTAATAAAAAGCTCAAAGAGCATAATGGTGTAATAAAGGGTTAAGCTGAGAGAGCAGAGCAGCAAAGCAAAGCGAGAGAGAGAGAGAGATAGAGGCAGATCAGCTGACAGCTGGAGGTCAAGGCCCCGGCGTGACGGTGGCAGTAGCAGGGTGGCCCTCTTCGAAGGAAATGACGTCAAACACGATGTCATAGTATATACTTGTAGTGTTATAGATTGCAATGTGGTAAGATAACAGGGGTACGAATAAGAATAACGAGGTCTGATAGTTTATATAAAATAATAATGATGTAGATTAATGTGTGCTGTAAATAACTGTAATTTCGTCTCAATGAAGTAATGATCATTATGCTGTGTTAAGATTTATTTGAGCATAATTTATGTTGGGAAGTAACGAAGTGTAGTGTGATAGGTATTTAAGATTATAAAGGACTTTGGTGTACTAAATAAATTCGCAGGTTTAAATGTTATATTGTGTCTTGAAACGTGTCGCCAAGGACGTAGCGGCGCAGAGCAGCAAACAGCTGACGGGGCCGAGATAAGGTCCGCACGACTGAGTCACGATGGTGAGGACAGAGTCCTATTGTAAGAAATAATCATGTATTGTTAATAGGTGAGCCGTCATAGACGCAGCTTGGATCAGATAGAGAGAAGACAAGTGAATCGTGTAGTATAAACTGTTTGTGTCCGTGTGAATGTTTGTGTACGTGAGAATAATGAATGATTTCTGTGGCCACAGATGAATGACAGTTGTGTGACAGATGTGTGACTGAGACGATTGAGACAGATGAGTGAACTGATAACCAAGGAATGACGCAATATGGGTGTGAAAAGGAGAGATGTTGGATAAACTAAATAAATATGAAAGTATCTGTTGCCTCACGTGAGGAGAAAATGTAGAGTAGTGGGTAGTGCTAAGTAATAAAGGATGGCTTTATTTTAATCTCAAGGAGTTTTAATAGAACAAAATATTGTATTTTAAATATGTAAAAAAAGCGTAATATCATTTTAATAATATTATTTTAATGTTCAATATTTTTATGTTAATTACTTTTGCGAGTGATATTTTCATGTTCGATATTTCAATGTTAATGATAATCGTATCGTTTTAGTGCTCTTTACTGTCGTTAAATAATTGCCGATGACAATCATGTACTCGAAGACAAATGCCTTTATAAAATTACTGTAAATATCTTGGTAAAATATATGATATTCAAATGTATTGTAGTGTGTAGTATTATAAAGAAAAGTTTAATCGTTCATGTCATTTATTTGTCGAAATCAGAATGTATTTATGTCATATATGACTCTTGTGAAAAGGCTTAGTAAATTCAGGTTGCTTGGAGTCACACACGTGTCACGGGACAGAAACTCGAGGCAGGCCGGATGTGGGCCGCCGCACAGTCAGCGAAACTTGTCACGTAGGCAGGGCCGAAGTGCGCAGCAGGCGCAGCACGATAGCAAAGTTCCTGCTAGTTGTGCTGACTGATTTTGTCAGCAACTAGCCAGCACTTAGTTTGCAAGAGCTCTAGAAATGATAGGCCACATGAACTAAAATCTAAGAATAAATATAAAGAATGCATATATATGATTGACTTGGAGTAAAATCTGTAAAAACTTTACAACATATTGAATGGGTAAAGTCAATATAGAAAATAGAGTCTTTTAATGAGTTTTAATCTTGAGTCTTTGGAAAGTGACCTTTGTACCGTAGGATAAATTCTCTTACAGAGATAAGGGTTATGTAATATTTTGGTATCAATAAATCATTGTTTCGGTAGATATGCTTGATAAAGTAAATTGATCGTTAATTGTGATGTAATAAATTGTTGATGTAGCTAATATAAGATGACGTGTTTGCTTAGTTGTAATGTTGTACTCAATGCACGAATGTAACCTTAAAATGTTTTTATTTTTATTTTTACCTCATGCTTAAAATGTACGCCCTGTTGTATGAAAATATTAAATAACTGTAACTTCTTATTTGGCTGTACATAAATTAAGTGCCTATAGGAAATGGGTACCCAGATGTAAGGTAGGCTTTAGAGTAGGTAGAGTAGGCTCCGATAGGGCTCGCACAAGAACGATTAAAGTCAAACTAAATCAAATAAGTTAACGAATATTATTCATGTCAAAAGTGTATATTTGTATTGAGCTTAGTAACAATTTTGAATGTTTCTGTAATAGCAAATCAAAATCTTTAGTGTCATTTAAAAGTGCGATCGTGACTATTTGTTAGAGCAGCCCCTGGATATGTAGTTAGATAGGGCAAGGCCCCGGCGAGTCGAGTACCCCGTACGAAACGACGACACCGGTGTACGAGAGACTGCTCTACGATGACAACAGACTGATAAGGAACAGTTGCCGTCAGAATTAGTGCAGTGCGTGTTGGAAGACTGATCAACAATCCCCTGAATTAATCAAGACGAACATTTGTCTTCTTATCCCAGCGGGAATGCAGACTTGTTGGCAGAGCGGCTTCCCCATCGACCGTACAGTGAACCCAGTGACGACAGACAGTAGCAGTAGCCAGAGACGACAGCGTGTGCAACCCAGTGACGACAGACAGTAGCAGCCAGTGACGACAGCGACCGGTTGTAGACCCAGTGTACACCATCGACGCCATGAGGAGTCCGACCAATGGCTACATCGTCGTCCAGAGAGGAACAGCAGCATCGCCCACCCTGAGGGAGGCTGCCGCAGTGGCGGCCATGGACCATTCCGACAGCGGAGCAGAGGAGTACCAGGGACGAACCTTCCACACTCTGGCAGGACTTTAAGCAGGGGGAGTGTGACGTGGGGCCCCATATCGCCCACGTCTTGTGACACCGACGACACTACCCTCCCCTCCCCGCCAACCGCCTGGAGCTACAGCGTTGGAGACGGACAGCGACGCCCGCATGCTGTCAGCGGCGAGAGGCGTGTCGAGGAAGATCACGCGGAAGTCGGGCGACCGCGGCGCGGCTACTGGGACCGGTGCGAGACGACCCGGGGTCTTGTTTAGAGTAGGGAATATAATATGTAATATTGAAGTTTTGTAGAGTTTTGTGTCTTTATTTTGGTGGTTCAATAAATTTGTCGTTAGTGCGTTCCGCCGAGTTTTATTCGATTTCAGCCCTCTTACAGCCAAGCTGAGTACCCCCCTTCCACCCCTGGCCAAAAGGGTGGTTGTATCAATATTTCAGCGATATGATTTTAATGCAAAGTTTGATCGCCTGCCATTTTTTACTCGATCTTCCTTTTGAGGTCGGGTTTGTTGCAAAATTCTCTATCCATAGAGATCTTTAATTTGATGTACATTTAGTCCTGTGTTTATTTTTTAGATTTCCTTCCAACTCCTTGTGGACCAACTGCTTGGATTTCCAAAGACAATAAGTACTTTAGGAAGTACCCAAATTGACTTTGTTACTAAAATTCAATTTGCGTGACAAATGCAGAGACAAATTTTATTGCTTAAAGACTTTTAAGGATATTTAATCTTTTCCAGACTTTTCCCCCTGAATAACTTCAACCTGTTGTTATTTTACATAATCCACCCTTAATTAATTATTGGTTAATTCAACAATTAATAATTAATTTGGTAGCATACTAAATTAGCCTTGTGAAAAATATAAACATAAAATTATTGAAAGCAAGTACCGCTATTACCTTACTATTTTTAATTTGTCATCCACATCTAAACCTTACAAAAAATAACTTTTACGCTGACTTTAATACACCAATTCATCAAACAGTCTTTAAAGGAGGGGGTTTTCAGTCTTAAAAGGAGAGTTACACCAAATGTAGATGTAATATTTATTCTGAGAGAGAACCAATACCAGGAATGCAGCTCCACTTAGACAATTTAGAACGATTCATTTACCAAGGGTAGTCTCCTGGGCACGGGGAGGGTTGTTCGAGAATTACAAACCAAGTCCCTCCACCCTCCACCCCCTCTTTACCCACAGCCTTGTCGCTAGAGGCTTCACTGTATTGCCAGCAATACCGACCTCACTTAGTTTGATGGAAAATATTTTTCCCACTCACCTCAGGTGAATGATTTCAAAAATGTTTCTTATACTTTCGAGTCAAACAGAATAAGATAACTTTTTACTACCAGATTTATCTTATACATCGCAAAAATGAGCTTGATGTAAAAGTTTGTCAATGCTTTGTATAAACGATATATTTTTTAAACTTAATCGCATTTTAAAATATTTATATTACCGTAGTGTACATAGTCAATGGTTCTATCGTGAAGGCTTTAAAAGACTGTTGTTACTGCTGATGATCATTATGTACGAATCTTGCAGCCTCCAATGATCGTAATATTTTTATTTTTTGTGAAGATATATACTGTATGTAATTGATTTTTTTTTTTCGAATTTCTCTATAGGGAACATGCTATTACGGTAGCACTCATGGTAAGACCTAAGCCCAGGACCATGTTATTTATTTTGTTTTGAGGTCTCCAGAAGCTAAAAGCACCGTTCGATCAAAATAATATATATATGTATTTTATGTATATATATATATATATATATATATATATATATATATATCGTTGAAAATTTTAAGAAAAAACTGAAGGATCTGCTTACAGGAAGAGCCTTTTACAGTATTAAAAGCTTTTTTAAAAGGATCTATATCAGAATTCAATTGATTTGTTGTAAAGTATCTAACGTTACGTTTCTTGCTTTGTAGTTTTGTTCTAAGACAAACGATGTGCATATATTTAATATACTATATATATACATCGTATATACTATTATAATATTTAACTAAAGGTATTTTTTAATTTATAATTTTTATTGTACATTTTTTGACATGGCCAATGTTGTGCAATGTTGTGTGTTGTTACTGGTTAAATAAAGATTTGATTTACTTTGTATTTCTTGATGTACAGAAAAAATGCACAATTTTACTTTACCAGTGAAAACAATTAATTTACCAAAGCTTAAAAAATTGCCAATATGTTTAAAAAAGTTGTCTCCAGCATTGAAACTAATTATAAAATATTTAGTCGTATTTCCATTTAATCAACCATCCATTGCTTCCAACTTGTCCAATAATGCAAGATACACAACTTAAAGTTCTTGGGCTAATGAATTCCTCCCCTTTGCACATAATACCTAAGTTAATATTCCTGAGTCATAATGTACATACACTGTTTAAACAAAAGTACTCTTCATGCACTTTCTTAATTCCTTAAAACAGAAAATACTGGTTGCTACTTGTATTTTATCTACCAGCTAGAGTATAAAAAAAATTTCTGATAATAATAAAATAATTTATACATGTTTCGTAAACAGGACTTTTAGTTTATTTATTTAGTCACGTGCAATAATTGCATATTGCGTTGACTATCATTATACCCCTTAAAATATAGACCCACCAGTTTATTTTAAACTGCAAAAAATGCAGTGTTACCGCCTAATGCATATGTATCTAGCTTTCGTATACATTTTAGTTGTTATGTTATCACCATTTACCAGAGATTCTGTATTATTCTCCAGTTTTGAGCACTGCATGTACAATGAATTAATTTTTTCATCACTTTCATGTACCTATTATGAGTTGGAATGTGTATTTTTTGGGGTCGTTTGACGAGTGATCTTTTCCTAGATTGATCCTGATACTGTTTAGTAATATTACTATTTTTGTATTTTCTGTTTCGCCTTTCCCCTTGCACTTTTGATACTAATATGCATCACTTAGACTAAACAAGCAAGTATCTCACATTGTATCCAATTTTATATTGTATGTTTCTATATAAAAATGGCTTATGCCGTTTACAGTAAATAAATAAATAAACCCAAATACATTATTGCAAAGTGCATTCTATATAATAAAAGAGTATTAATTGAACTCTAAGTGTTTGCATGGGTATGGGTTATAAACACTGAAAAGTATGGTTAAAATTACTTTTAATCATTCTGCACGAAATCTACGGGGTTTTTGTTCTTTAAATTGTACTCAAAACGTAATTTTCGTCCTAGGACCTAAAATTCATATGAGATCTTTTTCAATTCCTAGGACGTTTAAATGCGGCTGTTTGCTATGGATTATTATGGTTTGGTTGATTTTTATATGCAGAATAGTGAAATTAAAATTTTGGTCATAAACAATGGAAATCGTAAACAATGTCGTTAACATAGTTAACACTTCTCAAATACAAAGACCTAACATAACATTAAAAATACAAATTTATAGTTAAAATTTTTAACGATTAAAAATTTAATTCCTCTTTATGATAAAAAAAGTTGTTCATCACTCGGAGAAAAAGTGTCTTTTGGGTACTTGGTCGGTTTTAAAAGCTCGGCTGCGACGTGCTTTTAAAACACGACTACGCACCAAAAAGAGATACTTTTGCTCTCCTAGAAATAAAAACTACTACTACTGGGGTATCTTAATTTTTTTTAGAGCTTTAAGTTCTTAAACAAATTTATGCCACGTACACGCATAACTATACTAAATTGTATAGAACACAATATAACTTTATCTGTCTGTTAAGAAACACATATTTCCATTTTAATATTTAGCCTATTTATGAGAACAACATAAAGATGTTAACATTTGTTTTGAGCAAACTTTTATTTAAAGTTTAACCACGCATTTTTTCGATAACTTGTTTCATGTTACGAGGAGAATTTGACATATTTGATATACTGTAGAGTGATATATTAAGGTAAATATAGCAAACTGTTAACTTTATTTAAGAACTATATTTTCCTGGATATTAAATTTAGGCTTTAAATGTCCATTAAACAATATAGTTACTAAATGGCAAAAGTAATCCAAATAACTATATTTTATAGAGTAGGATTTATTCTACTTGGAAATGTTGAGTGTTTACCTTTGATTGATGCAAACATTTTTAGTGTTCAATTGACGCACAATTTATTAGAGTTGTTAAAGAATAATTTAAATGTCTTAATGTTGGAATTTAATTGGGATTTATTAAAAAATTAAGTGTTTGACATTAAGAGCTAGTCCTTTAAGCTAATAAATCCCCCTGTTTATAAACAGACTAATCGTCAGATTGACATTTTCAAAGGTTGCTGCTCTTTCATTGGGGTTATTAAAACGGAAGCTTATAAATAAAATTAATTTTCAAACTTTAACTTTTTCTTTATTATTGAAAGGAACAAGTTGAATGAAAACTGTAAATGACACTAAAAATTATATTTTACTGAACAAGTGTATGTCATATGATGTTTGGAGTATTATGTAATACATATAAGGAACTATAATACATTTTAAGTGTTGTAATGCTGTGAAAAAAAATTAAAGCCACTATTAAATTTAATCAACTTAAGCACTCAGATGAACCACGATTTTTATCAAGAGTTTCATTTTAAGAAAGAAAAATAAATATTTTAATCCAACAATTAAAATAGGAAAAATGAAACATGTTTTAAATAAACAAACAACAAACTTTGCAACCATATTTAATAAATATTGGTGACGTCACCACTACGTTTTATCAAAAATCAGAAGTTACGTAACCCCATCTGTCAAAATTTGATTTCTGCATTTTGGTCCCAGAACATTCACCTTAGTACAACACATTTCATAACTATTTTTTTCCTTTGAATCCATTATATTTTTAACGCCAGTAATGGAAAATATGATTCTCCCTCATATTTAATGTAATGTATCATAGTTTATCTCACTATGAGAATTAGCAATTTATATTAAATAGTCCGTTTTCAAAATGGACCCAAAAGAGATTAAAATGGAATTGTATCCAAAATTACTTATTTATTTAAAGAAAAGGAAAAAAATTACAGGAACGTAAAAAAAATCAAATCGACAAGAACTTTAAAGCTATATTTGAAAAGTATAACGTCCTGATGACAAATCCTATTCCACGCAAGGTTCTTTGCAGGCGCATTTCTTGGGGTAGACGTCAGAAAGCTCAAACCCGAGATCCTTCATAAGTTTTTTCGCAGACGCGAGTTCCTTCTCCACCTGGTGCGGGTTCTTCTTATACTCTTTCTCTGAAATCTTGATCAGCCCGTCCAGTTTAACGCTGGCCGAGGGGTTCACTCCTAGATACAATGTTAATTCTCTTAATATTTTCAACAATAGTATTTTTTATTTCCTGACAAGGCATACAAAGTGAGTCTGATAAGTTTAAAACTCTTGTTTTAATGTTTGTTAGCCACCAAAATAATTTTATATACCTATCCAATCAATTAAAATGTCAAAGCTCGTTATTGTGTAAAAAAGTCTAAAACAAAAAAAACAAAATTCGAAAACTAGCAATTTTTTTAACTACTCGACCTCGAAAATCACTACGCGCACACCCATAGAATAAGTTTTTAGAAGAGTTTTTTCACCAGTTTAGTGTATTATCATCACCAAATATTTGAATTGCCATAGCAAATATATGAGAATATTATGACGTTTTTATATAATATATTTTCATCTAAATCATATTTTAATTACTATATTTAATTAAAGGTTTAATAAATTAATCATTCAGCATTAACGAAGTTCCAAAGTTTGATGAACTTACCGCACTCGACACAAGTGTAGACAGTAGTCACTCCGTTCTTAGAAGTTATAATGTAACGGTAGACAACTACACCTGTAACAATAAAATACAATACAATAAATTATTTATTAATCTCATAATACGAGGAGTGGCAGTGGCGATGTATTTTATACGATCTCAAAATCCAGTGGATATATTTTGTTTAAACATTGAATTTAGGAGTGTTTTGGTCCAAAAAATAAGATTAAAAACAGTCTCAAACCAAGCAAAATTGGGGTTTCATCCAAAATTTAGATTTAAAATTGAATTTTTTTATATTGGCCTTATGAGTTGTCAAATAACCACGAAATAAGTAAACAACGAATAAAAGAAAAACTTGTTTAAACGGCTACCGGAAGGTAAACACAAATGAACGCTACTTTTAAGCAATTTTTTTTGAAAAGGTATTGGTTGTAAACTTAATAGCCTGATTACCACGATACTATAAGTAAAGTGAGATAAAATCAACGAGCAAGGCTTGTTCAATTCAGTAATATATGTTAAAAGTCAAATGGTAAGTCATATTACTCTGAAAATATATAAAAAATACAGTATATGCCATAGTCAATAATTGTTTCCTTTATTAGAACAACTAATTTTGTTAAAGGTACAAAATTACAATATTATTATCAACCTGTAACATTGTTGAGGATCTTATTTCACTGTTCTTATTTGTTTTTTGCTTTTTTATTATCCATGATTTAATAAAACATTCTATTCAAAGTGCTTTTAAATTAATAATAAAATATAATTATTTAAAATATACCATGATTAACTTTATGAATTACTGTTTAAATGAATGTGCTAAATAATAGATGTTTAAGTTAACTTTTTTTTACCTTTTTACAAAATAAATAAGTTTAAGGATTTCACAGAGTTTTGAAAAATTAATTACAATTCATAGAGTTTTTAAGAATTATAAGAAATATACAATTATCGAGTTAACATTGTCTTTCTCTATACTTTAAAAACATACCGTTCTCTTGGTGAGTTATAAGCCTCCCTTCGCATTCGATAACAGGGACGACCTTGGGGAAGCATGACCTGCAATGTAAAATGTATTATCAAAAAAAGTTTTTTAAAAAATTTGGGAAACCATTAGTTTACTTCAGAGGCACAGTATTATAACACAAGGAAACCCCTCTTGCTGCCAATGACGTAACTTTGTGTATTGTGTATTTTCAACCGTCATGTCTCTCACTGTATTTCATTTTACAAGTGCATCAAAGAATTGTTTGAAACCTATAAAACGACTAATAAAGCTGTTTAAAAATACACAAGTTTTTCGCACAAAATATTTTCAAAACTTTCCAAACGCAGGATCTTTGTTTCTTAAATCAATCATGAATACAACTAATTTATGTTAGAAGTCTATGTGTAGCAGAATCAGTTTTACAAATGCATCGAGGAAGTATTCCTTAGGCAATACAAATATCACATTATATTCGTAAAAAAATCGTGTGTTACTCATTTTAAGCACGTGTGTAGTTGGATCATTTGAAATAGTTAACATACCAACTTAACTCATTTACCAGTGGTTTTAAGATTAGGTACGTAAGTCATAGGCGTGCGCAGGGTCTGAGCTCTGTGGGTGCCAAGCATGAAAATGGCGCCACCTCTCGCCCCCCTGCCATCCCTCACCAACCCGCTCTCCAAGCCTAAATGTCACATTCCCACTGCTCTTATTTGCTGTTAAAAAACATAAACTTGAATAACTAGAATTCATATTTTAGGATTGCCAACTCAAAAATAAGAATTTTTAGTTTGAATTTTAATTGAAGAATTTTATAATAATATTAGGAAGATAGGAACTATTTATCCAATGCGTATTGCCAAAGAAACTAATAGTAAATTGATGTTGAAATCCATAGGCTTTTAAAATAACCAGAATTGTGACAAAATTGTAGATAGGGCCTACAATAAAATTGACTTTGATTAATCAAGTAGAAACTTGACATTTCAACACCGTCGCAAACGCAAACAGTACAGTCGTATAGCGGCGAGCGGCCCGTGCGTCCGCACGGGACCTCATTGTGTTGCCGGTTTTGGGGGCCAATGATCCCTTGAAAGAGTCGGTAAGAAACTCGCATTTTTTTAGAGTATACAAATGTGTTGTCTCCACATTATTTTTTCATTTCGTCCATTAAATTGAAATTTTTCCAAGAAATTAAACGCCGCAGATTTAACAATACAAATAATTAGATGGATTTGTTCCAAATTAAAATTAAAATTCCTTAAAAATCAATTAAAACAATTCAAGTACACTTGAGCAATTGAAGATTGAATATTGTCGAATGCTCAATATTTACCGTACCGTGTAGGCCTATTCATTGTCTTAAGATGATGTATTGAAGTTTGAATTCTCTTAATCAGAACTTCGTCATACCGGACGTCCCAGTTATCAGCTCAGATAAAATTTTCCCACACAGTCTACACAGGTGTATTGTTGAAAGGAGCTTACCAATTGTTACACATTTATGATATTTTAATAACAATATTTTTATTCAGTATGCAAACGAGATACAGTACAGTGTACATCTACGTCCCTGTCCCTCCAAATATTTAAAAATTGTTTATGTTTAGAATTAAGTTCTGGTTTAAGATGTGAACAAAATTAAGTGGTGCAGGATACCGGAAACGTAAAAAACAAAAGAAGAAAGAGCTAAACAAAATAAACTAAATTCTTATGAATATATTTATTATTTGTTTATAAAAAGAATTTTGTTAACTAATTCATAGTTTTTTTATTCATTTTAAACATTTGGTGAACAGTATCGACCTTTTTATGGCCTACCACAGTCTACAACTAACACAGTACCAACAACGCATGAGATTGGGTGTGAAAGTCAGTTTTCTCACGAGTTAAACGACAGGGAGCAGGGTTTGGACGGTCGAAAACGAAAACATAATTATTAAGAGCCTACGGTATTGATTACTTTTATTTTAATAATCTAACTTCATTAAACCAAAAACTTACCTTCCATTTCTTCGTTACATGCCACGATGTCATCAAACGCTAACGAAAACATACATCTACACTCCACCTCTGCTGGAAACTAACTGAGAAAGAAACTCAAAAGAAAGAGGAAGTATGGAGAGGTATATCTATTCCTGTTCCTTTTGAATAATAAAAGAAGATAAAAAAATATTTGATACAAATCCAAACGCAGATATGACATAATGGTTCACTTCCTGTCCGTCCTTCTGAGAAATGGAACGCTGAGCTACACCACTCGCACGCACATGTTCCTTGCCGAATTTCATACACTCAAAACATCTGACTGATCAATTTAAAGTTTGTGATTTTTAATATTTAAATAATTTTGTTAACATAATTATGTAACTTAACACCACTTTTCATTTCACTACATATTTTAACTAGGTATATTTAAAATTAATCGATATTTTCGTACAGTTCTTAAAATTTAAGTAAATCTTGTGATTTTTGCGCCAATGGCGCCCCCCTCAGGCCCGTCTGGAGCTTCCGTGGGTGCCGCGGCACCCATGGCACCCATCGTGCGCACGCCTATGACGTAAGTAGCCTAGTTTTATTGAAAGATTTTTATTGAATGCCATATTTAATTGATACTACAGATCGCCCACTGGTTCAAATTTAAACAAAAACTCAGTTTATCTTGAGCCTATTAGAATTAAAATGTTTTGTAACTAAACATTTGTACTTCTTGATTTGCTAGCTTTTGTTACCAACAGCTGTCTGATTCAATCAATTATCCTTCTTCCATAAAATTAACATCGAAACTTTGAAAGCCAGTAAGGCGGAGGTCTAGGTGCCGATATGAATCATAATGGTATTCTGCTCATCTACAGGGGCAGAACGGTATATAACGGTATGAACGGATTTCTCCTGCGTTGCGCACAAGCTGAGAAAATTGGATGAAAAAGTACAATAGATGAAGAAAGAGGCTGACGCAGGTAGTCCCGGTTCGTCCTAATTTGTTGTTGACAAAACACTCCCTATTGTAATGCTGATGATTGGATGGGCACAGATAGGCCTCCCGGGTCTTGGGTGTTTGTCATAATTTTAACCACTGCCTAAATTGTTGAATTATGCAATTCCAATGCACTTACAATTACAGATTAAAGCTTATTTTCCCCCGACGATTAGACGAATAGAACTAAATTTAAATCATAGTTCTACGGCATTTAATAAAGAGAAAAAAGGTATAAGACAAAGGTATTCAACTTTTTTAATAGATTCTACGAAAATCCCCTGAGGTTCCGTTGATTTCCCGATACCCAACCAGACGGCCGCGCTACAACTGGGGGTGTATTGTCATCAAAGGATTAGGACGGGCCGGGTATACTAGTCTCTTTAACTTAACTCTTTAACATCTACTATAAATGTAAATCTTTAACAAAGTATGAATTCTCATACTGTCAATATCACCAAACTATGCTAATGTAAACGAAAACAAGTAAAAACCTATTTCCTATATTTTGTTTTCTTATACTAATTCGGATCATTTGTTTCACGAGTTTTGATGTCAATACTTACCCATCCGATTGTACCGAAACTCCTGTGAATGAATCTTTGTAGAAAAGTGAATACAAACAAGTCAAGTTTTTGTAATAGCCTCCGGTGGTAATGACGACTAACTCCTTTCCAACGGCGCTCGCCTGCAATTTAATGAAGAAATGATTTAAAATTTAAAATAATAATAATAAAATACTAAAATAGAGCTGTTGTTGGTAATCGTAAAATTTCTATTCCATCTCAAGAAGATGCACAAACTACAAGTAATAAAGTCACTATATTTGATATATTCCTCTGTATTTTGTAATACTTTTATTGGTAAATAATATAAAATTTAATTTTATAAAATTCCAACCGTTATTACTCGGAATCGAGCAATTTAATTTGGACTATTATGGCATGTTATTTTTTAATGTTACGTTTAGCTATAAATCAATGACACCCATCCAATAAAATTTTTTTATTGAATCCTATACTATAATACGAGCACTGTCTGAAGGGATATGTGTTCCACGATCTCGAAATTTTGCTTTAACTTTTCATTAATGAGTGTTTTGACCCAAAAATGCGTTTATAAACAACCTCAATCGCAGAAAAATTAAATTTGGTCTAAATTTAAGTTTAAAAATTGTAATTTTTACATTGGTCTTATGGGTTGCTATTTTGGTAACGAAATGACAATGAAAGGTATACAAAATAAAGGAACATTAATGCTAAGCAATTTTTTGAAACAGGTGTTAACTGTGTAGAGGTATAGTTGATTGTTGGTGGAAATTTAATAGCTTTAATACCATGATGCTATAACAAAAGTGAATTAAAGCTACGAGCCTTGGTTAACCTGGTATTATCAATAATCACAGAAAACTTAACTCATTTACAGTTGTATGTTACAGGCGTTTAATATGCTGAACCAAATCCCAATGTTATTCTAACGGGACTGTTTAAATTTTCAATGGTGGATAGCGACTTTATTTTAAGTCCTATTGTCATCAATCTTTCGATAAAACGACTAAAAAACAAGCGCTATAAAACAACACAAAAACCTTGAAATCCGGTTGAAAATTATAGGGAGAGTTCAAATTACAAATAAATCTCCTTATCGAGTTAAATAAGTATAGATTATAAAACTTCTGACGAATGAATTCTTTTTAAACAGTAGCAAATTGAAAGTTAAAAATTATCTCAAAACACATTTAAGTGCAAGCAACTAATATAAAAGGAAACAAAATAGTGTTGAGTTAACCTTATTTTTTTTTCAAAATTACCCGTTCAATATATTTAGTTGGCCATCCGCCGTGCTCTTTCTTCCAAATTTTGTAGATCTGCGTGACCACCGAGGGATTGCACTTGGCGTAGTGCACCACCCCCAAAGATGCGCCGTTCCCTCTTGTGGTGGTCGATGCAGAGGACGCATGAATGTCAGATATATCCATTAGGAAAATGACAACACAGATAACAGAGAACGCCCTCATATTTTGGTGGAGAGGCCTGGTAAATAAAAAAAAACATTTTTTTAATTGTAAACACCTTAAAGTGTGAAATTATTACGATTGAATTGTTAAGGAAAAAACTCCCGATACTAGGTGTCCTTTTAGAAAATATTTTGTTCGAGTTAAATAAGCCATGTTTGAACATTATGTTTGATATTTGTTTTTAGGTTTATTTGTTAAATTTATTTAGCACAACAGTTTTAAGAAGTGTTGTTCAGACAATATGACACATAGTTCATTGTTCCTTTAAGCAAAGCCTTAGGAAACCCTTTAATAATAGGAAATCTATCGAAGAACAAGTTAAATAACATCACTAAAGACCATGTTATCTACTAGCTTTTATGAAAAATTAACAACGTATAATCAGGTACTTTCAGTCAGTTCAAACATCAGGGTGATAATCCTTAGTATTTATTTTTACTTTAAAATTATACGATGTAATAACATTTGGAAAAATACTTATCTAATTTAATTTGTGGAAAAATACAAACTAGCCGTTTTACTTACTCAGTTCTTTGTGTGTTGGTAATTATTTTTTATCTATCGTTTATATGTCTTGCAAAATGTAGCATTATCTTATACTGCATCATATTGCCTTTCGTTTCACTATTGTTTCATTATCTCTTGTTAACAGCCAATAATTCTCACAGTAAGGAGGAGTTATTAGTATATCGTGGATAAATAATGATTTACGACTTATAATTAGTTACATTAAACACTTCACTTTCACACCTAGATGTGTTGCGTCAGTGCTGAATTACATGGTCCATTAAAATACTCCACACTACAGTATTAAATAAATCATATGTTAATTTTAGTCCCATTTCAACTAAAATGCTATCTCCACTTTTCCAAATACTCAAGATTGTTTGATATATTTTGTCCTTATTATACCTTAGGACATGTGTTAGGATCAAAATTATTGACTTATTAAAATTTTTTGACTCAAATTTTTTTATGTATAATATCAGGTCATTATGTGTAATAACCAGCGAGTTTGGATAAAATAATTTGGCATCACTTTATCAATTATGCATAATAACCACTATAATTTGGTGGATATGATTAGTTTAAATGTACTCATCACTTTAACAAGCAATTATACCTAATATTCAGCTGAGTTTGGTCAATGTGACTTTACCTAACCTAAGGGACTATAACACTGAGTGAAATTTATTACGTTTGCTTACCTGTGGTTGGCCATTATTAAGTCTTATCCCCGCTTAAATATTATGTATGATTACCGGCGCAAAGTGATTAATATTTAAAAAGAATACATTAATTTTAACAAACTATGTTGGTCATTATCAATAATGGCATGCTAAATTGAATTATTGATCGTTTAACCACCAAACGTGGTAATTATGTATAATAACGTGTCGTAATGTATAATGTCCTATTAATCACGCTGACCGTGACATTCGCACTTCCGAAAATTGAAAGAACAGATTTTTCACTCACAAAAGTTGAAATACAATCAGCTGTAACAGCCATATATATGAATTTGAAAGAAAGGTGGTTTTTGCTTCTGGTGACCTCAAAACGAAAAAGTGTCATGGTCCCGGGCTTAGGTCTTTTCGTCACTTCTACCGTAACGGCGTGTTACCTATAACAAAAATTCACTCAAAACAAAATTTAATTGGAAATTTGCAAAGTTTATATACTGTAGTTGTTTATTTTATTTTTATTTTTTGCATATAATGTTTTAGATATTTAATTGCATTTTGTATATTGTTGAAAAAAGTTGTTATGTAAACCACAGTTATATTTGGATGAAAGCTTGCTCAATAAAAAATTATTTATTTAGAATTACTTATGATTAGTTTATTTTATCATCAAACCTTAGATAATGTGAATTAATGAAACAGACACACTTAATATACCGCATTAAATCAAATTAATATATTGCTGTATCAAAATTCATAATATCAGATATTAATACATATCTCTGATTTAGAAGTTTGAATTTGACTTCGGGTTTGTAGATCATCAGCCCGAGATACAATGTGTGCGTCTAGGAAGTAAGTGAAGACTTAAACGCTTTCAGGATCTAATGGGAGTACCTTCCGATAAAGGACAAGTTCCCGAACATGAACCCAGACCCCCCCCCCCCCCAAAAAAAAAGACCCTGACATGTCTAGAAAAGCAGCTACGACTCCCGTCTTTGGTAGTCGCAAGGGATGACCTAATAAGTTTAAATGAATATTAGGGGCTATTATTTGTCCATGAAAGACAAGATATAAAAGTAGTGTGTTTTGGTCACTTTTAAAACCGGCCACGTGCCCACCGGGCCACGTGCCGCGGCAGCTGGCGCCAGCTGCCATGTCACATAGCTTCCGGTGGGGGATGGAGGGTATATATGAGATGCTGTAGTTATATTTTATGCCATATAGGTTGGGGTGGAGATGGCGATAGTGTTGGCGTTAGGGTGAAGTGAATTTGCGCATAAAATTAAAATTAAAAGTTAGTTGAAAATTGAAATTCGTCGGTGTTAACGAAACTCTAACAGTTGAAGAAAAATTAAGAGTTAGTTCAAAATTGAAATTCAAACTTATAACTGAGATGCGGAAAATATGTCAAGGTCATCCAGAGTAAGTTTTAAAAAATTCTATCCAACTATCACCAGAAATAGTTTTAAGTTGAAGTAGTTGGTGATAGCGGGATAATTGATTCGTGCCATGGGAGAGGTGTTTATCGTTTGAAAGTTGGCGATCGAATGAGAAGCGCCGCCTAGGGAGAGGGCTTATAAAACGGCAACCTTCCCCCACCACCCCTTCCCCCACTCCTTTAGATCAATAACCGGTCGCCGACTCTATGTGGTAAAACTGAACCAGACATGGCGGCCGCCATGGATAAGTCTAACCTCAAATATTAGCTCAGCTGAACAGAATAGAGAAGGATGAAGTAGGAATTGTGGTTAGAGCACTTATATAAGGAATAGTGGGGGTAAAATAAAAAAACTTGTTGAACACAGTCGATAGGTGTAACAAGTTCAAAGTTGTTGAATTGTAACATAGAATGCAAAATGTTGTAAATAACATTATCATCAACATTAACTTGCGAAGTCTTTGAGTATAATGGGTTAAAATTGTACTTCTTCCTAACTCTATTTAAATTAGTTCTACACTTTGAAATTGAAGGTTTAGAAGTACTTCGTAATATGTGTTGTGTTCGCAAAAGCTTTAATTTTAAACATTGTGCAGTCATCATAACCGATGTGTTAAGTTCAGAAGTTAAAATAAGACTGAGATATAAAATGAAGTGTAAAAGAAATTGAAACAGAAAGCCAGAGTAGTAATTTTATAGGTTAAAATTTACGAAGGCTATTCCATGGATAATTCTAACCTCAAACCTAGTAAGTGAAGTAGTCATAACATAAAACTAACGAGAGATGATGACCGAGCGGATGCGAGGCAATGAATGTTTGTAGCGCGATAAACTACCCACCTTTATAGAGGCAATAACTCCAGCCAGATGGCGGCAGATGGCAAGCAAATGACTGGTTGACCGACTTTCACCTGAGTAGTAAGAGAAGTAGGGTTCTGTGTCTATCCCTACTCCTTGGGGTCAATGACCGACCGGAAAGGTCAATGACCTCCCCCCCCCCCTCCCCCCCCCCCCCCCGAAAAAATGGAGCCCCCCCCCCCTTCCCCCACTCCTTCCCCCACTCCTCCAGTTCAATGGCCGGTCACTACCGGTTGTTGACTTTATGTGGTGAAACCAGACTAAATATGGCAGCTGCCATGGATAATTCTAACCTCAAACCTGCTGCGCATGCAACGAGTTCTCCGGATCGGAATAGTGACTATGCTATTGCGCATGCGCCTAGTCCTGTATTACTCACTTTAGCGCTACTGCACATGGATAATTCTAACCTCAAACCTTGGTTTTGCGTTGCTGTGCATATGCTGCTCCCCACTCCTTCGCCTTCCTTTTACACTGCTGCGAACTGGACTGGATTGAACACTGTACTGGAGTGAAACAACTTCCCCCACTACTCGAAAATCCGAGGAGCAATACGAGCCTGATCTTAGCGTCAGTCGTCAACAAACTTTCATAGCGAAAGGTTGTTGGCGACTCAGCAAGAGGTTTCAAATATATAGTAGGCCTATATATATTTGAACTTCTTCTACTACGTTGCGTTTTTTAATGCAATGTGGTATGTGTGTGTGTGTGTGTTTAGTTTTAAGTTGTATTTAATTTAAGAAATAATTTGCGCATTGCGATGTTAGTTATAAGTTGGGTTTAGCATTAAGGTGTATTAATTTTAAGAGGTGTTTAGCATTAAGGTGTATTAATTTTAAGAATAATGAAGGTATTTGGTTGTGTTGAATTATTTGGTTTTTAATAATGATGTGTTGTTAGTTTTAAGTGTTGATATTAATAATTTATGTCGTTGTTTTGCCTTTCAGCTAGATGTTAGGGGGTAGATTAACTGTAAATTCAGAAGTTCAGTTGAACTTCACTTAGAAGGGGTGGGACATCCGCAAAATGCGGACTAGGTTTTTGCATTTTTGTTTAGGAATATAATGGGTGGGATTAGTTTGGGTGGGGTTAGAGTTGCGTTTCTGCATTAGGTGTTCCAGTTTCCCTTGGAATTCATGGTTACGGTAGACCCGGACCGGACCGTTACGGTAGACCCGGACGGTCCAAACAAAATTGCGTCGATGTCCCTTGCAGAACGTAACTAGTGGGTTGGGAGTGGGAACCGTTAGGCAAACAGGGTGGTGGGAACAGTATTACTGTTCCCATCACCTTGGATCATTATAAATCTTGAATGACCTTGACCCACTTTTGGAAGGGTCAATGACCCCCCCCCCCCGAAAAAATGGAGTCGATCCCCCCCCCCCCCCCCTTCCCCTACTCCTACCCCCACTCCTTCCCCCACTCCTTCCCCCACTCCTTCCCCCACTACTCCGGGTGAACGACCGGTCATGACCTGAAAAATTAAAATGGCTATAGCTTGATAACGGATTGACGGATTTGGACAAGCGATACATCATTGAAAAGGTCTATGTAAGACAAACATTTTGGTAAAGAAGAATTTGGTTATCTTATTTTAGTCAAAAGTTATGCGAATTATTTTAAATAAATACCTTCTCTTTCCCCTTTTCCCCCACCTCCCAGGTCAATAATCAGTCTCGGCCAGCTGCTACCCCTCTCATTTGCATATTGTTATAAAAGACGTACCGACTGCGGCTAACATTTCATTCTGATTCTAGACGTTACGCTGCGAACTTGGAGCCACAACCATGTTATCTCTGCTAACTACAACTTCTACTTTAACTTCTACTTCGACTTCTATTTCTACTACGGCTGTTCCTGCACCTAAGAAAACTCTTCGCCTCAAAAACCTTCCTGATTGCTACAAGAATCGACTTGCATCTCAACCTTCAACTTCTGGAGCTATTCTTCCGCCAACTAACACTTCTAGACTTCATAGTATTTTTTCACCGCCTTCGCCTTCAAAGGACTCCGCACCACCATCAACTACTATGCCGCCACCGCAGAAGCCAGTTCACCACCATCCTAATACCCCTTCCGTTGAAACCATTGTTCATCGTCTAAGCACACACATTATCCCACTATCACCATTGCCTCCTACCCCACCACTTAGTACACCTGAAGATCATACCTATCACAAAACTGAATCCTCTCAACCTGCTACTAAATCATCTCCTAAATCAGCTCCTAAACCAGCTCCTAAACTTACTCCTAAACCTATTCCTAAACCCGCTCCTTCAGAGCAATTTCAATTATTACAAGAACAGCGTCGTAGGGCATTTAGCCGTCCCACTACTTGCCCTGAAATGCTTACTAGGGGAATTAAGAAAGGATCACCTTGTGGGAGGAAATGTGTAAAAAACGAAAGTTTTTGCCATGTACATGTCGTAAAACACATTTCTGAACTACAAGTGACAGAAACCCCCACTGTTGAATACCAATCCAAAATTATTGGTGTGAAAGGAAATAGGCTTAAGAGAGGTTGTGTCTATTTTTTTGAAAGTGTTATTGACAACGAACACATTTTGGCAACTTGTAACGGCGTAAGATATAATATTAAAGTGATTGAATCCTTGCGCAAAGAGAAATCCGTTTATGAGTTAGACTCTAAAGACTATCTCCTCAGACACAAACTGGATGGTATTACAAGGTGGGGGCGTAGCAAGTAAATTCACATAGCTTTTTCCAAATTATTGCTTAAAAAAATACTGGGGGAGAAACACAACGCGTTATAGCGTTGTGTTTCTCCCCCATTATTTTTTAACACTCTAAGTCTTGTGACCTACTGACCTACTTCCATTGAAGTAGTAAGAAAAGTACTTCCCCCACTCCTTTGGGTTGATGACCGGTCACGGTCAGCTCTTACCCCTCATTTGCATACTGTTATAAAAGTGGAGCGAACATTGGTCACTCTTTCATTTTAATTCTACACGCCGCTCTTGTTGTTTCGTCTCTGCTGTTTACAATATTACCTGCTTCAAATGCCTCCTCATGTGAATGAATGTGTTGTCTTGGGGTTTCAATGATATTAACAACATTAAGCAGTTTAAAAACTTTTATTACAATACTGTAATAAAAGAAAATTCTTATTTTAATTTATGATGGTGCATATGCTACAAACACTACTTAAAGTAAAATGCATGTTTTTTGTTTTTTGTATGGATAACAACTTAATTGCTAAAAACAAATAAATTAGTAAAGTAAATACAATTAATTATGATATTTATCTTCTTTTTATGATTATTGAAATCCTAAACTGACATTAAATTTAAACGGAAATATTTTAGATTTTTTATAAATCATAATCAGGCAAATCAACTATTTTTACACCAATTACATTGTTAAATAACCATTTAAATTTCAGTTGCATTGTTAAACAACCACACTAATTACATGTTACACACATATATAATAAACATTTAAAATATGGATAAAATCAGTATTTACTAAATAGAATAGTTTTTTATTGTTTTTAAACCAGTTTATAAACAAAATTTACAACAATATTTATTTAAAAAAAATTATATCCTTTTTTATAGTAGTTTTTATTTACTCTCCATTCAGGTCACTGATAAAGGAAGTATTTAATAACAAATCATCACATTTCCAACTAGTTGTATTCTTAGTATAACTGTACTTGCATAGTATTCCTTACTCCTAAGCAGTATTCCGAATGACCTTTGCTTTAAGAAAAAACCTTTAAGCCATTGTCTGTTTAGAGGTTTGAAACACTGTAATAATTTTATTGATGAGTGAGAAAAAGAATAATTACATAAACTATTTAAATTTCCCATTGATGTGGAGAAATAAATTTAAAAAAGATATATAATTAATAAAATAGTAAATTGATATATGTTCTACATAAAAAACATATATCTTACTTTAATTAAAAACAACTGTGGATATTTTAACAACAGTTCGCTGTAAACAATTTAAACAAAAACAAAAAAGTGAAAAAATATACAATATACACACATATCTACAGGGTGTTTGAAAAAAAAGTTTTATAAATTCAGGATTTTATTGGTACCACATGAAAATAAGCAAAAAAAGTTCCTGTAATTATATGTCTTAAGATGCTTTGTTAACCTGCTAGCCGCCATTTTGTTTTTTACACAAAATCATTTTTATTTCTTTAATGGATCATTGTATTAAGGTAATATTTGGCATTCACCTTTATCATAAGTATTGTCAAAATTGGAGATTAAATTGGTTTAATTTAGTAATATAAGTTTTAAATGAACTAAAACAAGTTCAATATCAGCATAAAATTACATAAAATAAGTACAATGCTCTCTACAATATTTATGGATTTCCTATTGAATTAGCTATTATTGAATTTATTAAAGTTATATAGATGCTTAAATTATTTATTGAGCATTATAATGTTACCGCGGTTTTATTGTGTCTAAGCCATATATGTGCCTTGCAGTGAGCTAATTTTTTTTAAACATTCATTTCTATTATTTGAATTCAAAGAAAAATTTACTTAATGTATTTACAAACATAAAAAACTGTGTTGTGTCTTTTATTTATTTTTTTTTTGCATATTGAGTTAAGTATAAAAAATTATCTAAAAGCCTTTAAATTGCTATATATCATGCAAATAAAGGACTAAACCACATATTTTTATTAAAATATGTTGTAGTTATAAAAACTTTATTTAGGATATTAAATACCTTTACATGTAAACCTACACAGGTCTGTAAGTATATTGATGTAGTGAAGGGTATCATATTTATAAATGAAATATATAATAAAACCTTATTAATTTTTAGGTTATTCACAATAGAACCAAGTGATATTACTCGAAATTGGAGCTTTAATAATGTATTAATTGTCAAAACAAAAGTTTTTATTATTATTTTTTAAGAAAGAACTGTATATATTGGTCATATTTCGAGTACAATGAAGTAAAGAATACCTTTTACAGTTGTCAGTACTGCAGACACACAATGAACAAATGGTGTTTTTTTTTTTTTGATTCATTAAGACCTTAAAATGAAACAGTAAGGTGATCCTAGGGATTTTACCAAGTGTCCACTAAAAAACTGAGATTAAAACTTATTATATTGAAAAATCCTATTAAAAAAAAATATTTAAATAAAAATCAATTTGGTTTTAGAAAAGTACTTAATACAGAATTTATGCTTCAAAATATTTTGGTAGATATATACAATGGGTTAAATTATAATAAAAAGTTAGTAGTTATTTTTTAGATATTGAAAAGAATTTAACACAATTTAAGAATTTGGAGCGATCCAGGTCAGAGGACGCTTAGAATCCATTCCTGTGGTGATCTGCACTTGGCTGCCTGTGGCTGTAGCGTAGTTGAGCATGTCACCCAGTATAAGTATTTAGGTGTCTTAATAGATTATAAGCTTAGCTGGGTGCCGCATATTCAACACTTGAAACAAAGATTGAGAAAAATGACCTATGCTTTTAGTCAGCTAATGCAAGTGCTGAGTGTCGATCACTGCAGGTGTGTTTACTTTGCCTATGTGAAGTCGTTGCTGCAATACGAGTCCTGGCATGGGGCGGGGTCCCAGCCTCTGTTCTTGCGCCTCTTTCCATCACCCAAAGATCGATTATTAAAATAATCCTAAATAAAAACTTCAGATACCCGTCTAGCTTACTTTACATTGATTTCCCAGTTCTAACAATTCGTAAATTATATCTGAGGAGTTTAATTATATTTTCCTTAAAAAACAAACAAAGTATATTTATGGAATCCCAAAATCCCTATCCAAGTAGAAGTAACTTTACAATAGATCAGAACAAGCTAATGCGTTTTACATAGCACATATAGTTTAATGCAACCTTCCTCCAGAAATAAGAAACATCCAACAGTGTGACAGTGTTGCGGTTTTCAAGAGGGGGTTGGGTCGTTGGCTGCTCAGCCTCAGCAATGATGCGGCTGAGGCATTAATTAAATCTCAGTATTGTTAGATTTCAATTTGATATATTATGGATTTTTCCATGACTTCTGATACTCTAGTAAAACTAAACCTAAAAATGAAATTAAATATTAAACAGTCTTATGTTATCAAATAAGTATTCTAATTTCAATTAAGTGACCAGCGATTATACATCCAGGACTCTTCCTCGCACACAGACCTATAGTCTTGCGAGGAATATATTTCCATTAATTGATTTTATGTATAAATGTCAATGTAAATTTATTAGAATAAAAGATCTAAATCTGAAACTGAAACAGTAAATCACAACATTTTGTTATCAAAAATTATTTCAATTGGGTGTATAATGGATATCTTATGATTGGTTTAGATGTTATCTTTTGGAATGGAAATAATGTGTTAAAATTAATTCCAAATTTAGTTAAATGGGTATAATATCTTATGGAGTCCCTTAGCTTAGTTTTAGGGGCATGTTTTTAAATATATATTAATGACCTTTTCAATGCTAATTTTAGAGGTAAATTAACATCTTTCGCTGACGATACAGCTGAAATACCTAATTTTATAAAAAAAAAAAATGTTAAAAATATTAAGTCTTATTTAAAGAGGTTAAAAAATACAGCTGCAAACTTTACATAATATAAAATTCCTTTTAAATATACAAACTTAATATTTTATTTTCATCTCTAATATATATGACATCATATACAAATATACATATATAGGATATTTGGAAAAAAAAAACTGTTTCAGGAATCCATAAGATTATTGCCCACATTAAAATAAGAAAAAAATTCTTGTAAACAAATGTCCTAAAATGCTTCTTTAACCTGCTAGCCACTATTTTTTATACTGCATAATTTTTATTTCCATAATGGATAATTATATGAAGTTAATATTTGACATAAATCTTCATTATAAGAATACCCATTTTCAAGAAAAAAAATACTTTTTTTAATGTGTACTTTTAAAATGGGGGGTCATTTTAAAAATTTTAAACTTAAATATTTAAAAACCGGTAAATTTTATAACAATTGTACTAGACACAAAAAGTTAAAAATTTAATTATATAACCAATGGTACCAAGTTTGTAAGGATCTGACAACAAATAACACAGTTATTGAGATCTTTCAATTAAAAATTACCTTAATTTTTATCAATTACAATGCTAAATCAATGTTTTTATGCATAAAAAATCTCAATAACTCTGTTATTGGTTGTCAGATCCTTACAAACTTTTTACCATTAGTTATATTATTAAATTCTTCAACTTTTTTGTGTCTAGTACAATTGTTATAAACTGTACCGGTTTTAAATTATTTTACTTTAAAAATAAACATTGGAAAAAAATAGCTTTTTTTTGAAAATTGTATGTATTTTTAAAGTAGTTTATGAACCACGAGGAACTGCTGGCCCACCACAGACACCTGCTTTGAACCGCAAGCAGCTTCTTTCGTGGTGTCCAAGCAGGAGCAGCGTAAGTGAGGACAGGGCGGGCGGATCAGCGAAGTGTAGAGTCGCACTTTCATTAGACTATAATTAGACTTTCTGTAACATATCAATAAAACAAAGTTGTGTAAACTACAACGGACTAAAATTGTCAGGAAGCAATAACAGTTTACAGTCGTAACCCATTACCGTAATCGTAAAATCCAATTAATAGCAGAAAAACATGAGCCTGCGGCAAGGCCGGCTCGGACCAAAATCGTCAGGAAGCAATAACGGTTTATGGTCGTAACATCCAGTTAATAGCAGAGAAACATAACCCCGCGGCAAGGCCGGCACGGGACCGTGGCAAGGTCGGCACAGGCTAATGACTTCAGCTTCGCGGTAAATATATGTCTTTAGACATAATAATTCTCGTAAACATGGTTTGATTAAGACCAAATTTAATACAAATGTGTAATTTCATATTTATTTTGGATGTATTTACAAACCAGACATATTACTCTACCGGAAACAATAATTATAGCGGGAGTTATGTTCTTTAAAAATAGTGTCCTTTTTGTATTTTCTTATATTTAACTTTTATAAATTATTTTACCCATTGGATTTAGTTTAAATATTACACAAACTAATAGTTACTAAAATATAAAAGTTGTATTTTTAAAGCTCTAATGTTAATCTTTTAAACAATAAAGTTGTGTTAATATTTTGAATTAAGCATGGTATTATTGTGTGTATAATTTATAGTTACCTTAATCCAACTCTATAATTTCAACTATTCCTTCTTGTTCCACCCATTGCTCTGCTCTATTATTTGCTTCTTGCGCAAAAATTCGCCTTGGCGGAGGAAATGGTAATATAATCGCCGCTTCAGGACGTAAAGGTTGATGTTGTATTTCTATAAAAGACAAGAAACACATTATTATTCATAAAAAATAAATACTAAATGAAGATAACATAATAACTCACACTAAGAGAGGAAAGGTCTTGGTCTCATAAAGTTACAAGGAAATAAAATACAGTAGAACCTCTTTAGTACGTCCCTCGATAACACGATTACCTTGATAACAAGTAATATTTTCTAGTCCCCGTGAATTGCCCATAACACTCAATGTTAAAAATACCTCTATAGGACGAATGCCATTCACATAAATACCTCGATAGCACACATTTTACCAGATGAAATTAGTGCACAATCAACCTCTATAACACGCATTTTAAAATACCGGAACCTCTATAGCACGAACTCGCCCTCGGTGACACGAATCTTTCAGTATATTAACTCCGTAACACGAACATAACCTCTATAGCGCGAAGTGTCTCGTTATGGAACCTTTACTACACGAATCGCCTTTCTCATGCATCGTTCCCACAGTTTGGTCAGACATTTTGAAGCAAACAATGTCTTTATGCTCAGTTCTAGGAAAAACTTTCCTACACTTCCTCTCAGAGTCACAATTAATTTGTATCCAGTCAGTTGCATGTCTGCTGTCAAAACAAAAATTATTGGTTTTACGTCGCGTTTAGGACAGCTTATATGATACTAGTTTAAGTTCAGTGCTATTGTGTGACATCGTGGTTTTAAACCACATGTAAGTGTGTAGTGTCAGTAAGTAGGGATTAGAAAATGTCTGCTTCAAATGCCGTTAGTATATTAAAGTGTTTTATGAGAAAAAAGTGTTATAAGTGAGAGTGTGGTTAGGGTCACTACGGAAATCAATAGCGCATTGGACTACGTTCACGTGAGTAACACGAAATAAAAAATAATTAATGAATATTTCACTAACTTTCCTTTCTCATTCACAACAACATTGTATCCTGACGTAGGCTTAGACGTAGAGGAAATTGTCTAACATGTAATCGATAAATCAATTAACTTTCCTGGTACTCAGCTTAATTAATTATACGGTAAATGATTAATTGAGAACATTTATGGTACTCAGCTTAATTAATTATACAATAAATGATTAATTGAGAACATTGATACTGTATAAAGGTTTTTTAATTTCTTTGATTTATAACAAGTTACTGTATTTATTACATTTTGTATTTTTCTTTAAAAAATTTTATTAGTTTTTTAAAGTTTTTATAATAGGCTATTTTTTCATAACAATAAAATATTATGTTTTATATGTGTTTTTTGTATGCTTGATTTCATAAATTTTCAAAGGAATATTTCTAGTGAGACTTAAAATTGCACTTGCTATATGGGGAGTTTAAAAATATACTCTGTTAGGGTGCACCTTGATAAGACGAATTATCAGCAAAACAACCTTGATATCACGACACTTGATTAGACAAACACCTTGATAAGACGTCAGTTTTGTGTGACCCCTTGAGAGTCGTCTTATCAAGGTTCTACTGTATATGTAAAATGTTCTCCTTAAGAACGGAGAACTCCGCAAACTTTTTCCAGGAGCATGAGGATTTGAAAAATGTTTTTTTTTGTATATATAAAAACATATTTTTTTATTTCAAAACAAAATACAGATGATAAAAATTTAATAAACAACTATTCATAGCGAAATAGCAAAAATTAATACTAAAGTGGTAATACTATAATAACACTTTTTTTGTTTACACAAAAAATTAATAGTTTTGATTAGGAGGGATAGATATTTATAGCAAGTAGAGATGCACTTTGAAGTGCAGTGTTTAAATTTTGTAACCAAAACATAAAAAAGAAAAAAAACAGACAGGTGCTAAAAAATTTATTTTTTGTTTTTTTTTTTATTGCCGATTTTAAATGTTATATTAAAAACCCGTCACAGCTTAATTAAGGAACTGCAATTTCTTTTAAAGATTATTTTTCCATAGATATATATGAGTTTAACAACAGATAAAATAGAGCATTTACAAAGTTTAGTTAACAGGTTTATCTGGTCAAAAACTAATTATATTACTAATTAGAAAAAATTGCTAAATATGCAAGTCTACTGCAATGGGGTATTTTTATTATTTTTTCTTACCAAGGCGAACTTCCGGCTGTGCTAAGGGTGGAACAGGATAACCTCTCTCAGCTGGATGTTGATCAGCTGCTACCTCAACTGGTGGTTCAGCAGGTAGCACCCTAGGGGCGACAGCTACATTTTGTCTTGCTCGGAAATTAGCACAAGATCTTGTAATGTGCCTCGATCTGTGCTCCTTACGAGTAAATACTAATTCACAGTAATTACAAGGGTAGCGACGCCCCTCATGTTCCACAGCGATGTGACGTTGTAAGTGGTCACCTCTGAAAATATGAATTCTATTTTTAGACCTCTGAGCTGTGAGAATATATATAATACTAAATTACTTATAAATTTCATAAAAAAAAAAAACAGAAATCAATCAAAACTGAGAAAACTGCTATTTAATTAAAATGCATTAAAAGTTCAAATACTTATGTTCAACAAACTGTACAATAATTTAACATTGGATTCAAAAAACATATTCCTAGCCCAAAAACAAACAAACAAAAATCTACATTTGACCAACATTAAATTGATTATAATCACTCGATTGCCAGTATTAAGGACAGCTTCGAAATTTTATACATATCTATGCAGTAAAGAAGAAAAAGATTGATATGCTAGAAAAATGTAAAATTAAAAAAATTTTTAAAGACAACAATTCTGATGAAAGTATTATAGTTGTTAACTGTGTTATGGTATTTATAAATTAAAATGCATCAAATGTCCGAGTACCTATGTTGGACAAACTGGACAAGGATTTAATATTAGATTCAAAAAACATATTCCTAACCTAAAAACAAACAAACAAAAATCTACATTTATCCAATATTATCTATATATAATTTTATAAGCCGAATTTCTTGAGCAAAATTGTGAGTGTTATATAAATCGCAGCATGATGGGAGGGGTATCAAATTAAAAGTGTTGGTCCCATACACGAGGGAAAACTATATTCATGTCCATTATGTTAACAGGAAATAAGAAATCATGTAAAACGTCCTCCATAAGAATAGCATGGGGATTCAAAAAATGTCTGTTTTGTGTACATTAAAATATGTCTTATAGAATTTAAAAAAGAGACACAGATGGTAACGTAGAGTAAAGATGATAAAATTATTCACCCCAAAGAGAAGCAATCTATATATATAATTTAGTAAGCAAAAATTTTTAAGTGAAATTAAGAGCACTTTGCAACTTGCAGGAAGATGGTATGGGTCTCGAATTAAAGGTCTCGGCCCCATGCATGAGGGAAAATTTTCAGCGTATCCATAAGGAAATAAGAAATAGCATAAAAAGTCCTCCACAAGAATTGTTTATATATTCCAAAACAGTCTTCTGTTTCTACATTAAAACTTATGATTTTATTATAAAATAAGGGACAGATGATAATAGACCTATTGAATGAAGAACTATTAATAACCAAATGACGTAATGTATCTGGAGTGGTAATACTATAATGAGACTTTTTCAGGCTTTGAGCAAAAAAAAAAAATTTCGACTAGGAGCATTAACAACCCTACAAACTAATCAAAATGGACTGTGGTTTTTTTATTGTTATGTTCCTCTAATAATTTAAATTGTAAAAAACTGAGCCTGTATGCGAATTACAAAATAGATTCTATTTGTAATTGGGACGCAATGGGTAATAATTTTTGTTTTCAAAAACGCCTATCTTATTTATATTGATCCAGGTTTTGGTTTAACAATTGACTATGTACACTAACATGAGTAGACTTCTTATATCATAGGCATGTGTAAAGCATATTGACGATGGTGCGATCTCGTGTGGCGTACATGGCATGTGCACATAACATGACATATGATATTATATAACACATAACATATAATAGATAAATCAGTATTACCCACTCTTCTCAACTAAGGATGAAACATTTTATAACTGACAGTTATGTTTATGTTTTGGTAAATTGTGTTTGCAACACTGTAAATTCAGCTGAATAATAACAAAATCGATGGCAGCGACTCTGGTGCGGTGTACACCGAACTTACAAATTTTTGCCTCAAACTAAATGCATTGAATGAGAGGTATATTCACATTAGTGTACATAGTTAATGGCTTTACTTTATGACGAAAAGTATCAATGATCATATTAAGTGATGATGATACAATAATTAAAACTTAAAGTATATCATTCAACAAAAGGTTGATATTCTATTAGCTGAATTATCTCAGAAACCATTTGGTCATTTCATAAATTGTAGAGTTATAGGAGAGAGTTAAAATAAAAGTCGTTTGTCCTACATACTATAAGAAAATGTAGCAGGTTAAAAACTTTATAACAAAGTCGGAAAGAAAGATATTAAGAAAGATATTTAAGAAAGATTATCTTCTAAAAGGTTGTCCTAAAAAATTTTCCATATATGGTAATTTAAAAAAACCTACTTTGTTTACACAAAATTATAAATTTTAATTTGAAGGGACAAGTATTAAAAAGTAAGTTAAGATGATCTATTTTGAAAGGCTGTGTTTAAACTTGGCAAAAAATATAAAAAATCTGTCAAAAGCTAAAATCCATTTACTTTTAGGACAAACAAGACAATTAAATAAATATGATACAAAATATTGAAAAATAATTGACTCTAAAATGGGTGCTGAACATCCGTCATGATTTTTAGCAAATTTCCCTATAGGGAATACGCTATTACCGTAGTAGCCATGGTAAGACCTAAGCCTGGGACCACTTTACTTTTTCATTTTGAGGTCCCCAGAAACCAAAAACGCCATTTGTTTATTTTCATATATATGTATACATATCTATCTATATATCTATATATCTATGTGTCCGTGGTACTGATAACTTTTGAAGGGGACCTCTGATTTTTATAAAATTTGGTATGGAGGTGTAAGACCAGGTCTATTTTCATGAGTTCGCAAACCAGCATTGTCGGGTTATGTGAACAGGGTTTTAAAGGGGTCAAAAAAAAGGTTTTTTTTTTAGACCTTAATTTTTAAAATTCATCAATTTTAACTAAAACCATTTAAAAGAGCTTAAAAAAACAATTTGGTATTATAAATTTTTATTACAGCATAACTAGTTACGGGGCAAATAAAAAAAATGTGTTTTCCATGTTATTCTTACGGGAAATCAAGAAAACCCTATATCTTGCTTATTTACTGACATAACTTAATAAAAAATTTGGTATGTTCATTATATATAAGGTTTAACTTATACTTGCTTACAAAACCCATATGGTGGCAAACCTACATACTCACTCCAATTGGGTTTATGGGAAAAATAAAAAATTGTCAGAGTTTGATACAAATTTTGTGTTTACATTCATGAATTATTAATTAACTTAGACTTTCTAACAACACACAATGGCAGAAAACCTACATACTTGGTCCTATGGTGTTTTTATAGGGAAAGTAAATAATCTGAAATTCCATAGGAAATTCACTGAATACACAGGTCTGCTGCGACGGGGGGTATTTTTCTCTCATTGCTGATTTGCTTAAGACGACTATGATTTCTTGCAAAGCATATTTTTCATAGATCAATATAAGTTTAACAATAGACAAAATGAAGCATTTACAAACAGGTGGCCTAATAGCACAGGATTGTAAAGAGTGCTTTGGGGGCGAATAGCCTGCTGAAACAGTATTGTTAAAATAAATTAAAATGAAATTTTCTTGAAACTTTTATAGTGAAGAATTGGTGATACGCTTTGGTTCATGCTATTTTAATTTTATGATTAGGGGCTTTTGCCCCTATAAGCCACTAGTCTATATATTACTGTAAGCTATATTTTTAAAAGCTTTAAGCTATAAAAAATGTCTTCTTTGTGTACATTGAAACATATGTTTTGGTTTTATTTTAAAACATGAGACAGATGATAAAATTTATTTAAGACCTATTCATAGCCAAATGATAAAAATTAACACTATAGTGGTTATACTGTAATAAGACATTTTGTTGCTTTAAGCTATAAAAAAGTCTATTACTTAGGAGAGTTAACCTTACATACTATTACCAATTGTCTGCTGATTTTACTGTTGTTACTAATTTAAATTGTAAAAAAAAATGAGCTTATATACAAACCATAAAATGTTTTATGATCGTTAATAAAGATACAATGGGCGATAAATTTTGGTATAAGAAACACCTACATTATTTCCATTGTTTTGGTTTTATTTTAAAACGAAAAAATGTCAAATGATCATATTAAATGACAATGACACATTAATTAATACCTAAAGTATATCAGTCAGTAAAGTTTTAGTATTCTGTTATATAAATTTTCAAACAAGCCTTTTAGTTATTTCATAGATTGCAGGATTATAAAAGACAAGTTAAAATCAAAGATGTTTGTCCTACATACTAGAGGAAAATGCAGCGACTAAGAAACTTTACAACAAAATGGGAAATATATAAGAATTATTATTTTCTAAAAGGTTCTCCTTAAAGATTCTCCATGCATTGATTTAAAAAAAATCTGTTTTGTTTACACAAAACTAAGAGTTTTTGATTAGGAATTAAGGGAGTACAATTTTTCTCAAAACTTATTTTTCATAGATCGATATGAGTTTAACATCAGACAATATATAAAACATTTACAAATAGGTGACATAATAGTACAGGATTGATAAGAATACTTATCAATCCTGTTATACTTATCAATACTTAGGCAAATGGTCTGTTCAAACGGTATTGTTAAAATATTATATACCTCAAATTAAAATTAAATTGTCTAGAAACCTTCGTTGTAGAAAAATAGTAATATACTATGGTTCATGCTATTTTAATTTTATGATTAGGGGCTTTTGCCCCTATGATCCACTAGTTTGATTATAATCAGTACCAGGTTAACCAAGCCTTGCTCATTGGTTTTGATTCAATTTTAATATTTTCACTAACAACCAACTATACTTCTTTATAGTTAACAGCTGTTTCAAAAGGTCTGCTTAACATTAATTTTCCTTTATTTTTGTTTACATTAAATTGTTATTTCATTACCAAAATAGTAACCTATAAGATCAATGTTAAAAATTACAATTTTTAAACTTAAATTTAGATAAAATTTGATTTTTTTTTTTGGATTGGGACTATTTCTAAACTTATTTTTAAGCCTAAACACTCTTTAATGCAAGGTTTAAGCAAAATCTAACAGCTAGATTTCAAAATCGTAGAACACACATCCCTTCAGAAATTCCTCATATTATAGTGTAGGATTAAATTGGTGGTATTAAGTACAGCCTTGAAATTTTACACATATGCAATAAAAAGAAAAAGATGGATACGCTAAAAAAAAAAATTTAAAATTTAAAGATAAAATATGTTTTAAATACAACAATTCTAATAAAAATACCATTAACTAAAAGTTAGAAATGATATACTGACATCAAAACATGTCCTGACCATGTTTATAAATTAACAATAAGCTGTTTTAATAGAATCTATAAGTAATTTAGTCTTACCTATAGTAGGTCCTACGGCATTGTCGACACTGAAACATTGTTGTTAACACGTGTGCTGCTCAGCGGTTAACTGCGTTACTACAAGCTCCTTCTACCTTATAAAGGGTTGTAAAACTGTCTTCTATCACATGTACTAAATCATAGATACGCATAGGTACGTTTGCAATTTACAGCAACTCATCACAAGTTATGCAGAAAGTAGTAATTTCCTACCTTGCTGTAATGTTTAGGTTTTATGCTCTAGCATAACCTGCCTCCCTATAAGGTAAAGTAATGGAGTTTGCATATAACGGAGCTGTTATGACCAGTCTCTTGCAAGTTCATTTTCATCTCTTGTCCAAAGTAAGAATTGAGAAGTGTATGACTAAAGAGTCAGGGCTGTATTTTGTAAATATTTTTAAAAAGGCTGAAGCCTATAGCGGTCAAATTTTACACGTAGCATTCTTTCAATTTGCAATAAAATTACTTAATTGTCAATCATCTAGTGTCTCTATGTGTACAGTAGCTAGCCCAGAAAAATGCACTTAATATTTCAAATTATATGAATCTAAATCAATCACATTTAAATCCATAATTGTTGTATTACATTAAAAAAAAAATCCAAAATGTTGCTATGACAATAACCTAACTCAGAAGTGACGAAAAACAAAGTAGCAAATTTATGACTAAAACATAAAAAAACTAACATAAGTTCAAAAAATCAATTTTGTTTATTGCCACTTTTCTATGTTATAAACCAGTCACAACTCAATTAAGGGAGTATGATTTTTTTTAAAACTTATTTTCCATAGATCGATATGAGTTTAACAACAGACAAAATAGAGCATTTACAAATGGATGACCTAATAGTACAAGATTAATAACAGTACTTAGGAGCTAATGATTTGTTCAAACAGTATTATTAAAATATTATATACCTCAAATTAAAATTAAATTGTCTGAAAACCTTCGTTGTAGAAGAAATAGTAATACACTATCGTTCATGTTATTTTAATTTTATAATTAGGAGCTTTTGCCCCTATGAGCCACTAGTTTAATTATAATCAGTACCAGGTTAACCGAGCCTTGCTCGGTGGTTTTGATTCAATTTTAATATTTTCACCAACAACCAACTATACCTCTTCATAGTTAACAGCTGTTTCAAAAGGTCTGCTTAACATTAATGTTCCTTTATTTTTGTTTACATTTAGTTGTTATTTTATCACCAAAATAGCAACCTATAAGACCAATGTTAAAAATTACAATTTTTAAACTTAAATTTAGATCACATTTAATTTTTTCCTGGGATTAAGACTGTTTCTAAACTTATTTTTGGGCCAAAACAATCTTTAATGCAAAGTTTAAGCAAAGTCTAACAGCTAGATTTCATGTTATTTTCAAATAAAATATTCAAATCGTTGTGGTTAAATATTTCTTCACATTTTATATTTTTAGATATTTTTTTTTTAGATATTTATTTTTGAAACACCGACGCACACTGTGTGCGTATTTTAAGGTGAGTATGACTGAAGGGGTGAGTGTGATGATTGTAATGGATCAGATGAGGTGTAGCTTTGTTACTGACAAATATCAGCTGTTTCATTTGTCAGGATCATTAATTAATAGCCCAATTACCAAAAGCAGCTGGGTCCAGTATCGAACCATCAAAAAGCACTAACTTTTCTCAGGATCGAACCGGCGACCTTCAGATTCAAAGGCGAGCTATTTAACCACTCAGCTACCATACTCATAGCTTAGAAAAGTACCGTGTGTAGGCTAAATAAATATTATTGCCCACAATTTCATTAAAGGCCAAATAATAGTTAGGCCTACCAATAGTTAACTATTCTAATTATTTTATTCCTCTAAAAATTAGTATCACTTTGTGTCATGGAGGTATGCAACTTTGCGAGCAAAAACCGCCAAGTCAGCTGACTGTCTCAAGGTCAATAACCCAACAGCTGGCAGGCAGTACAACCAGCTGTTACGGTGCAATCCACTAATTTGCCTACATCTATTAAAACGATCATAACTCCACTTGCGTAATAGCTAGAGCATTAATTTTTTTTGTTTTGGGGGGGTCTTTAACGGTTTTACATTTATATGTATAGTTTTATTAATGTGAAAAAATGTTGAAAACTATTTTAATTTTACTATAAAATTTCAATTAAAAAATTATAAACCGTCTATATATATTAATTTTTAATACATAAACTATACATTTTCGGAAACATAATTATCTTATGAGACCACAGCAAAAGTTTTAAGAAGACATATTCATAAATATAGAAATACCATCAAAAAAGAACAAAAATGTATATTTTTCATAAAACACATTTTTGGAGTAATGCATTGCTAGGTACAATTTCTCTGTGACAATTTAGCCATTGAAGTTTTTTACTTGCAATAATTACATCTACAAATGTTTTACAATTAAAAACAGCCTAATTTATGCCAATATTAAATAAAATTATAATTCTAAATATATTCTAAAAAAGCTCTAAGACGAGAACGCGCGGCCACGGCCTAATTGATCGCAACAACTTTAAACATTAGTATATTGTAAAAAATACCTTTAATGATAAAAAAACAAACAAAAGCACAGTTATTTAGAATGATTCTATACCTTTCACAAAATATGAAATTAAAGGAAATATGGCTAAAAAATAACCACGCAATAATAAAAAAATACAAAAACACAATCTAATTGGCCCATGACGTTTCTCGCGCTCAATTGCAGAGACAATCACATCAGCCCGCGGCGGTCTTCCGACAAGATCGGTCCGTGGTGGTTTTCACAACATCAGGTAGATCCGATAAAATCGGTCCGTGGCAGTAAAAGGGTTAAGACTCTATAAAGTTTCCTACCCAATATTTTTTTCCTGAGCTACCCCTGTCGTCACCAATTGATACATTTATTACAAAAATAAAAACAGTAGAAGTTTATAAGGTTTCTTCAGACAGCGTTACAGTAATCATAGAGTAAGTATGCCTACCTAACATCATCAATTGTGACACTAGTTGTAACATGAAAGGTCTCTGGTAGAAGAATTTAGTGGTCCCTGGTTTGTATCTCACCACTACAAATTTTTACTGTTAATTATAAAATCGGCGATGGTTTAATTGTTTAGCGGCACAGCGACAGCTGCCAAATAATTACATTTTTGTTACATTAGGGGGCGAATTATAATTACATAATTACATTTTAGGGGGCGAAGCCCCCCTCGCCTTTCATTTATTTCTTTAATGTGAATTGTAATTTAGCAGCTGATTACCTTCACATGAATTTTAAAGCCAGATAGTAAACAAACATAGATTTCTGTCACTTAATAACCAACATAAGTTACATGTACTTTAGGTTAGTTTCTCTCATACAGAAACATAAAATGCACAATTTGCGCACGGGCCACCTCGTAATAAAAAACCTAAGATAAGCATAAACTGATGACATTAAGAATTGCTACAGTTTAAAACATAACACATGCCAAGATTTGAGGTTAGAATTTTCCATGGCAGATCCCATGTTTAGTTTCACCAGATGGAGTTAACGACCGCAGGTAACCAGTCATTGACCCAAACAAGTCGAGTCATAACTAGCGTTATAAAGAGGAGGTTGTTCATTCCAACGCAACCAGCGGGACCGCAACTATTGATTTACTGGCATTCAAGTTTATTGCATCTTACTTGTGTTATATGGTATGGCTACTTCATTAGACGTGTTTAGTGTTTATCCTTTTACATATACTGACTCAGCTACTCTAAACCGCAAGATTTATTTTCTATTCTAAAACCTGGTGGCTGGCTAAATTAGCCATACGTTATACATACAATACTGACCTATAATTTAGCTTACATTGGCATATAGCGTTAACAGGATGGTTATATGGGATTCAGTTAATTCTAACCTTAAATTTGTTTACTTTACCACATACTCTAAATTATAACCTAGTATGTTCCAAATTTCACCCTCTCAATCTTGCTCATTGTCAACGCACAATGAGCATACAAATCAAATGACAACGCATTGTCTAATACAAATAATTTTTGTATACATATTATAAAAAGATGTAAATACAGGTTAGATTGGTATTCCAATCCTGTTGAATCATCAAATGTATAATTTCAGTTTTACACTCTTTTTTAAAACTTCAATAAGGTTGCCATTTTATAAGCCCTCTCCCTAGGCGGCGCTTCTCATTTAATCATCGACTTTCAAACAATAAACACCTCTCTCTTGGCGCGAATGAATTGTCCCGCTATCACCAATTATTTCTAGTGGTAGTTGGATAACTACCACCTACATAACTACAGCATCTCATGTATCCTCTGCCCCACTGGAAGCTATGTGACATGGCAGCTGGCGCCAGCTGCCACCATCAACTGCTTAGTGGGCACGTGGATAAGTTTAGTTGATTCTAACCTAAAATATTACTACTATGGTGTTATGTTTCAATTTCCTTTTACACTTCATTTTATACCTCAGTCTTTTTTTTTCACTTCTCAATGTAACACATAAGTTCCTACTTCTTCTCCTCTATTCTCTTCAGCTAAGCTAAGGTTTGAGGTTAGAATTATCCATGGCGGCCGCCATGTTTAATTCAGTTTCACCACATAGAGTCGGCGACCGGTTATTAGTCTAAAGGAGTGGGGGAAGGGGTGGTGGGGGGAAGGTTGCCGTTTTATAAGCCCTCTCCCTAGGCGGCGCTTCTCATTCGATCGCCAACTTTCAAACGATAAACACCTCTCCCATGGCACGAATCAATTATCCCGCTATCACCAACTACTTCAACTTAAAACTATTTCTGGTGATAGTTGGATAGAATTTTTTAAAACTTACTCTGGATGACCTTGACATATTTTCCGCATCTCAGTTATAAGTTTAAATTTCAATTTTGAACTAACTCTTAATTTTTCTTCAACTGTTAGAGTTTCGTTAACACCGACGAATTTCAATTTTGAACTAACTTTTAATTTTAATTTTATGCGCAAATTCACTTCACCCTAACGCCAACACTATCGCCATCTCCACCCCAACCTATATGGCATAAAATATAACTACAGCATCTCATATATACCCTCCATCCCCCACCGGAAGCTATGTGACATGGCAGCTGGCGCCAGCTGCCGCGGCACGTGGCCCGGTGGGCACGTGGCCGGTTTTAAAAGTGACCAAAACACACTACTTATAAAAGTGAACATTTAAAAACTAAGAAATGCCTTTTTTATATTAGGGTGTACATTTTGGATGCATTGTCGACGTAAAAATCTTCTGACACCCAAAATTTTGAAAGTCGAGACACTTACTGCATTGTTTTAATAATTTTTATAAATTTTATAAAATAAAAGATAATGTATCACCATGTCCAAAGTGTCTCGACGTTCAAAATTTTGGATGTAGAGAGATTTGGAGGCCAGGAAACACACTGAACTGTTTAAATAATTTATTTAAATTAAATAAAACCTAACGTGTCCCGACATTTAAAGTTTTCCTAAGTCCAAAAAGTACAGCAGTGTGAAATCACAATAGGCCACCGACTTTGAATTGGCCATTGTACAGATTATCCAGTTCTGCATAGGCCTAATACAATAAAGTTCTTAAATTATTTGTAAAATAAAAAGTTTTTTTGGTTAGTACCACCACCCACGACAGTCACAAAACCAGGTAGTAAAACCTACTCACAACTATTAAAAATACTAAAATCAATAATTTTTTGACAAAATTGCAAGTTGACAGGAATGGAAGTTTGACGAAAAAACCGTGCAGCAACTCCTTAATAATTCCATCTTTCACTTGAATAACTGAGTAGGAATGTAAAAATTCATAACTAATTCAAATAGAGTTTACAGGTGACAAGAAATGTATAGGTTACTGGTTCATGTAAGCTAGTTAAGGGGCCTCCTTGTTAAATGAAAGATTACTTAAATAAATAATCATTCAAAGAGAAACACGTGTTGAATTAGTAAACTGTCATCGTAGACAAAACTATAGTTGAGTGTAAAGTATAAATAAAGTATAAATTAGCATTTTAACAGTTTAAAGCGAGGATGTGTTAGCTGACGGGCTCGTAAAGATCATCCTGATAAATGTAATTTTAGCGTAGGGTACGAAGTTTTACAAGTAACATACAAAAGCGACATTAATTTACAATTTTAATGTACCTTTAATAGGTTTGTAAAAGTACCAGGTTAACCGAGCCTTGCTCGTTGGTTTTAATTCAGTGTTGATATAGTGTCATGGTAATAAAGCTATTAAATTTCCACCAACAACCAACTATACCTCTTCACAGTAAACAGCTGTTTCAAAAAGACTGCTTAACATTACCGTTCCTTTATTTCTGTATACCTTTCGTTGTTGTTACCAAAATAGAAACCCATAAGACCAATGTTAAAAAATAAAATTCTTAAACTTAAATATAGACCAAATTCAATTTTTCCTGGGATTGAGGCTGTTTCTAAACTTAGTTTTGGGACAAAACACTCATAAATGCAAAGTTTAAGCAAAATCTACCCGCTATATTTCGAGATCGTGGAACACACATCCCTTCAGACATTACTCGTATTATAGTATAGGATTAAAATACATTAAAAAATTATATATTTAAATTAAATGTGTCAAAACAATGTAAAGGGGTAAATGTATAGCTAAACTAAAATATGACGTTACTTAGACAGATACAGAAATGACTCTCTGAATGCACAAAGAGATGGGACTCTCACATTCATTTCTAAGTCTTATATTGTGGAACAATGACAACTTTACGGCTAATTAAACTAAAATAAATTGAAAAAAAGCCCAGAACCTAACATTTGTTTCTGAAATCGAAGGCCTACAGCAAACGAAGCTGAGCCTGACATGGCATATGGTAAGTCTTTTGGCTGTCCACTATGACAATTTCCCTTCCTTCATGATCCATTACTGTTCTAGACAGCAGGGGCTGTTGAAATAGAAACCCAGGTGAAAACAAGAATGGACAGTCGATTAGTTGGCCATTTAGTGGACAGAGCGGACCGTCTGTTTGAGCCTGAAGATCAGTTGTCACAGGAGCGGGGGAGTTGGCACTTTGAATTGTCAAATGGCCGTCTTATGTCCCTTCTCTCAACCTTTCTCTTCCTTCAATGTTCTATTCTTCCGGGGCTTGCGCAAAATGCCCGTTAGAGGCCGACGTGCCGGTTCGCTCAGGGTATCCTAATGCACCAATAATAATAGTTACCACAGGCAAGTCCGTTCTAGCGTTGAGGAATTTTACTACTACTAATAATGTGTCTATTACTAATAATGTATCTCTTTTATTTAGCTCCTAAAATTTATAATTATTCTGATTAACTGGTATTATTGAATTAGAAAGAAGAGAGATTTTGTCATTGGAGGTATCAGAAAAGTGTTCTCGCCAAAGCCTGAAAACTATTGTTGACCCTCTAATTTGTTTTCATAATTTTAAAATTTTTAATTTCGAGTTTTAAGGTTTTTTCATAGTAAAAACATGGCAAGGTATGTTCATCATAAAATACAACCCCCTACCTTAAACGTTTGCGTCAGAAAATTAATACATATCAGTGAGTCAGTGAAAGAGTTACCTGGGTTCACATATTCTAGACTCTACATTAATCTTTGTTTTGCCAGAGAATTTTGTAAATTTTTCGTAACATTATGAAATATTTAGAATAAATAATAAATTTACAACAAAACCAGTATATTTCACCAAAAAAGTCGACAATTTGTTATTTTATGATATTCCAAAACATAAACCATGACACATAGTTAAAAATAATTATTAAAAAAATGTTTTTTCGATACTTGTATGAAAGTTATAACACTTACAAGAGTATAAGCTGTCGTTTATTTTAACTTCATTAAAAGTACTAAGTTTAATTATAAACCTTTTCATGCAACTTTAAAAAAATAGCCTGAAAAGCAAGCTTAAATTTACTTAATTGTATATTAATAAAAAAGTATTAAAATGAAATAAAAATAAATCAAATTTTTTACGTTTTATTGACAGAACATGAACACGGTGAGTGATACTGAGCTGGTCTCATCTTCCGATGGCTCCTCAACATCATCGTCCTAGAGAATGCCATGCAGGAGTTCTTCGCAACGGTTGTCTTTCCAAGGTTTTGATCCATTTTTCCCACACTCTGGTTTCTTTGTAGGTTCCGGTTTCTTCGTAGGCTCTGGTTTCTTTGTAGGTTCCGGTTTCTTTGTGGGTTCTGGTTTCTTTGTAGGTTCCGGTTTCTTCGTGGGTTCCGGTTTCTTTGTAGGTTCTGGTTTCTTTGTAGGCTCCGGTTTCTTTGTAGGTTCCGGTTCCTTTGTAGGTTCCGGTTTCTTTGTGGGTTTTGGTTTCTTTGTAGGTTCCGGTTTCTTCGTGGGCTCCGGTTTCTTTGTGGGTTCTGGTTTCTTCGTGGGTTTCGGTTTCTTTGTAGGTTCTGGTTTCTTTGTAGGCTCCGGTTTCTTTGTAGGTTCCGGTTCCTTCGTGGGTTCCGGTTCCGGTGACTTCTTACAGTCACATACCTCGGGGTACTTCACCTCCATGGGGACACCAATGGCCTTCATGATTTCAAGGCCCTTCTTCAACGCCTTTGGGTCGTAGCCCTTAGCTATCCTTATATGCCCATCAGGCTTCGTGTCGGCTTTGACGTTGAGACCTGTAAGTTTAGGAATTACGAGAATTAAAATGAATGTATTATTATAATGCACTTAGAACCGCCGTTTACAATTCTGTAATTAGTCTGCAATTCACTGTACACTTTTAAAAATGACTATAAAAATAGCTTTTAATTTTTTTTCTGTGCTCTAACCTTAAAAGTTGTTTTTCATGAGAAAAAATTCTACTAATCCAAACAAATTAGGTCAATGTAAAAAATCGACTTTCAGACTATAATTTTAATTCTTGTTCTGAAGGACATTATTGGTGGGGTATTTGATATTAATCTAAATTATTGGGCACTACCCACCTCCAGGTTTATGGCGACCGTCAGAAGAGCGAAGATACAGCCAGATATCCTCTTGTCAGAAAAATAAAATTGTTTTGAATTTACACAAGACACAAAACACAAACACATTAACATTGACGCCACTAAATTGATACCCGACGTTTCGAGAAACCGCACAACGTTTCCCGTTATCTAGGGCGAACTTGAGGTTAAAAATTCATGCGATAACGCAACCTTGCCGAGCGCCGGTCCACGACTCAAAACAACACATATTCAAAACAATTTTTTTTCTGACAAGAGGATATCTGGCTGTGTCTTCGCTCTTCTGACGGTCGCCATAAACCTGGAGGTGGGTAGTGCCCAATAATTGAGATTAATATAATTTTAATGCAAGATTTTGCCTACTACTACAGAATTTATATAGTTTAGTCTACTAGATTTTCTGTGAGTCCCACACTACAGGTTGGCCATCTGTGTGCGTTAAATTATTATTTTTGCTCTCCCTAAAAATCCTTCCGTAGTTTCTTGATTACTGATATGTTTGCCAATCTATAAATAAAACTTCCATACCACACTCAACGCAGGTGTATACGCAGGTCACTCTGCCCTTTTGATAAACGTGATAACGGTACACTGTAGTTCCTGAAATAAAGACAAAGTAACAACATTAAAGTACACAAACGATTACTTAATTACTAGTTATACAAATATATGTGATTTAAGGTGGAATTAATATATAAAAAAAGTTATTGTCCATATTAGTGTAAGGAATTAATAGTGTACATGTTGCTCGAAATCGAGCAATTTAATTTGGACTAACACATGTCATTGCTAATCGTGTACCGGTTAGTTCTTAATCATTCCATTACAATATTGTATTTATCATCAATTTTAAAAACTACACTTATTCACAGCTGTGCACTAACAGATTTTTAAAATTATCAACCTAATCCCAATGTTAATGTTTAGTTTGAAAAAACAAATAATACATGTACTTTTGTGTATGTTTTTTACGTAACTGTTCAATGATAAACAATATTTAACGTCACTTATATGGAAGTTGAATTATTACAATTATAACATCAAATTAAATAGTATCAAGAGTCTTGTGATCCACTTTTGTATTATTAAATTGTGTAAAATTCACTTACCATTCGCCTTTTCCACAGTCCTGCCTTCACATTCGAACAGACTGACATTTCTCGAAGGGCAAGTCCTACAAGAACAATCCTGTATTAATTTGATTCTTCATGATACATATATAATTTTTTCAAAACGATTCTTCTTTTAATAATAAGATACATTTTGTTTGCACTCAGAAATAAAACTCAACACACACACAAAATGCAAATATATATTTTTATTTAAACTGCATAATTATCCATTGATACGACTGTTTCATTATTTTACTTTTTGCAGAATAGCATTAGAAGGATTTTTATAAGTAAACAAAAAGTTTAAATTTATGACAAACATGTTGTGATAAAAATTTATTTTCATCATACTACGTGCAGAACAGCCGTTTTCTGGCCTGTAGTTAATCCTCAAAGTTGGCGTTCGTCGTAGACTTGTAGCGCTAGGAAAACCCACCCGTACATTTTTTCATTGCGCTAACCCAAGCCCCCGTCTATACGGGCGACTAAGTCGCTGTCGCGTAGCACACGACAGCACCATTCTACACGAGCGACAGAAAATCGCACCGGAAATGACGCCTTACAAATCAGCTGTTTTAAGGAATATTTAAATTACGATTGAAGTCACCCGTAAATAGACAATGAACTTTAATTAATTAATTTTTAAATTATTTATTCCTACTTTTATATTTTTGCAGTATGATGAAAAACGTTCGTCATTGCGCACATAAAATCACTTTCCTCCCTAGTAATGAAAACTACTACTGTTACTATTTACTTTTTAGTAAGGTTCTAAAAGTGTTATCAATACTTAATATTGTTATTACATTTCCTTACCCATCTTTAAGGACTGGTCGTATAGTTACATAGTCTGGGTAAAAGTATGTGGTCATACACGTAGTGTCACTACTATAGTATTGATCAGTAGTGTATACGACAAACTCTTTTAAGTTATGTACACCCTGAAATAAAAAACCAAAAAAGTGGCTAAATGAATACTTTGAGAAAATCATCAATAGATTCTATAAGTTCCATAATATATTCACAAACATTTATTATGAAAAATTAGATTCACTGAGAAGTTACTGGCAAATCTTCGAATCCCTAACATTAGTTTATCCTCTACTTTTAAATATAAAATAGTTTTTGCTCCGTCGCAGCAGACTTTTTTCTATTGGAATTTAGTATTTTTTAAATATATTTTCCCCATGTATATTATGGGATTGAGGATAAAGGTTTGCTGCTAGGGTTTGTATTCAAATGTACGATAATTCCTTCACAGTGCAGGTACATGCTAAATTGTATCAAATTCTGGTACTATTTGTTATTCCCCATAATCCCCATGGGGTGAGTATATAGGTTTATCGCAATATGGGCGATGTAAGCAAATGTAAGTTACACTCTACCTAGTGGATGTACATACCAAATTTTAACAAGTTATAAACAATTTTAAAGACATAATAATGTTTATCATGTCAATAAATAAGTCAAGATAGAGGGATTTGTTGACTTCCCTTAGAAAAAATATTTCCCCATGTAATACATATTTTTTTTATTTTCTCCGTAATCCGCTAAGTCAGGTTATATATTCGAAATACTAAATATTTTTTTAAACTCTTTTGAATGGTTTTAGTTAAAATCATTGAATTGAGAAAATTTAAGTCCAAAAATTCGAAAACCCATTTTCATTATTGTGGAACCTCAACAAACCCGTTCCCACGGTCCAATCAACTGGTTTTCGATGTTAACCTAACCTGATGAATGCTTCTCTTAACCTCTGTATCAAATTTCATAGGAATGGGAGGTTCCGATCTAGAATTACCGTGTTAAAGAACACACATATATATATTTATATCAAAGTTACATAAATACAAATTTTAACGAATGTTGTTTTTGCTTTTAGGGACCTCAAAACAAAAAAAAAAATATCATGGTCTCGCCTTACCCTGACTACTATAGTAATAGCGTCTTATTTATAAAGAAATTCGTTAAAAACTATATGTTTCAATAACTTTTCAAATACTATGTTTACAATTTTTCTATTTGAGAACTGAGAATGTATAATTACACTGAAGATTTTGCAAGATAATATTAAAACAGAAAATGTTTCACAAGGACCTATGCCAATTGGGTTGTAGGCCTTCAGGAGGGCATCATTGAATTTTCTACATTCAGTTCAATAATCTTTTCATCACAAAATGCCTTTTTAAGAGTTCCTCAATCCAGCCATCTTTTGCCTACCATCAATTAGTCTGGTGAAATTGCGCAGTTTACACTGTTCCACTAATCTGCAAAGGGCATTTAGTGATATCTAATACAGAAACAGCAAAACGTGGATTTATGTAAAATAAAATAGTCACTTCAAGTAATGAACTACCCGAATGGCGACTGTTTTACGTTAATGTTAGGTAATTGCGACTAAATTGTTAAATATACTTTATTTACCGCTTTTATCAAATCCGTCGGCCATCCTTTGTACAAGGTTTGCCAAACTTTGTATATCCTAGCGACGATGTAAGGGTCGCATTTTGAATAGTATATGGTGTTGATGGAAGTACTGCAGGTCTTGCTTGCCGTAGGATTGGATGAAGAGCTGTCCAATCCAGTTCCACCACACGATACCAACGTTAAGATGAGCGAGGCACACAGAAAACTTACTATCGGTGACATTTCACTGTCTATTTGTTTTTGTTTCTATTTCCTGAAATAGACATAAAATTTTGTTCTGAAGGTACATCATGTGTTAAGTGGATAAAGAATCTCTAAAAATTACATTCATCAGGAACATGTAACCGAACTTAATCAACACCAAATCAATGTATACAGTACTGAATAAGTAGGAACATCCTTATGGAGAAGTGAGAACGCCGCCCCCAAAACACAGATAGCAAAACCAAGACGTAATTTTTATTCAAGGATCAACCTGATTGGTTGAATTAAAACAGATGAATAATTTTGCAGACGTTTGTTATTGTTTGTTTTTTTTTTTTTTTTTTTTTTTTTTGTAAACAAATACGCTCATTTTCACATTTAAGAGGTAGAAAGAGCGCTTTTTGTGACAATAAGAAGAAGTAATCATAGCATCAGCGCTTTATTTTACTCTGGTTTTCGGGGGAAAATCTAAAATTTTTTAACGTGGGATGTCCCTACTTATTCGGTTCTGTATACATTGACCAAATATATTATTTGATGTAAGTTACAATTTTATTATACAAAAAATAACATCAAAATAAAACTTAAGATCAAATAACTTGTGTTTTACATTCATCCTCTTAAAGGTGTTCATTTTGTTATTTTCTTTACAAAATTTACTTAATTTATTTTTGTAAAAAAGTACTAATTAAAGAATGTGTTTGAATTAGGTTAGCACAAGCTCCATGGATGAAAATTTATTGTTATTGGGTTGAGTATTTGATCAAAATGTTTTATGATTAAGGCTGCGGTCTACCCCAGCCAAAACAAAAACAATGTCGAATGCCGCCTCGCGGCCGTAGTTTGATGGCTGCAGAGGTTTACGGGGATCGTGTTTCAGAATTAACCAATTAAGATAGAGATTGGCTGTTAACTGTTTCTAAAAGTAGAAAAAAGGATCTAGTCGGCTATCTTTTTAGAATGTTAAAACCAAATTTCTAATTTCAGCTATAACTGTCTAAAATCATTTGTTTTTCTCGATTTTTAACTGAAGTTTTCTATTGGTTTTAATGAGATAATTACAAAAGTGTAACAGAGGGAAATTAGTACCGTTATTCTTCTTTAATATGACGCCTTATTTATAGCTCTAGGTTTCATTTGACAGAAGATAACACGATTCTAAAAAACCCTTGCATTTGCGTGCGCGCCAGGGGTAGACCAGAGCCTTTCTACCCGTGGCGCGCACCCAAATGCAAGGGTTTTTTAGAATCGTGTTATCTTCTGTCAAATGAAACCTAGAGCTATAAATAAGGCGTCATATTAAAGAAGAATAATGGGACTAATTTCCCTCTGTTATACTTTTGTAATTATTTCATTAAAAACAATAGAAAACTTCAGTTAAAAATCGAGAAAAACAGATAATTTTATACAGTTATAGCTGAAATTAGAAATTTGTTTTTAAAATTCTAAAAAGATAGCCGACTAGATCCTTTTTTGTACTTTAAAAAAAAGTTAACAGCCAATCTCTATCTTAAGAGGTTAGTTTTAAAACACGATCCCTGTAAACCTCTGCATTCACAAAACTAAAAACAGATGATTTTAGACAGTTATTACTGAAATTAGAAATTTTATTAAAAAATTCTAAAAAGATAGCTGACTAGATCCTTTTTTCTACTTTTAGAAAAAGTTAACAGCCAATCTCTATCTTAATTGGTTAATTCTTAAATACGATCCCCGTAAACCTCTGCAGTCATCAAACTACGGCCGCGAGGCGGCATTCGGCATTGTTGTTATTTTGGCTGGGGTAGACCGCAGCCTTAAGTTATGTTCTAGGAATATCCATTTTACGATTCTGTGCGTGAAAATGTGTTTGCAAAAACACTTCCTTAGTATATGCAGTTTCAGTAGCTTTTTTTCAAACATTTAATGGTTCACTCAAGTCTGAAAGAAATTTTTCTCAAAAATGAAAAAAAAAACCCTTAAGATGCGGATCTTCCCAACAACCAAATGAAATACACTATTTTTAAAAGTTCATGATCAAAAAGTATCAATTTCTTAGCTAAATAATAAAGTAAATTAACTTAAAATATAAATGTATTGTTTTTATAATTGTGACTGATACAAATCGTCTAGGACGGGCTTACAATTTTTACCAAAATATAAAAAGTTGCACAATTTTAATTGACGTTTAAACGAATTAATATTTTGTAAATAACATGATATATTTTCAATAAAAATAGTTTAGAATCATAGTTTGCAATATATACTTACTCAATAAGACATCCTAACCATTAATAATTGTTACTTACCGTTTCCCTTCTCAAATAAGTGCTTCTAAGCTGTGAAATGATGTTTCGTTTCACATTTAGTTTCATATTAGATATATCTTGCATTTCATAATCCATAAATGAACATGTAAAGATAAAATTATGAGTTAATTCAGTATTCGTGCATTCATTGCATGTTTCAATACCTCACTGAAACACGTCTTTAATTTATGGCTTTAAGGTAACTTAAAATTGAGATACTTCACCGTCACTGTTAATTGGTTTGTAATTAAAATATATTAAAACTTCCATTTCTAAGTTCTGGAAAAATACATTACACAAATCTAAGTAGTTTGAAAGATGAATAGCTATACCATAAATCAAATTGTAATGGATGCAGTACGTACTTGGTTGCATCATTTAACTAAGATATTTTTATTTAAATTATTATAAAAACACACAATAGCTTGAATCGACTTGTATTGATAAACTGGTTTGTTTGAATTAAACAAGAGAATCCTACATATTTTTTCATTTTTATCAAATTACATTTGCCTGAGATATAAAATATTTCCAAAAATATTTTTCTAATCCCATTTAAAATTTTAGAAATGTTTACCATAAAGTAAGTACTTTAAAAAAAAAACATTAATTTCATACTAATTAAATTTACGAAATTATTTACGAAAGATTTATTATCATAAATCCTCCATAACATAATCAAAGCTAGTTTGTAATAGTAATAAGTTAGTTTAATATTAGAAAATAAAGTCATTGTTCTACATAGATTACATTAAATTAAAAACAATGAAATATTTTACAGTAACACAGACATTCAACAATTTTGTCATAGTTTTCATGGAGACTTTTGGCTGTGTTCTTCTCTTACAAACAGGTTCCTCAAACTTACTCTCGCTCCGAAAACAGTTCTAGCGCATCTAAAGGACTTGTAGGAATTTGTTCGCTTTCCTAAAAAACAGCAGCCGTCAGCGAGTGAACCAGATCTTTCGTCAAAGTACAACTACTTCTAGAGTGGTGGTATTATTTGAGCCCCACGGTAACGCTTCCAAAGAGGCGCTCTGCGTCAAGCGGCTTTCGTCTAGAGTCTAAAGGCTTCAATAGACTCGCCTCGCCTGATCATTAAACTCCAGGTTCATCTCCTTGAAATCTTCTAGAGCAAATTACCTGGAAGATATTTTCTCATTGATAACTGGGAATTTTGTTATTTATTGATAACCAATTTATTAAATACTATCGTAATAAAAAGTATGTATAATAAACGCCAGTCTTTTATTGCGAAAAGTAATTGATTACTGGGGTAAGAACAAAATTATGGCAAGAAGTTCAATAATTCCTGATTATAAATGATAATTGGAGACTACAAAAATCTAAATGTGAAACTGAAATCAAATTGCATAATCTTAAATGCTCGGTTTGAAAATTTAACGGAGATTAAAAAAAAAATCAGTTAATCAATGTTGACATTAAAATGGTTATTCTAAAGATCAATTATTGTAAACCACACTCTTGTAAAGGGGCTTATAGACGGGAAAAGTAGGGAAGGCAAGTGGCTGCAAGTACTTGCCTGTTGAACTTACTGTAAACTTACCATGGTTGTAGACAAGGTAAGTGTAATTAAGCCTCTTTATTTAATTATTTATTTTTTAACAGACGGTAAGTGACGTAATGGACAGTATACTTGCAGCCATTTTGCGTTCTCTACTTTCCCCGTCTATAAGTTGCTTAAGGGGCAAAGAGAATAATGTTAGGCACATAATACTACTAAAATGGGTTTTAAATTTGGCGGTAGTTTTCTTGAAGGGACTCTTTTTCAAGTCTTAATTTTTCTTATCCCCCACCTTCTTCGCTTTACATCAGCCAAGCCTCCCGAATTCCCAGCCGCCGTTCAAGACCCTGAGGGACGACGATGGAGGCTGCGCCCTCGGCAACGACACGCGACCCTCGGATGAGCTTGTCTACGGTTCAGCGGTTGCGGTCACCTCACGTGTGGTACTGGAGACCGTGCGGTCCTAAGAGTATCGGGAATGGTGACCGTAAAAGGTAGCCGCCTCATTGTGTCTGGATGCGAGATGCAGTGACGAGTACGGCTTGAGTGTTGTTCAACCTTTATGAGTTCAAATTGACATAGAAAGAAAATATTCAAGAAAAAAAGATCAAACTTAGTTAAATGTAGTTAAAACCTATCCACCTACCTTCTATTCCTACATATTTAGTTATTCCCGGGAGCACAAAAAGGAAGTAAGCAACTTTGTTTTAAAAAAATTACAGTGGAGTTTTACCAAGTTATGCAAAGAGTAATATAAACCGTTAAAAAGATAAAAACCTCAAGTTTTCTTTCTATAATTCAGGTCAACATGTTAACTACTGCTTGCTTTTCAGACATCTATTCTAAAATAATTTTCTGACCAAACTTCTTCAAGAGTTACCTCATTAACTTTGTACTGCAGCACAAATGCGATGACTGAGTTCCAAAAGATTAAACAATGTATACAGAACCAAATAAGTCAAGGACATCCTTATGGGGAAGTGAGATAACAGCCCATGAAACACAAGATAACACCACTGACTTGTATTTTTATTTAAGGATTGTGGTTATTGGTTGAATTTAATCAGGTGACTAGAATAATTTTGCAGAAGATTGTAATTTTTATTATTAATATTATTATTTTTATTTTTGTTGTTTACCCTTTGATACCAACCACAGAAATGTCGGACACGTTGTTTTTGTTAAATTGATGTAATCAGTCGTTTCTTTTGTGTACACCCAGTATTTTATAGCTTCAACCCAAAAGTCTAAAAAAGAATGGCCCAAGCGTTTCCACGACTTACTACTCCTTACGATCCTTAATGTCCTACAAAATTCTGCACAAACAATTCCCATTGTTAAAATAAAGATAAGTAATCATTATACACGAATTTTGCACCTACCAGAATATGATTTGATTATGGATGATAATAGCGCCTCCTACAGCAACGTCTTCCTCTCAATATTGTTTCATCTTCCTTGCACTCTTTCATATGCAGTGTTTTCTAATTTTTAGATAATGATCTAATTGATTTATGGGGATTCCCCTGCTTTATTGCACCAATGAAAATATTTGACAAATTTAACAAATAAATCAAATATTTTAAAGACATTCTATGAAAAAAGTAACGTGCATGTAAACAAGCAACGGATCCACCAGTTTTTTGTGTCTAATAACATTGAAGAGGCTTCTTTTAAAATACCTTATTAACTATGGTAAACTATTAATAATGATTATGAAACAACCATTAAAATTTTTAATAGAAAACTATCAATTATTTGGAGATCAAAACATAATATTAACTCCAAAATACTCAACTTTTGTCTAATTGTTTAACCTTTGTGTAAAACGTAACTAACTTTTTAAACCTGTAAATATTTGTTTTTATAAATAAAGCATACTTCGTACTATAAATTTGTATTTTAAAAGTTAACTAAGTTAATTGTTTTGCAATTGTAATACTAAGCATTAATTTTATGTTATAAAACAAAGGTGTAGAAGAACCTGATGGTCAACACATTCATTCATATATCTCTGTCACATATGTTTTTATTAGTGAACTATTGCGACAGAACTGTCAATGTATGTTTGAACTATTGCTGTAGTATTTCATGATACAAGAGTAAAATATGTTTTATTATATGTTATTGAATATTTTATTCGTTGTTATGTTTTATTTTATGTTAGATTATAATAAATCTATTTTACAGCGTAATTCTTGATTCAATAATCAACAAATGAAAATGATTTGTTGTTACGCTACCTATTTGAATGATGTTACGCTACCAAGAAATTTATTTATTTAAATAAAATACCTCCCAGAGACTGAGTGTTTTAGAGCAGTAATGAGTTTTGCAGATAATTATATGTTGAAACATCTTAAACCGAAAGTAACATATATTTAAGTAATCTAAGCAATCTTCTGGATTATTTAAATTGTGCCATTAAATAGCATAAAGAATTTCAAGGGCAATAGAGCGGAGTCCATTGTATTAGAATGAAAACTGTCAGTTATTTATTTATTTTTTTATTATTTTTATTTTGACTTAAATAAAATGGTAAAACAGAGCTGGCCTTACAAATGATCATTGTTCAATCCGTATAAAAAATCTAATAAAAAATAATTTTTTTGTTTTGATTTTCGTTTAAATTATTTAATCATTACATATATGTATTCTTTTCTGATTTAAAACTTATGCGGTATTATCATATTTAATACGCAACACTTCTTTTTGAAATTAACTCCTCCTACAGCTTCCAACCAATTTTAGTGGTTTTTGTATCATTTGCTAGGCATGAAGTTGTTTTTAAAGCAAATTGGTCCATACCAAACTATAGACCCTATGATCTCTTTTAAAATTCTTTATATCTCCATTAAATTGAAATTGATAGGGAAATTATGGTTAATTCATACCGAGGAGGTTTTATAAAACGAAGGGTAAAACAGGCTAAAAACTGAATTATAATAGCGTAAACCATAAAAAATATTAATGTTTTATCAATATTTAAACTAAATTGCTCTATTTTATTAATTTATTTTAGACCCGACTAGTTTAAAAATATATTACAACTAAAATAGCTGTTTTTTAGTTTTCCTGACACTTTTTATTACAATACTAACTGCTGTCTAACGATTCAATGAATTATACCCTTATTCAATAAGATTAACATGAAACTTTAAAAAAAAATGTAGGGCGTAGCTCTTGGCCGACATCAATTCATTTTAGCGATGTGAATTATAGACTAATAAGCATCGTTCATCCACAGGACAATACCGATCTAACAGTTTTCGATAATTTCTGCTACTATGTACACAAGCTGATAAAAAAGGGGAGAGAAATGATGCTTGAATATTGGACTAATATTATATGTAGATAATAAAATATAGATAACCAATATTATATAGATTGAAAAGAAACTCGACGTTGTGTAAATATATTTCCAATTAATGAAGACAAGGAAGTTTTACTCTTGGAGGAGGTAAATTTAGCACATCATAATCTGTTCATTAGCAAGTCTTGGATCGGTGTTTAACAATGTAAAGACAAACACTGCAGCGCTGGTCCCAGAACAAACCAACTTACTTCGCTTCGTCACGGCAAGACGTAGTACTGGGGGGATGTGATAATTTAGTGTTCACAAAAAATAATTATATTCAGTGTACCACCGATTATGGATGTGTAATTTATTGTTTGAGTACCAGGACAATTTTTTATACTTATATTTTTTAAGTAAGTAGTAAGGATTTCAGCTCAGTTCAATCACCTGTAAGTAGGTCACGAGGAAATGCCATAACCAAATGACGCCACCGACAATGACGTCAGCGGTTTCGTCAGCGGTGTTTCAGTTACGTCATTTGTTGGAAAATTGTTGGAAATAATGCAGTAAAATTGTCATACTTTGGCTATTATATTTCATAAGACTTTTGTGCGCTATTTGAAACTAAGTTTTTTGTGTCTCGCGGGTATTACGTGCAGCTCACACGTGACGTACAGACGTTCTGGAAATCATGGCTACGGATATTCATATCTACATTTGTGACTGATGAGCTACAGATACCAATGATAATTTCCGTAGCCATAACCGCAGTTCCTTTCTCTGTGCCATAACTTTCCGCCCCGACTGCAGGTTCCATGGCAGAGGGCGCCGTGAGCGGTGTACACGGATGTCGGTGGCGATGCTGCCGTGTCGAGCCTAATCTTGACAAATCTTGACAAATTTCACCTAAGTTATAACATGAATTGAATTGTACATTAAAAGTAGAGAGTCAGAGATACGGTGATAGTCAGAAGAACACATTTTGACACTCTTGAAAACCCTGTTAAATTCTTACATTATTAGGATTGAACTTGATAAAATGTTATGCAAGTGCGTGGAAAATTTATTTGTAATATTCCTTTGAGATAAAAGGGACGTTTTTTTACACAAGCTGATAATGTATTTATAAGAACAGCAAATTAAATGAAAATATGAAGAACAATTTAGTTTATAATATCAATATGAAATTTGTTTCAGTCTATTTATGATATGGGTTAGGGCCTAGTACCTCGACAGTAAGAAGTTGTGGGAAAACCCTCATAGCATACCATAGTGTTGACCTATACAAAATTTAAATTTTATGTAATAGTATATAGGCAACAACGCTTTGGTAAAAAGCACTTTCGTAAACATACAAAATATTACTGTCATAACTATACAAATTATGTATATTGATGAACAATTTTTTAACTTTTTCAGGACGTCTCTTTTTATTTTGTAGCCCTAGAACCCATTGTTAACCGTTATCCCAACATCAGCCAGTTCATTATACAAATACAAAGTATGATTTATGTTTCTGTACTAGTTAACAAATTGAGGCAGTAAAACATTTTACAAGTGGGGGTTTTGTCATTAGATTTATACGTTAGGCCTATTAATTTTGCTTAAATCCTACAAGAACAAAATTATGATTATATAAGTTTTCTTAATTTTAAAGGTTGTTTTTCGTAATTAAATGTTAATCAAGTGAGTAAAAGCATTCCCTTTGAAAAAAAACTTCCGATTTATTTTTATCATTTATTGTTTTATTTTCTTTGATAGAAAATTAAAGAGTTTGATACTTATGTAAAATAGAAAGTTCTTAAAAAGGCTTAAATGATGAGCTGAATGAAAAGCTGTATATCATTATGGGATTAAAAAAGCAGGATATCAAATTGGATATTTTTATAAATGATTTATGTCTGGTATTAAATTTACTATCATTACTAAAATTTTCATTATCAATTTTATTTTTAAAGACATCTAGACAAATTTTAAAAATAAATTAAGAAGGCAATGGCAGTATATTTTACTGTTGGAATATCTGTCTACAATGGGTTCTAGGGTGCTCTTAGTTAGCTATATTATAAACAACATATATTACAAATTGGTCAAGGGATGTTATATTTAAGGAAGCCACTGCTTGAAAACACGCGTGTGGGAAATGGTATTTTTTATCGGGAATTTTGAGATATTAAGTTGTTATCTTTTAAGTTATATAAACTTTCAACGTCCCATCTTAACCCAAAAACTTCATGTCTGTGCTTAATGTATAAATATATTTTTAGACTATATGTTATGTATTTTCAACTCAAATATAACAAGTTATTGCATTATTTTCATGAACTGTTCGAAGAAAAATCATTAGCCAAATTATTTTAAGTATTCGTGCATGTAAAAGATATCGATTATTTAAAGAAATTATATAATAACCTTTTACCTTAAACCACCCCAATATTGCATACTTTAGCCGACAGTTTAATTGAACATTGCGTGTACAGGAGCCCCTGAGGGGTAGTTGATCACTGGTACATCTTGTAACAGTGTTACTGGCTAGACGTAACTTCTCAAGCGAGTCATCATACAATAACAAACTTTAAATTACATCTATTCTTATTTAATATGCTAAGGTTTTTTGTTAAAAGAACTCTTCTTACAGCATTCAACAAATTTTCAAGTTTTTGGTGACGTTAGTTAGGGTTTGGACTGTAGTTGTATCCGCCAAAAATTGGTGGAAATCCTATACTGTGAAACGAGCTGTGTCTGAAGCGATGTGTTTTCAATGATCTCGATATCTAGTGGGTATATTTTGCCAAAACCTTGTATTTGAGAGTACTTAGGTAAAAAAATAAGTTTATAGACTGTCCAAAACACATAAAATCAACTTTTGCTAAAACTAACTTTGAAAATTGAAAATTTTAACATTGATGTTATGGGTTGCCATAATGGCAACAACAAAATAAGATTGCTTCATTTAAGCATTGGTTTTGAAACAGCTGTTGCCTGTGAAAAGGTGTAATTGGCGTCAAAGCGGAATTCCTATGATACTATAACCAAGGTAATTAAATCAACGAACAAGGCTCTCGGACTTGAAATAAAGACGCTATCCATAATGAAATTTGAAATTAGAAGTTTTCCGAATATGATAACATTGGGATTGAGTTGAGCATTTAAAACATTTTTTTAAATGTAAAGCTGTAAATAAGTTTAGTTTTGTGTACTTATAATCAATTGGCGTGGTCGGGAGTTGTTGAGTTAGGACTAAAAGTAACAATTTGAGCAAAGAAATGTGATAGGCTAGTCAAAATTAAACCGTCCGATTTCGAGCAATAAGTATAGGCCTTCTAGTAAAATTAATTGTTGTTGAATTAAAAATTTAAGTAAATGATTTCCTTAAGGTTTTTGTATCACTCAATTAATTGAGTAACAAAATAATATTTTTCTACTAAACCTTGCAAAATGTTTGTTATTTTCATAATGAGTAATGGTGAATTAATAACTCAAATACCAAATACATAGAGCCCCAAAAAAAGAAAATGAAAGAGAAGAAAGTCATTTGACGAAAATATATTACCTCTTTATTCCGAGACATCCGCTTAAGCATGACGGGTATTTATAGGAGCAGACAAGATTTGTTGCAAAGGGAGATTGTTTTACAGGTATTATCTTGATATGAAATTGATTGAATTAATGATAATTGATATAAATACAATCATTCACTAGAGGGTGTATACAAGCAATCGAAGCATTATCGTTGAAATATGAATTTGATCGATTTTCACGAGCAAAGAATTTTAGTTCAATAAGACCTGTTTACTTTAGTTAAATTCTAAAAGAAAAATTACCTTTCTCACAAATTCATCAAAATAGTCACATTCAAAATAAGATAAAATGCTTAATTGATTTTATTCATCGATTGTTTTTTATTAAAAAAGAATTGTTATACTAAATTGCATTAATGTGGCATAACAAATACAACTCATGTTACAATGAAGATTCGATGAATAACTAGACTATGATCCCATTACAAGTATATTGCTCATTACTGTTCTATAGTCTAGAGTGACTGAAGTGCCATTGAATTATGCTGTAAAGCCCTTGAGGGTACATATGTTCGTGATAGTGCACACATAATCTAATATTATAGTTATTGGGAGACAGTCGCGATGTTCGGCCAGTTAGAGTCGGTCCCGGAAGTCGCTAGCGATCCCTTAACCCATATGGCGGCGAACCTACGTACTCATCCCTATGGGGTTTATGGGGAAAATGAAAATAAAACGCCATAACTTGATAAAAATTGGTATGTACATTCCCTAGGTAGGGTTTAATTTATATTTACCAAAAAACCCCATATGGTGGCCAAATTACATACTCTCATCGCCATGGGTTTTATAGGGAAATAGAAAATATACCAAAACTCCAATGGAAATTCGCTAAGTACGCAGGTCTGTTGCGACGGGGGTACCTTGTCTTGGGACTAAAGTCCAGACGAGCGCTCGGCGTCAGCTGAATCATAGGCCTATTGAATCTACGCTGTAATTTGTTCAAAGGATAAGTATTATAGAACCTTCAGATTAGATTATAAAACATTGACAATCATGGAAAATTTTTAAATTGTAAGTATAAGATTTACGTTCACAATCTATTACTGTTATTTTTTTCATTAGTACAAAAATGTAAAAACTTTTAAAAAAGAATTGAAATAAACGACATACTTTTATGAAACACTCTTTGGACTTAAATCAACTAAATAAAACAGCGGTATGGAAAGACATTGTGGACCCTGTCCCATGTATCAGACTTGATTGTACTTGACACATACAGAGAGAAGGTCGCAGTGAGGTTTTATATTACACAAGGAATATTACTGACAGAATCATGGTCGACTGTTTATGTGCTTTTCAGACCATAACAGTAATATACTAGGAGAACGTTATTCTTCGAGTATGGAGATGAGGGGACTAAAGATGGGACAAACATAAATTTATTTATCGAGAATGAAATAAATCACATTTTGATATTAGATTAAACACACGAATGAATTCATACTATAATCTAAATTAGACTTTTTTATTCATTTTATTATACATTGAAATTTTGAAATCAGTATCAGACATCTAATAGTTTAAACTCATAAAATGTTCACTGTAGAAAATTATTATAGGCAATTTATCGGGATACTTTCCTACATTTATTTAGAATATGTTTCTCAGGGACTTATGAATTTTTATTTTAGACTGAATCCATCGGTTTCAAACTTTTATTTTATTTTCATCAAATTTAATTTTTATTATTACTGTACCTCATAAAAACCGTTTGTTATTAGACCACACTTAGCCAAGATTTTAGGTAGATTTTAGGTTGTATAAGCTAAAATCCTTACTCTATGCCTGACGCATAGGTGCTGGCTAGAAACGAACAACTAAAGCACAAAGCAAAACACGTTTCGAAAAAGCATCTTTTATGGGAATACCGATCAATAATTTATTACTGCTCAGAATAACTTCAACAACTACCTTAAATCTACAAATTAAGAAAATAATATTAAACATCGAAAGTTTAATGTAGATCAGAGACTTCTTTCTAAAGTTCTTTTCTTATATTGATATAGATTTTCATCAATACACTGAGGCACCAACAGTCATGTATGGGGATTTCACACACCTTTTCGATCAGTTCATGTAAAAAATTAAAAATCTTCTTTAGGAAACATTATTTTCGTTTCGTATAATTCAGCGAAACCAGCAACAATCATCAATTTTTCAATCAAAACAGTTCCAATTTCATCAATTTTTCAATTGTTGCCATCATCAATGTTGGCTGTCATTGGCAAATGCCAATTTACCACAAAATACCAATACAAATAAAGTTTTACTATCAGGCTGCCCCCATGAGTTGAAGATGTTGCGACGTTGATCCTATCTACAAAAACATGTCGTTAGTTTCTGACGAGTGTCAGAAAAAAATCATCTTGATAGGAAATACTTCAATATACTTTCAAGATAATTATCATTACAGTTGTTAGGCCTACTCAAGTATTTGAGCCGTTTCAGTGATGATTGTTTTACGGTGTTAAAAATTGTGTTATGGAACCTTTATAAATGTATAAATGCTCCATTAACTTCCTATACTTATTTAACTACAACAGCAAGTGCAGTTTAAAAACAGTATCGTAAGAACTTCGGGGACTATATAATCAATCAAAAACACACCTAATTTACTCTTATTGTACATTTTATTGTACATCATGAGACATTTTTTAGCTGTTTCAGTCAAATAATGTACTGTATAAGTTATGCAGAACTACGAAGGTGATAACCTTATAGATGTCTTAGATAAGAAAATACAATTTTATTCCTTACTATATTCAAAAGCATGTTTTTCAGTTGTAGCGTACAATTTAAACCTTTTATTCAGTAGGTTAACATAATGCAATAATTTTCTCCCTTAAACATACGCTACAAAGTGGGTAAGTGACATCAAAAGCTGCTATAAAGAGGCCGTCAGTGGCGGAGTGTTTTCTTTGTGTCACGCTCCTCGCGCCCACACAGAATCGAGGATCGTGTGATCTCTAGAGCTTTGTTTATTTGGCTCATGGCCACTCATCTCCTGTTGTCGCCACGTCATCTTAAAATTTTATCTCATCTTTTTTGCAACAATGACACAGTTTTAGAATTACCTTGCAATCCACTTTCAGATTTTCAGAATTTAGGTATCGTAAGACATATTTGTTACGAAACCATAGTTAAATGTGGAGTGCAAATTTTGATTCTTTGTCTATTAAATCCGTAATATAAAATACACAATACACGCACCAACCAACTTTTACTTAGACAAATAGAAATAAATTTAACTAAAAATAATTGCATACATGTTGGTAATTTCTTTACTTTTTATTCAATCATGTTTGGAGATTTTAAACATGTTTATGTGTTATCAGATACTTATACTTAGATACTTTATTTGAAACACCGACGCACTCTTCAAATGCATTCATGATTCATAATATAATACAGGAATTAATATAATATTGGTAGTTGTATTAAGTTTATACTAACCAGAGCTAGTGTATTTTTTATCTATTTAAAACTACATCCAAACACAAAAAAGTTCCCACTATTTCATCAGTACAATATTTTGTCAAGAATTTTCCTCCAAGGAAATGTATTTTACTTCCACACTCACAACAGTTTTATAAGTCTTTTTAAACCTATGGATTTCCAATGTAAGAGAGTTTTTTCTTAACTTCTTAAAATGTTTCAAAGATATACAAGAATAATTTAAAATTATATATCCATTTAGAACAAAAATCAAGATAGGACCCATGTTGTATTGAAATATTTGCTTGTTTTCTGCCCTCTAAATAGCTTTATTATGTTGTGGGTTAAAATATATATTTTCTTTATTGGATCAACTACTAAACTTCCTTTTTTATTCTTAATGAAGCCATGTTCATTTCTTAATTTATTCTTTAAGTATAGGAATTTTGATGTTTGCAAAACGGATGTAAGATTTGGTAAGTTTAAAGCTCTATTTTTGTTCAATACAGAATTTGATATGAATATAATGTGAAAACATTAAAAAATCACAGGCTAATGACTCTTTCCATAGTATTTGTTGAGTTGTATACCGTCGAGGGATTCTGATATGTCTACTACCTAATGGTCTTTGGCGTAAAATCATATATATATGGTTCTGGCACCTTTAACTGTGCGCTATGTATTTGTGGAATTTATTCAGATTCAGGAGTAATTTGAATCCGAAGCAAAACATTTTGTCAACTTTGATATTACAAGGCATTGAAAAAGAGCTAAAAGTAGGCAACACAAGATTAGGTAATTCGTCACATACTATTGTACTCTTACTCTGCAGCATTACAGCTTTTCAACCATTGTGTAATTTATATTCGCTCGTAAAAAAGACGTAGATTATGCCTATCTCATCACGTGTTGGCCTAGTAGTGTACCATTCGGTTGGAGTGAATTATCTTCATATTTTGACAATCGTGCTGATCATGTATAGTATGGCAAATGTTCATCTTAAATGAGCAAAAAAACTTGAGAACCTATTCGTATCTCAAAACATGATACAAAACAAACGTGCTTTTGATACAGCTACCTTGTAAATACAGGGTGTCTCACATAAGGTGTCTCAAATCGATTACAGATCAACAGTTTGTCCTACAATCTTGAAATAAAATCATTTCCCACTAAATTGACCCCAACGAATAATTTAAAAATATTTTTAACGTTGTATAAATACAGGGTGCCCCAAAAACCGGGGGTCACAGGTTCGAATCTCGGAAATTTCAAATACAAACATATGTCATATTATACATTATTAGAAAGGTCTATTTAATACAAACATTTTGGTGGAAACAGAATTTTGTTATCTTTATTCGTTTCAAAATGGCGTCCATTTTTGTAGCCAAAATCAAAATTTACGGAATACCCTGTAATTCTTTTATTATTTGTCATAAATGACTTCTGATTCAAAATACTTATTTGAAATAAGCTAAGCTTTACAATGATATCTCACAAGACAAAATTTATAAAAAAACTAAAATTTCAAAAATTTAATATTTTTGAAAATTTTTACATAAACAAAACTCAAAAATTTTAAATACAAACACATGTCTTTTTGTACATCATATTAAAGCTCTCGTTAAACTGAACAGCTTTGTAATTTACACTAATGTCGTATCTCTTTTGGTTCTGTAGTAATAACGTAAAAATGTCATTTTCCCATTTAACTTGCATGTTAATTTAATAATATGGCAACAATGGAAGAAGGACTGCCATGACCTGATTAATTAACATGCAAGTTAAATGGGAAAATGACATTTTTACGTTATTACTACAAAACCAAAAGAGCTATGGCATTAGTGTAAATTACAAAGTTGTTCAGTTTAACGAAAGCTTTAATATGATGTACAAAAAGACATGTGTTTGTATTTAAAATTTTTGAGTTTTGTTTATGTAAAAATTTTCAAAAATATTAAATTTTTGAAATTTTAGTTTTTTTTTTATAAATTTTGTCTTGTGACATATCATTGTAAAGCTTAGCTTATTTCAAATAAGTATTTTGAATCAGAAGTCATTTATGACAAATAAAAAAAGAATTACAGGGTATTCCGTAAATTTTGATTTTGGCTACAAAAATGGACGCCATTTTGAAACGAATAAAGATAACACAATTCTGTTTCCACCAAAATGTTTGTATTAAATAGACCTTTCTAATGATGTATAATATGACATATGTTTGTATTTGAAATTTCCGAGATTCGAACCTGTGACCCCAGTTTTTGGGACACCCTGTTTTTATACAACGTTAAAAATATTTTTAAATTATTCCTTGGGGCAAATTTAGTGGGAAATGATTTTATTTCAAGATTGTAGGACAAACTGTTGATCTGTAATCGATTTGAGACACCTTACGTGAGACACCCTGTATTCATTTTTCTTGTTAAACTAATATCAGAGTGTCAGTTAAAATGTTTGCGTTTTCCTCAAGGAACTCTGTGTGACACAATCTGTAGCTTCATACGAGTAGCTACAGGTGTATTTCGACTTCCTAATTACATAATCTATATTTCTGTTCAAATGGCATGCACGCTTAACTTTTCTTAAGGATATATATATATATATATATATATATATATATATATATATATACATATATATATATATGTTTAACTTGAATTCTTGGGTCGTTTATTGTCAGGCTAATCATTCTGGTTAATAGGTTACAAATTTTAAAGCTATTGACTGGAATACATTTGCCCAATTGTTTATACAATATTCAGAGTAGGAAAAGAACGTCAAGCTTCATCAGATGTTGGTCAACATTCACCACTCCAATCCGTTCGTTTGTGCGATGTAGACTTTTCCTTAGTGGGTGATGTTATAATTAATATACTTATGAATTCGGTAGTTCTTTGAATCATTTCATTCTAGGGTGATCAGAACTGAGCTGAGGTTATTCGAAACTCGATCAAGTCTCCAGTCAGCTTGATCTGACAAGAACTTTTTCATAAAAACTAGAAACACAATCGCGTTTGGAAAATGAACAGTAATATCGGTTTGGTTAAATTTGATATATTTTCAATTACAACCATACTATGAGGTTGATCACTCAGTTTATACAGGGTGTTCGAAAAAAACCGTTTCAGGAATCCAGGAGGTTATTGCCCACATCAAAATAAGCAAAAAAATTCCTATAAACATATGTAAGAAAATGCTTCGTTAACCCGCTAGCCGCCATTTTGTTTTTTACACTAAATGATTTTTATTTCCGTAATGGATCATTGTATTAAGTTAATATTTGGCATGGACCTTCATCATAGCAATACTCATTTTCAAGAAAAAAGTTATTTTTTTTCAAATGTTTTTTTTTTCAAAATGGCGGCCGTTTTAAAATTTTAAACTAAAATATCTCAAAACCGGTAAATTTTATAAAAATTTTACTAGACACAAAAAAGTTGACAAATTTAATTATCTAACGAATGGTACCAAGTTTGTAAGGATCTGACAACAAATAACTGAGTTATTGAGATTTTTCAATTAAAATTACCTTGATTTGCATTAATTACAATGCAAAATCAATGTTTTTATGCATAAAAATCTCAATAACTCCGTTATTTATTGTCTGATCCTTACAAACTTGGTACTATTCGTTAGATAATTAAATTTGTCAACTTTTTTGTATCTAATAAAATTTTTATAAAATTTACCGGTTTTGAAATATTTTAGTTTAAAATTTTAAAATGGCCGCCATTTTGAAAATAAACATTAGAAAAAAATAACTTTTTCCTTGAAAATGGGTATTGCTATGATGAAGATACATGCGAAATATTAACCTTATACAATGATCCATTACGGAAATAAAAATTATTTAGTGTAAAATACAAAATGGTGGCTAGCGGGTTAACGAAGCATTTTAGGACATATGTTTATAGGAAATTTTTTGCTTATTTTGAAGTGGGCAATAACCTCCTGAATTCCTAAAACGTTTTTTTCTGAACACCCTGTATAACAACATTTGATTATAAAACAGCCTTGACACCTATAAGTAAGTAAATAAATCAGCCTTTGACCTAACGTAAGTAAATAAATCTGAAGTTGAACATGTTTATGTTTGAATTTAAAAAAAATGTTTTTACACGCATTTAATGTTATATTATTTACTTAGCATTATAAAAATGACTTTTTAATATTTAAATTAAATTATATGAAAAACGGATTGTAAATACCATAAGTGTCACAATTATGGTTCGTATATACAACCACACAAACGGGTTTATTTTATAAGATTTCAGTTATATTTCAAGTATTCTGAAAAAGGTATTAACAAACAATATTTTTGGGGTTTTGTCTTATTCAGATTGTATGGACCCTTTCCCAGAGAGGTTCATTCGGGCAGGTTCAGGCATTGAAATTTATTCTTTAGGTTAGAATAGACATTGTAAAACATCAACATTTTTATTTTTACATTGTTGAAAATTGTAATATTTATTGATTAATAGCTTCGTTAGCTATTTAATGAGAGAGAAAAAGTCATAAGTACAATGAGTTTAACCCACTGGATCATCAATATTGGATATAATAATCGTAGTATGAATTACAGGATATTATTGAATGATGAACTTAACAATTTCCTCTTTTAAGTAACTGATATAAAAATGTTTGTAATTTGTTCTTTAGCTATTGGATTAGTCTTGGTGATAGACTCCAAAATTTAAAATAAAGGGACATTTGTAATGTTCTTAAGGAAAAGTGTAAGATAATTTAAATTTTATTCCAGGAAGGCTTTTTTGAACTTTGTCATTTAAGAAGATGTTATTTGACACAAGCGCTGGATTATTTGAACTGTCTTAAGCTCAGTAGATGAATAAATCTAACTAAACTAAACTTTAGTAAACTACATACGTAAATTCAAAGTAAATATGAATGTGTTTGATTTTAAACAAAAAAAATCATCCAAATAGTTTTAATGCGTTTATATCACTTAAAACATATTTTTTATCTAGTTTCGTTATTGCAAAAAACGTTACGTATTATTTAATGTTTTAAAATAAACAATCCCGTTATTCTCAAACTACAACTGATATAACGCTAATGGAAAATCCTGAAACGTTAACATAAAGCAAAAGATAACAATTTTATAGCATCAAACTCCCAAGATAAAAATGTTTATTTACACACAGCACACGCATGTTTGTAAACAGGGGCTTTGTTTAACATAATCCCTGGACGCATTTCTGTTATCTGAGATTTATTGTACGGCTCATAACAAATTGGCTGGTAAAAAAGATAAAGGAGTAAGAATTTTCATAAAATGTTTACATTACTTTGTATAATTTAATTAAAACTATAATGTTACAACAAAATAAGGTCAACATTATGTAATGGCAAAATAGTGGGAAAAAACATTTATTGCTAATTTACTTTTGCTAATTTAATTTTTCTAACAGTTTAGAACTAGTCTGTGGGATCTTCCACAGGATTTTTATCTCCTTGAACCATGTTTTCAAGTTCTGTCTTGACTTTATTACGCAAGGGTAGAAAGAAGTACATTCCTGGGTGTACTATAAGTGCTACTGGAAGTGCATTTTCCTCTTAATTCAATCATACAGTAGGTTAATAACCGTCACTAAAACATCTTCAAAATGTTTTTCTCCGTCTTTTGATTACACTTTATTTCCATCAATTTTTCATATTCTTTGTATTTCTTTGTGTATGTTTCAATAGTCTAGTAATTTCTTCATATATTTCATAGTTCTTCATCTTCACATTTTTTGTACTCCATTGCTTACATAAGTGAGTACAATAACCAATACTTAAATGTAGCAACATAAGCCTAAATGACCTTAACACATTCGCTGCTAATGGCACAGTACTGTGCCATGAAAATCTGTACGCTCACCCTGATGGCACAGTACTGTGCCATGCTACAATTCACTCATCATTTGTATTTTGTGAGGTTAAATCCTGGCGGAGTTAGTTGTATACCACGTTAGCGTGGGGGGTAGGTATGGCTTTACCTTAGGGCTGAGCAGTTCCCGCGTCGCGGCGACAGCAGCGCTGTAGCGGCGGGAACAGTAAAGTGCCACGCCTGCGCTCATTGCCACCATTCCTGTCAGTGTGAAGTTTGCCTTTGTTGTGGACAGACGAGTTTGTAATTATGTTTAGCGCACCTCAAAAACCAAACGAACACTATACTTTTGTGCGCAGTGCTCTGGGGAGCCTGGACTACGCCCTATGCCGTGCTACGAAAAATACCATGTTTAGTGATAAACAATGAGGATAGATTAGGGTAGTTAATTTCAAAACATTTTAAATAACCCCCCTTTGTGTTTTTCATTCATAATTTTATTATCTTTATTGTGTTTTACTCAAATAAACAAATACTTCTTTCAATTTTAGTACATTATTTTCACCTGTATGCTGATGGCACAGTACTGTGCCATAAATATGACGTCACGAAATGACGTCATAAACACAACGGATACCATTTTTGACCTCTGTTCCTTAATTATGTCATATAAAGGAATATTTTGATACAATAAATTTTTTCAGCTCCTGGGGAAGGTTTTATGTTTTTATTAGCCGCAGCGAATGTGTTTTAAATTGATCGAAGTTAAGAATATAAGGACGTCAAATGACTTAGTTACAACAAAAATAAATAGTGGGGAGGATTTTACAATCAAAAGATAATGGTTATATTTTTTAACATAAAGCTCATAAGTTGACAATTATAAAAACATGTGTGTAAAAAATATTAATATATAACTCGTAAGTTTTATACATAAGTTTAATCATCTATTTTAAATTATCTCCCTTTATAGTATTAGCAACCAAAATTATATTAAAACATCGGCTGTTAAATGCAGTAGTTCACTCTCTAGTACCTTAAATACACTCTTTTATTATATAAGGTATTTTATATCAACACACTACTAAATATGTTAGACACAATGCTAGACTATTTACGCCATTTACTTATTTTATGATTTAGTGTACACTATATGCAACAAAGTACCAGGGGGAACGAGCTTAAGCTCGATAAATTGTTAAGCGTCACTTTCCTTTCTTAGACAAAGCTCGTTCGCTCTGCTCACTCGCAATCTTTGTTTTTTAAACATCACATTTACTTCGCTCACTCGGCAGGTCAATAGCTACACAGGGTATAAATTGGTTGAACCATGGATTAAATATGTAACACATCTGTTTATTTCTACAATCATCAGCTGATTTTTTATTCAATTAGCAGACACGAAAAATCTCGATAATGATAATATTTGATCTTTGAAGGGCTCTAGGACGAAACCGGATTCCTACAACGAACTCCAATCGATTCTTAATGGCACCATATAAAAAAATCAAAAATCCTTAGAAAGAACATAAGTTTGAATGTACAAACAGTAATTGTTTTAGAGTATAAATAAGATACTAAAAAAAAATAACCCTTGACTTTTACACAGAAATGGATACCTCTTTGGCTTTAGAACACTACGTCCACGGGTAAGGTGAAATACAGAGACAATTAAAAGCATTGCACTTTCTAGGCGAACTATTATTTTCAGAATAACAACAGTTGCTTGTACTCCTTTTCAAAGACATTATAAAAGGTTTCAGCGTCATGGGGACAAGTAGCGACAATGTGGCGACCCTGGGATTGAACGCTGTTATCGAGTATGAGATGTGGGCTCTTTGTTTTTAAAACCTTTATCAACGAAGAATTCAACCTGAAATATTGAAGTAAGGCAAAGTATAACGATAGACCTCCCTTTATAGACTGTTCTTGAAAATTCAAAAGTAAATTAGCTACCCTATTTCATAATCTGTAAACTTAATGAATACGTGATGAAATAATTATTTTCGTTAAAGTTGTATTTTTGGCTAGTAATTAATTCTTTCATCTTTTATGTCATCCAAGGGTATTTGTTTGATTTGTTGGGATAAGTGATTGAAATAACTTATAGATAATGTTATTTTTTTAAAACATTAATCGTTAAAACAATAATAAAAATGTTGCAAATATTTAAAGAGCGCCTTCAATGGAAAAATTTAATAATGTGTTGTTGAAAGAGGGAAAGGTTATTTATAGGACCATAACAATCCATTCCCCTTTACCTGGCGATAGTGGTTGGATAACGGGGCCAATGTTGTGTTTATGGGAGGGAGACATTGAAAATCGAAAACAATGGCCAATATTCAAAATATAATGGACAATTTTAGCAAAATCCGTGTGATATTTTGTGATCTCTTTGAAATTTCACTAACAATTGTCTACAATATTTTCTATTTTCGTACTATTAGTATTAAAAATGTGTGTATCATTATTAAGTATCTATAATACTTACCAAAGGTATTGAATAAACCAGTGAATTAGTGATCGCTAATTCTGCTATTAATTCGCTAATACTCCAAAACTGCAGTGACAAAACGAACAGGGTTATCGTTGATGTATGTCTGATCGAAACCGGTGCAAGATATCCAGTTGATAGTTTATTTACAAATAAGCTAGTAACTTTTTTAAGTTTACTGAAAAACAACCGAGTTAAGTCGCAGTTGATAATGTTTTGAATTATCATTTCATACGCAAAAAGTTTTTTGTGATTGGAGCTCTTTCTACTATTTCAACCGAATTTCAAGTTTTTTAAATAGTTGGAGGGGGCATAGTCGGTTTTGACGAAAATCTATGAAAATTGGTCCTCAGGGCTTCGCCTAACAGGCTTTTATAGTTTCAACGTTTAAATTATGGAAGAATTGTAATTGATTGAACCATTAGATAGCTGGAAGACCAGATGTTTCAGATATACAATAATGTTTAAACTAATAGGGTCCAACTGAGCTTTTTAGTCAAATTTTTGGTCAAACCCTATCTCTAGTTTGTTTTCAATACTCCACCCTAGATTCGGCGGTTGATTGGGTAATCAAATTTAAATCAAATTTTCATTCTACCATCCCTATGACAACATATGGCTACAACCATATTTTTCATTCTTAATGTATATTTACAACCACTTGGGTGACTTAAATAAAATATGTAATGGCATAGCTTCTTAATTCAACCTTCTTTTACAAATGGCTCTATTATCCTTAATTCTCATTTATATAACTTGATAGATAATCAAAAGTTAATAATTTGTCTAAATGTCATTGAAATGTACCAACCTCGTTTAAAACACAGCTTTACTTTATATACCTGATTGGTATTTTTTTTCAAAATTAATACTACCTACAAAGTATAGTTGAATATAATCTTCCCACAAAACATCTCATCCTATCTAATTCAGTCTCTCGCCATGACCTTTTCTCCGTATTGCAGACCCATCTGTTTGAAGCGCAATACAGGCTCATAATAGTATCCTGATGATTTTCTTCAACACTTGTTCGAAATTACATTTTCTTCATATACTGGATCTGGATATCTTGTTTAGTTTTAACAAACCTGAATAAATCTTTTAAATAATACTCTTTTTAAATTGAAACTAATGTTTACAGACCAATAATGAAAACTTGAAAATACTCTAGAAAAGATGGTTGAGAAATTAAACGGTCCGTAACCACCATCTTTGCAATATACTACTACGTAGTATTGCCAATGTAAATAATTAAAATCACCCACAAGAGAAAAAGAAAACTACCAAAAGTCACTACTACCTATTCATAGCAAGTAATTTTCAAAACTACAAATTGAAATGATTCAGAAGTTTATGCCTAAACAATTTCCAACTCATCGAATTCTAGAAAATTTTATTAGCTACTTTTACTTCTGGTTATCTATTTATTACATCTTACTTCCCTTGGCACTCAGTGATCCAATGGTGATCCTATGGACACTTGTTGAGCCTGTCCATCTTGCCTGATGAGATCAGGACAAAGGATTAGGCTAGGTTATGGGTATCTCCGTATTGCAGACCCATCTGTGTGAAGCGCAATACAGACTCATAAGAGTATCCTGATGATTTCCTTCAGCACTTGTTCGAAATTACATTTTCTTCATATACTGGATCTGGATATCTTGTTTAGTTTTAAAGTGTTTAGTTGGCGAAGGACCGGATATTACCATGTCGGTGGGAGTGGTAGATTATTTTCCAAACTAAAGAAAGCTATCAATGTTGTAAAAACTGTTTCAACAAAATTTTTAGTCTTAAGCCTTTTTTATGATTATTTTGGAAATGCTTTTAAGTTCACTTGGAATTGTTTTTAATTTCATTTGGAAAGTTTTGATAGAGATTTTTGCCCATATATTCCTGTTTGCGTTCGTATATTAACAGTTTTTGAAGTTCTGAAAAGTTTGATTTTAAAGGATGTTGTTTTCGTGATCTTTTTGTGTTGGAAGTTTATTTCTTCTTTATTTTACATAATAATTTAAAAAATAAAAAGGTTTGGAACAGTCAAAATTAATGTTTAGCTGCATATAAGTGTCTTGACAGTGTACCACTGGGGGCGATTTGGCCATTTCTTTGTTGCCATGGCCTTCTTTGGAAAAGAAAAACCGTTTTGATATTTTTTATTCTTTTTTAAAATATTTAATTTTTATCTTCAACATTGGATTCAGCTACAAAAAACACACAATTTAGTATATTGAAGCTTTGCTCTATCTTCATTGGTTACCGAGAAAACTGAGAAATTGGTTATTAAAAAGTCTAAGGACAGTACATTGTATTTTGGGGCATCAATGTTAATCTTATGGAGGATAAGGATTTGTTAATATTTAACTTATTAACCAACATTTTTGGATGAAACTTGGTATTTAGTTGAGCTATTTGGTTGAGCTTAATTTATTTATAGTAAAAAATCTTGGTTTTTGTGCTTATTATGGCAGAAAACCTGCATACTCTTTTCCCATGTTAATCATATGGGTGGAAAATAGGCAAACTTGTTTATTTATGGACAGATATAGATGAAACTAAGTTTATGGCTTCATTTGGTCGAGATAATTTTTTTTAATGCTAAAAACGTACTTTTAGTGTTCCCCATGGCAGCATACCTGCATACTCTTTCCCTATATGTATCAGGTCTGCTGCGACGGGGTGTATTTATTTCACAATTAATACAATTGCAATTGTAATTCAAATAGATATAATACTAATTTAAAATCAATCTTGTTTGAGGTTACCATTATTCGAGAGTTAACCATTTTATGTCCTTAAATTCCGAGGTAAAAATTACTATTTTCACATCACATGCATATTTATAATGCGCCCCTGGCGCCTATATGTTATCTGATTTTTACATTATGGCTCATAACAAACCGGCTGGCATTCATAAAAGAGGGGTAACAAGTGTAACAACGCTCCAGTTAGTTATTTCAAGTATCTTTTAGAGAAATCGCTATTATTAAAGTTAAGTAATAACAGTTCCGGCAGAAAATAAATTAAATAAAATAAACTTGATTAGTATCACTAGAAATCACTAGAAAAAGAAATGTAAAAAATTCCAATTAGTTAAGTGAAAAAAAATCATCATAAAAACCCTGAATTAGGGTATTTCAAAACAACAAAAGATGTAAAATAAAGTAACCTTACCAATCGTGTAGCAATAAATTAAACATATTTTCACTTCTAATAAAATTTTTTAATCGTGTAGAAAGCCATAAAAATGCTATAAACTATCTCTTCGTAAAGCAGTGTACCGTGTTCCCAATATAGTTATATTGCTCATTATCGCTCTCCTTAGTCTTGAGTGATTGAACCGTAATCAAGTGATGATGTAAAGCCCTTAGGATACTGGTGTACGTGACTAAACCATGTATTTGGCTTTAGGCGTGTATCTGAGGCAATAGGAAATGTCAGTGTTCACTGTGTTTAAAATATACTATTACCTTTTTTACAATAAAGTATTCAGAACTAGAGAGGGTATAAATTAGTTAACATTTAATTACCAAGCAATACGTATAAATATAAAAATATTCTTAATTTTAAGTGTTTAAGACTATTTTGGTAATACTTCACATTTTTCATACATTTAACTTTCAAAATTAAAAATGAACGCCATTTTGAGTCAGAATAAGGTAGAAATGTCAACATTTATAAGTAAAACGCCTTTATGTACGCTACTACATGTAGTAATCATGCCAAGTTTCAGCTCAATACCTCGAGTGGTTTTAAGTTCTCATGAGTTGAGCAAAAATTCCATACGGACGGACAGACTGTAAACTGTCCCCATAAACATAAACATAAACCCATCGTTATGTTGCAAAATATGTTTGTCTCAATGCAAAGAACAAACAAGCAAAAGGGTTCCAGACAATTTTGGGACACCAATTATAATAGAATGGATATATGCTCTAAAACTGAAGTTTAACTAAAACACATACTGGCTACATGGCTTAGAATGACAAGATATACATTTTGAAGACGATTGTCAAAACATCCATCCCTACCCTATAAACTTCATCCACCTATATAAAAAAAACTGAAAATTAGTTTTTTTAGTCAATAGAAATTTGTGATTCACCCCATATTTTATGTAATTATTTTTAAGTAAGAAAATTTTACTACAAACTAACTCTGAAAATTGCATTTTTTAAAATAAAATTTCATGGGAACTTTCTTAAAAATTTACTAAACTAAAATACATGCTATGAAAAGTTTTAAGATTTAGACATAATTTCGTTTAAAGTTTATAGAAAGGTTTATATAAGACTTATTAGTACCTAAACATTTCTTATATGTTTCTTCAAGTTTAAACCAACCAGAAAAGCCACAGTGCGAGGGACGCTATCATCAACCCTGTCCCATGTATCAGCCTTTATTGTACTTGACACATACAGAGAAAAGGTCGCAGCGAGATATTGTATTACAAAGGGTATTTTACAGAACCATAGTTGTATCTGTCTCAGACCTTATCTCTAACGAATCTTGAATTTGTTTTAGAAATGATACTGTTTTCTATTTGTAGGATAAAATCGAAATAAACTGAAACATTCCTAATATAGTTTTACTTAGAAGAATGCCAATAAAATTAGACTAATTTTACAATTTACATAATTCTCATTAAGTTGTGATGACATTACTTTGGATAGTTCCTTAAGTACATCCAACTAGGTTTAACATGTAAATTTCTATTATATCTGGATATAATTTTCAAAATATTTGCAATAAAATTCTGATAGAATTGTGGAAACTTGAATAGAAACCAATGTATGAAGTAAAGCAATCTAAGATAAAAAATGTCCTATTTGTTTTTTTTCTGACTCCAGTGAGCCGAGAAAGATAATATTAAAAACTTCCAAACACACTTTAAAGACTATCACATGATAGCCTGCAAAATTTTAATGTATAACAAACATTTAGGGTTCACCTTTAAAAGTATTTAAGTGTCAAAACCATAGAATACTGGTGCAAAAATATACGATACACCACGGGCAATAAAAAAACTATTGTATTGAACGAAGTTATGCAAATTAGTTACATTTGGCAATTTCAACAAATATCTAGCAAATTCAATTTTTCTTATAGTGTGAGGTGGAGAAGGGGGTTGATTGGGTCATAAAGACATATGCAAGTAACATCAAAAGTAGTCAAGATGGGTGAATGTTTTCTTTGTTTTAAGGTCCACACAGTGTTAAGGGTCGGGTGATAACTAAAGCTGTATAAAATCTTCATGGACCTCTCTTCTCGTGTTGTATCTAAGTATTCACTTTTTTTCTTTATACGTTTCTTTTAAATTCTTAAAGAATTGGTTAAGAATTTGTATTGGACGAGTATTTTAATAGTAGAAAAAGTGAATTTATTCTGTTAAATATCTTTTTAAGGTCATCGACTAATTCCTAGTTTACATAAATAAGTACAATGAGTTATTTAAGATCACAATTTAGCTTTTATTATTATTATTATTTTTATTTTATTTATTTATTTTGTTGTAAAATCCTAACGAATGAAGTTTTACATATTTTACAACAGGTTACAAAGATATTTCATTATCCAAGTAAGATTACATTAGTTAGTTAAAAAACCTTATTAATCTCTAAGAAGTTATACATTTAGAAGCTGCAGCTTCAGATGAATGAATATCATCAAGCTTTCTTTTACTATTGTATTTAGTTTTACTATTGTTTGTTTAGTATAAATTTGTTCCCAATAAACCACGTTGAAGCCACTCAAAATTATAGTATTCGCTTATTAACGATTCTCGTTTTTATTCAACAATATTTTATGTGCATTTTTGTAAAGTAATCAAAATTTCGCTTGGTTTCTTTAATTTTTTTATGTATTAAAATGATCAAACAAATAGGAGGGGTCTTTAAACTTCTAGTAAAATCTCTTGGTGTACATTATTAGTTTCTGGGCTTTTAAAATAAAATTATAACATTAAAATAAAAAAATAGTACATTATTTAGGGGCTTTCGGTGACATGGGTATAAGTGGCAGAAATGTACTTGATTGTACCCCAATTTTAAAAGCTGATATCGAAAATGTATTGAGGGCCCTTTACTTTAACAACCGTTATATTATACAAAGTATTTATACTGTGACCTTGTATAGTAAATTTAATTATTTTTATAATCAAAATTCTAAAATTATTTTCCGGAGTTTACCGCTATCTTAACCCATCCAACTCGCAGCTGACAGTTTTTTGTACAGCATGACAAAAACGTTTTTATTTTGTTACTAGGTTTAGTAGCAACTCAGACAAACGCGACTCTCGCTTGTGTAATTCTATTTAAGCATTTCTGACCTTTTGTTTTTCTCGCCTTTGTTCTTGTTACGCACACGAAAGTTGTGACGTCATTTAAACTGACCTGAGGCTGATTTTAGGAGTTCTGTTTTATGTCTGGAGTGACAAACCCCTTTTGTCTAGAACCCCTGGAAGATGTCCCATTAACTAGGGAAAGATGAGTATCTTACCTGCACTGTTCACACTTTATCTTTTGACATCGCTTAATTAATTCGTTAATTAATTAATTAATTCGTCTGAGTTTGAATTATTTTTTATTTGTATTTAAATGATTTATTTTTTTATTTTATGTTGTAACATTTTTGAATATATTAACTGACTACGAGGGGGGGGGGGGTGGTGTCAATTGAGGGCATAGCAATTCCCTAAAAAGATTCACGTTTCGTAATGATTCTAAATGAAAGCGGACTTACGTCCCACAAGTCAGATCTCTTGTTACGATGTTTACTAAATCCAGCTTGTTCGACAGATATGCTGGCATTGAGGATAGAAGGATTCTAGTTTTTAATGACATTTTTTCTCCTAGGTGAGGCGAGACGACAAGTCCAATAATTCATTGGTAATCCAACTTCGTTAATGAAATGTACAAAAACACATATACTGCCTCTATGCCCTCCCGATATTTCGGGGAACAAAAAAAAAAAAAAAAACCAACGTTCCACATCTTCAGGGGGGAATTCCTTAGTTCGCCGGTCCACGTCCCCACTGAAGACGTGGAACGTTTTTTTTTTTTTTTTTTTTTTTTTTTTTTTTTTCTTAGTCCCCGAAATATTAGGAGGGCATAGAGGCAGTATATGTGTTTTTTTTTACATTTCACTATCAAAGTTGGATTCACAACGGATTATAGGACTTGTCGTCTCGCACTACAAAAAAAAAAAAAAAAAAAAAAAAATGTGAGTGATGTTCATGAATAGGAAGGAAAGAAAAAGGGAGGATTCTGCTGTAAATCAACCTCGCGAGCAGCTTATAACAAACACCTAAAAGAGCTATATTACGATAACTTTCAGGTAGTTTTGGATATTTTCCGGGCTTGAAGAGAGCTATAATTTTGTATTTCCTAAATATCCCAGGCACATCGCCAGTTTTCAGAATCGAACGCTATTATAAGGTAACAAGAAATGCCTAATTTGCTGACTAATAAGACGACACAAGGCGTTGACTGCTGGTTTTCTTGTGCTACTTTATACAATAAAACAATTGTAAGACCATTATAGATTCTGAGGAGGTGTTAATCAATATATTATTTCTTCTTTTTCTTAAATTCAAAAGGAGTTAGAATATTATCTTGTATTCATATTTATTTGTTACTTTAAAACTTATAACCCGTACTATTTTATCCATACTTATTATCCATACTAATTAAAAGAATAAATCAAAAATAATATCATTGTTTCAAAGGAACATAAATAGCACCATTTAATAAAAAGTGTCGTTTAAAAGGGGAGAAGTTATTTATAGGATCATAACAATACATTCCACCCTATACCTGGCAATGGTGGGGGCGATAATGGGGCCAATATTGTGTTTAAGGGAGGGAGACATTCAAAATACGAAAACAATGGCCACCCTCGTCAATATTCAAATTTTGTAATGGGTAATTTTAGCATTAACACTAGCAAAATTGCGCATATTCTAATGAGTGTGAGAAAAAAATTATAAATTATTATTGTTGTTTCATCAGTGCTAGTAAGAAATGTTGATTTGGTAGTGGTATTTAATGAGCTGATTATAAAAATATTGCAATTAAATTGCAAACCTAAAGCATAGTTTGTGTTAAAATATGTTTTGTAAAGTATAACTTAACACGGAATTTATTGAATTTGATAAAAAATACTTTTAAAATGGACAGCTGATCGTTTATTTGCGAGAAGTGTTAATTTTGTAATTTACGTAAAATGCTTTTAGGTTACATAATGTTAGATATGTCAAAGTAGTTTGAAAAGAAAATATACGAGGAGTTCAAAACCTCCCGCATTGGCTTCGTATTAAAATTTTACCGTTAAAAGTTGATATTTAGGTATAAAAATTATGTACCAAATTTGATTGCTAAGTCTCTAATTACAAAAGAATATTAAGCCAGAGTGGAAATGTTTGTACTATTTTTAAATTTAAATTTTTAAATCATCGTCAGTGAAACAATAACTTACTATTGTGCTTTTTTTTAATTTCTTATATGAAGTTATTTAATTTATTTTTCTGAATATAAATGAAATATATTATGTCCATTAAATATATTATGTGTGGGGGAGGGGGCTTGAGTGTATACCGTAACGTATCCAAAGGTAGGGAAGGGATTAATGAAAACGAGGGAGATGGATAGAGTGGCGAAAGATGTAAGTTAATGAACGATATTTTATTTTAGTTTTTGTGACCTTTGTATTATCCACGCCTTTAAGATCGTGAGTACAATATTCGTTTTGCTATTGTTCCAACTTACGTCTGACGCGTGGCTTAAAGGCTAAATGCGATTGTTGCAAACACTACTTTATTCTTGAAAGACATATTTTCTTGGATGAGGTGATTATTATCTGAAGTTTCTGTTTGAGAATTTTTGGGCGTCACCCACCTTCATTAATTGTGGAGACGGTAGTTCTTGTCAAAATTTGATACACACATACACACACGAAAAACACGAAAAAACACACAAAAATACATAGACTGCCCGTTTCCCGAATCCGACGTTTCGCCGCACGCCATCGACGAGTCGTGGTTAGACGGTCTAGACGGTCACAACGCATCCGCGATCGCGATCAACTAAGGGACCTTGATAACGCCGCACGTTAACACCTAGGTGCGGCGAAACTTCGGATTCGGGAAACGGGCAGTCTATGTAATTTTTGTGTGTTTTTTCGTGTTTTTCGTGTGTGTATGTGTGTATCAAATTTTGACAAGGACTACCGTATCCACAATTCATGAAGGTGAGTGACGCCCAAAAATTCTCAAACAGAAACTTCAGAAAACACTACTTTATCTCTTTTACTTAGACTCACTTAAATATGGTGAGGCGTTGTAAAAATTAAGTTTTTAAACGTCGGCCATTTTTAGGTTGGGGGTGTCCCATCCAAAAATTTGTATCACCCGACGCCGCCTGATCCAATATTCGTTCTTACTCCCATTAGATCACACTCTTCTAAGATTAATCATGTAACAAACTAAAATATCAACCGTCATGTAACAATCAGATGATGTGCGTATTGCGCAATTTCTACTTTTGACAAATGCCGAGCTCTCATTGGTCTAGACACTGCATCGTAACGAACTCACACTGCGTCTTATTACGTTATTGAAACATAATAGAACTATTTTTTTAGAAAATCAGAGAAACATTATTTGCATAGTTAAGTTCCTACGAATTTTTAAAGTGTTTGTACAATCGCCATTATAAATCATGACGAAAATAATGATTTTCAAAAATAAACAACTGCTCCAGTTTTTGTACTCATATAATATAATTTTTAAATGACTCACAAGAAAACGAATAGTTTTTAAAATGCATTTGTCTGACTTGTAGTGCTTCAATGTTTTAAGTGGACATCAACTACTTACTTTTAGATAATCAGAATTTTACTAGTAATTAATCGTAAATATAAAATTAAACTAAATTAAAATTGCTTTAACCAAGCAAAACTCAGCCTTCAAAACTACAGGGAATAAATTATTTTACTTTCACAAAATAATATTAAATTCTCTTTATTATTGCGCTTTTATTCCAAATCACAAACACAGATGTGCCAAGTTCTATAAAGACTCAAGAGTGTGCTGATCATCATTGTTCAACGCTTGTTTCAAAATTGTATTACTTGATGTTTTGCAAACTTTTAAGTATCAAGTGAAAAAATATAATTAAAAGTTTTTTTGTAAAATTTGTTTATTTTATTAAAAGGTATTGTCATAGAACACAGCTAAACCATTGGAACCCGCCCTTTTAATTGTACGAAGACACAAGATTTAGCGTATCTTTATTCTGTATATTTAAGTCCTAAAAGAAACAAAGGCGTATTTATTTTACATTGTTAATTTGGCAACAATACTGATTTGAACTTGTCAAAGACAAATTATTTTATTGACTTATGACAGATGAAAGAAAGTATAAAAGCGAATTTATTAAATCAATGTTTACATTTTGGAAAGTATGGAGTTTAGTAGTGGGGAATGGGGGCTTTTGGAACAGTTCAAGGTCACCTGAGGGATGACGTCATCGATGACGTCATCGAGGTCAATGACCTCATCGATGACGTCATCGATTGCATCATCGATGACGTCATCACCAATGACGTCACATCCATGACGTCACACCCATGACGTCACAGAAATGACGTGCTGATGACGTCATCACCCCTTACGTCACCAAGATGACGTCATTGATGCCACAAAAGGTCAAGGTCACGCTGAAACCTAAAATTTTTCGGAACTTTTGCCGTTTCTCACACTACGCTCCGAGTTTCAGTCACAGTTACCATGACCTTGACGACTTGGAGCGAATTTGCGATGAGAAACAGCAAAAGTGCCGAGGAAACCTGAAGTTTGCAACGTGACTCTGCCTAAACCGTCATGTGACAACGCCCGGGTGACCTTGAACTGGGCCCAGAAGCCCCCATTCGACCATTACTGCAACCGCGATGTGCACCCTACGACAGACACCGAGCGACTGACTGTCCGGCTCCGCGCACTCTAGGTATATGGGAAGTGGTGGGGGAACTGCGATGACCTTGGGGAACTTGAAAATGTCAAGCCAGGTAGCACCGTTTTGGTGCTACCTCAAATTTACATAAGTGTGATGACCTTGAGTAAAAACATAGAAATACTACAAGTTGATAACGTCCCAGAGTTAAAGTGTGGTGACCTTGAGTCAAAACACTGAAATACTACAAGTTGAAATCACCCCAGAGTTAAAGTGTGATGACCTTGAGTGAAAACACAGAAATACTACAAGTCGATCCCGTCCCAGAGTTAAAGTGTGGTGACCTTGAGTCAAAACACAGAAATACTACAAGTCGATCCCGCCCCTGAGTTAAAGTGTGATGACCTTGAGTCAAAACACTGAAATACTACAAGTCGATATCATCCCAGAGTTAAAGTGTAGTGACCTTGAGTAAAATCAGAGAAAATCCAAGCCATGTTAGTCCAGAGTTAAAGTGTAATGACCTTGAGGCAAAAACTTGTAAAACACTTACATGAACAGAGTCGAAGAGCAGCGATGCTTACCGCATGCAAGCCTGAGACATACTGGCTGAGCGCCGTCACGTAGCTTAGGGACTCGATTAGGGTGGGGGTATTGCGAACACCTAGAGTAGAAGTGTAGTGGGTGACCTTGAACCAGACTTAGAGTAAAAGTGTAGTCGGTGACCTTGAACCACCCCTGAGGGGCGGCCCCCCCCTCCGCCCCCTCCGCCCCCGTCTCCGTTTTTTGGGGGGCGGACCCCCCCCCCTCCGCCCCCTCCGCCCCCGTCTCCGTTTTTTGGGGGGCGGACCCCCCCCCCTCCGCCCCCGTCTCCGTTTTTTGGGGGGCGGACCCCCCCCCTCCGCCCCCGTCTCCGTTTTTTGGGGGGCGGAACCCCCCCCCCCCCGCCCCCCCCCGGGGGTGGACCTCCGCCCCCGGGGTGGACCTCCGCCCCATGCCGGGGGAGACCGGTGGGGATATAAGGCGGCCCGGCCACAGCCGGCTCGCAGTCCGCTCCCGAGCGTTGAACGTGAACGATCGGGACGGACCGCCATAGGCCTCACTAAACACTGAAAGGCGTCTTCACTGTTTAGCGAAGTCTACTCTAACTTTAAGACTTGTATTATTTCTAAGATATTGCGCTTGCGTTTGGGTATTGGGAAGTGTTTTATATGAGATTGTTTTACTTGTACCCTATGTCTCCTGTCTGTCTTGTTTGTCTTGTTTGTCATATGTGTTTAATGTGTATGTGCTTGTTCCAGCATTAACCATGTTGAGCTCAATTGTGTGTTGTAAGTGTATTATATTTAACTAAAGTGTATACGCTTGTTTTAGCATTTCCCCTTGAGCGTTTTTCACAGCTCAAATTAAATTGTAACGACAGGGAACGGGAGTAGGCCCCCGTGTAAAGCCACTTTTCATAATTGTTAGGCTCCTGCCAGGCATGCAAAAGGTTGCGGATGGCATTTGGGAGCATGTCCGTTTGTACGCTGGCATGCAAAAGGTTGCGGCGGCCTCTGCACTCGGACGAGGACGTAAGCCACTAGGGTGTCCTCAGTTAGTTTCCCTTCTGGAAACTCAAAATTATATAAATAAATCTTTGTTAGCTATTTGTGTTTTTTAGTCCCCAAGGCCCCCGAACATTCGTGGTTCGCCATGGATGTACGGGGGCCGAAATTTTTTTAATTTTCTTGTGGCCTTGACCCACAAAGGAGTTGTAAAAAGTTACTGCATTGCTAAATTAAAAATATTAAAGATTACGGGAGTAAAGTTACTTTGAAGTATTGTTAGGCTCCTCTCAGGCATGCAACAGGTTGCGGCTGGGGTTGTGGGAGTATGTCCGTTTGTACGCTGGCATGCAAAAGGTTGCGGCGGCCTCTGCACTCGGACCGAGGACGTAAGCCATTAGGGTGTCCTCAGTTTGTTTCCTCCTGGAAACTCAAAATTATGTAAATGAATTTTGTTAGCTATTGAAAAGACAATGCAGTAAATGTTTACAAGTCTCGCGTGGCGAAGGGAACACGACATTGGATGTTGCCCTGTTGTCATAGTTGGGTCTCTTCGGAGGCTACAGCGATGACAACCCAAGTGCCCCACACCCCTATGGGGGTGTGGGGCTTAATTTTTTTTAAAGTTTTCTGTGACCTTGACCTAAATATATGAAAGTTTTCAAATCTTTAACAGTAAGGTTTTTATTAACACAGTAAATATATTAAAGTACTTTGTCTTTTAAACTTTAATGGGTAGGCATTACTAACACACAAGTCTGTAGTTGTCCATAGTTGGGTCTCTTTAGAGACTATAGTGATGGCAACCTAAATGCCCCAGGTGGGGCTTTATTTTTTTAAAGTTTTTACGTGACCTCAACCTAAATATAGTAAAGACTGACACTGCACCTCCGCCCCCGCCCCCGCCCCCCGCCCCCGCCCCCGCCCCCCCCCCCTTCACCACCACCACCCCCTACACCTCCACCCCATACACCTCCGCCCCCCCCTTCCCTACACCTCCACCCCTACACCCCCGCCCCCACCCCTACCCCTACCCTATACCCTTGGGTGGGGCTCACCCGTGCGCGACCATGACCCACATAAATGCATAGTTTGTGGGGGTATAAAAAGGGCAAACCAATTGGATGGATACACCACTTCTATACCATGGCTCCATTGCAGTGCTCTATCCCCCGCTGAAAAATAATAATTTGAAATGACCTTGTTCCACATAAACTTGCTCAAACAGACATCTTTGAAAAAACTTGTTGCTCAAACAGACATCTTTGAAAAAACTTGTACAAAGTAGTGGATTTAGATCAAACATCATTGGTTTATCAAGCCTGTTGAAGAATATATTGAAAATGGGTGTTTAAAAGCCAAATCTACTACATGATTGATAAACCGGATGTATATGACGTCACCTTCCCCCACCCTTCAACCTCGGGTATAAAGGGACCCGGTTGAGCGCGCTGCTCATTATTGCGTGGACATTCACCGAGTGCACACTCAAAGCCAAACTGTAAAAAATGGCCCTTTGCGATATTTGTGGTGAGTTTTTCCAAGACGAAGATATCTTTGTTTTACATCGAGAATTGCATCATGTAGAGGACAGAAAAGAAGAGATTGTAGTAAGTGAAGAAGACTTGGATGCGATTGATCGGTTTTTGGAAAACCACCATAATCAGATGGACGAATTGGATAGCTATCTACAGTTACACCGAGAATTGCATCATGAAGAGGACAGAAAAGAAGAGATTGTAGTAAGTGAAGAAGACTTGGATGCGATTGATCGGTTTTTGGAAAAACCTCAGAAGCAGGACTGGGCTAGCTATTTACAGTTAATGCAAAGAAGAAGACCAAGTGTTATTCAATTTGCCGGAGCTGGACCATCTACAGCTGGAGGATTTATTCAAGAAGAGAAAATGGAAGAAGAAGATACGGAAGAAGAAGTGGAAGATGTAAGACAACTGCGTACCCAAGAAGAGGATATGGAAGATATAAGACAACTGCGTACTACAGCCTTGCCAGGACCAGTTGTAATTCATTTCAAAATTAATAACGTGCAATTAGAATTGGAAAATTTTATAAGTCAAGCTAAAAAGCTAGTTGTAAAAACATTGACGGAAGAATTGGCAAAATTGAACTTTATTAAATTTGGATTGGTGTTGGAGGCTATGTTTACTAATACCGATGGTGAAAATTCACCGAGAGCATTCATTGCTAAAAACCGAACCCTTACAACCACATCTGATATCAACGAAATCTTAGAAGAATGTTTGGTTGAACTGCTAGTGAAACTTCAAGAACATGAAGGAAGAGGATCCGGCTGGACGCTATCATCAATTGAAGGTATGGATGTGAGGGTTCACAAGCATGGATATGGTATGAGAGGAAGCAGCTTTATCCCTCTACCAAAGGTGATCCGAGATACAAGATCATGTATCAATGTGAAAAATGAGGATAATGAATGTTTCCGGTATGCAATGTTAGCAAAATATGTGGAACCTATGGCCTGTAGACCTAGCATAGCATACGAAGCTGTTCAACACCGCTATAACTTCCAAGGTATGTCGTATCCTGTTAGTCTTAATGATGTTGCTAAATTTGAAAGAAAAAACCCAGGAGTTTCAGTTAATGTGTTTGGTTTAGACGAATCAAATAACGTTTACCCGTTACGAGTTACAAAGACTGAACGTCAAAACCATACAGATTTGTTGCTATTGACCAAAGGTGAAATATCACATTATGTTTACATCAAGAACTTTGAAACTTTGGTTGGACGACAAGTGACTAAAAAGAAAATTAGAGTAACAGTGTGTAAGAGATGCTTTTGTTTCACAAATAAAGACTTGAGACGTGGAGGATCAGAGTGGTTGTCAGAACACCAACGTCTTTGTAATGACAACTATGAAGTGAAGATTAGTCTGCCACCACCATCTAGAGCATTTGTTCAGTTCAATAAAACAGTTCACCAATACCGGATTCCACTAGTTATCTACGCTGACTTTGAATCCACGTTAGTGCCGCAGGAACTTTCGGATGGTGAAGTAACTAGAAGAACCAAATATCAATTGCATCAACCTAACAGTTTTTGCTTATTGGTGAAATCTACTTTACCTGAAGAACAATTTCAAGACTATGGCTTAACATCCACTCCGATACTCTACCGTGGGGAAGAAGCTGCTAAGTATTTTGTAGACCAGTTGTATGACATTGCTGAAAAAGTGGAACGCCTATACGGTAATGTTTTACCCATGAAACCTTTGAACCAAAATCAACAAGAAGAATACATTTCGGCAACAAGATGTTATCTATGCAAGAAGAGTTTTAGTGAAGAAAATCAAAAAGTAAGAGATCATGATCACCTCACAGGGTTATACAGAGGACCTGCTTGTAATTCATGCAATATAAATTACAAACTGCCAAACTTTATCCCTGTCGTGTTACACAATCTTAGCGGCTATGACTCCCACTTTATTATCCCAGAGTTAGGACGAGATGATGGAAAAATCGAAGTATTAGCTGAAACATTGGAGAAGTACATCAGTTTCTCAAAAACAGTAGGTAAAATTAAACTTCGCTTCGTAGACTCTTATAGATTTATGTCATCTAGTTTGAGCAAATTGTCTGAGAACCTAAGAAGAGAAGATCTAAAAGAAACCAGCAAAATTGTACCTGAAGATAAATTGGACTTAGTATTACGAAAAGGAGTTTTCCCCTATGATTATATAACTTCCACAGAAAAGTTTGAAGAAACCAGTCTACCACCGATTGAAGCCTTCAATAGCAAATTAAATGAAAGTGAAATCTCCGTTGAAGACTACAATCATGCGTGTAATGTTTGGAACCAACTAAACATTCAAACTTTAGGGGAATATTCTGATTTTTATATAAAATTGGATGTAACTCTGCTGTGCGATGTGATGGAAGAATTTCGGAACACCTGTTTCTCAGCATACGGATTGGATCCTTTACACTCGTATACATCCCCTGGATTAGCATGGCAAGCTATGCTCAAGTCAACTAACTGCCGATTGGAGCTTCTCACAGACATCGATATGGTCCTCATGATCGAATCAGGTGTACGAGGTGGTTTGACTCAAGCTGTGACAAGACATGTTAAGGCCAACAACAAGTATATCCCCAACTTCGACGAGCAACAACCATCACTCTACCTTGGATATTTTGATGCGAAAAACCTCTATGGTTGGGCGATGTCAAATCCACTTCCCTACGCAGACTTCAAGTGGATTGACCCGACCACCATCGGTGACATATCACGGATTCCAAAAGATGGCCAAACAGGCTATATTTTGGACTGTGATTTTGAATATCCAGAACACCTTCACGACCATCATTACGACCTGCCTCTCCTAGCCAAGACTGAAGTTTCACCGACAGGAAGATGGCCCAAGCTGATAATGACCTTGGAGAATAAGAGTCGATATGTGGCACACTACTGGGTAGTTCAACAAGCACTTGAATTGGGCCTACGTATAGTGAAAATTCACAGAGCAATTGAATTCACCCAGTCTTGTTGGTTGAAACCATATATCGATTCCAACACTACAAGAAGAGCTGCAGCGACAACAGCATTTGAAAAGGACTTCTACAAATTAATGAACAACGCCATCTTTGGGAAGACCTTGGAGAACAAGAGAAAACACAAAATTGTAAAATTAGTAAGTGATCCTAGGAAATTGGAAAAATTAGTGCAAAAACCAAATTTCGGAACATCAATGATTATAAACGAAAATCTAGTTGCTGTCAGTATGAATAAAACAACAATAGTGATGGATCGTCCGTTATACATTGGAATGTCGATTTTGGATATAAGTAAAACTCTGATGTATGATTTCCATTACAACAAAATGGTTAAACACTATGGAAGAGACAACATTGGAGTTGCATACATGGATACCGACGCGTTTATCTACTGGATAAAGACTTTGGACATGTATGAAGATCTAAGGAGTTTCCCATACAAAGACGACTTTGACTTCTCTGACTATCCGAAGAACCATCCGAATTACAATGAAAAGAATAAAAAAGTAATTGGAAAATTTAAAGATGAAGCAAATGGAATACCTTTGGAGGAAATAGTTGCGCTGATGTCCAAATTATATTCCTTCAAGATGTATATGGAAAACGACATACCGACAGTGAAGAATGCTAAAGGAGTCAAAACATCGTACTTGAAGAAACGTGTGACATTTGACAATTACAAGACCTGCTTGTTTGAAGATTCTACAATGTCTGCAACGTTCAACACTATCAGAAGCTTTAAACATGAGGTCTACAGTGTCACTGAAGTTAAAAGAGCACTATCAGCTCAAGATGATAAAAGGCATATTATGCCGGATAAGATTCATACTCTTCCTTTCGGCCACTACTCTCTAAACCCTATCAACTAGTAACCTATTCTTCGTCCTTCTACAACTTCGACCTTATTCCTTTCTCCTTCCGTAAAAAAATGGGGAACACGGTAAGTCCAACGCCGTGTTCCCCATTTTTTTACACAAGTTTGGATGACCTTGACCTATATAAATGATGTGAATATTTAAGACAACATTCATTGTGATTATACATGTGATACATGAAACATTCAAACCTGCAATATGAAGAACTCGAAGCAAGAAATTGTCAACGAGCTTCATAAACCTGCAAGAAGAAAGTTTCCACGAAGAAATACAGTGATAAAAGGAATAAATGATTTATATCAAGCGGATTTAATCGAAATGATTCCTTATAGTAAACAAAATAGAGGATTTAAATACATATTGACTATTATTAATTGTTTTTCAAAAATGGCAGATGCTTTACCACTAAAAGATAAAAGTGGCAAAAGTGTTACAAAAGCAATGGAAACAGCTATACAAAGAGACAAACATACTATAAAACATTTACAAACTGATGATGGAAAAGAATATTTTAATAAGGAATTTGCAAATTTAATGAAAAAACACAACATTAACCATTACTCAACCAATTCAGAGGTAAAAGCATCAATAATTGAAAGATTCAACAGAACTTTAAAAGGTGCGATGTATAAGATGTTTTCTAACAGAGGATCGCACGTATGGATTGATATGTTACCAAAACTTATAAGCGATTACAATAACAAGTTTCATAGAACTATCGGTATGAAACCAAGCCAGGTGACTAATAAAAATGAAAAACTTGTATTAAAACGTATAAAAATGAATACTAAACCAAGAGTTGAAAAACTAAAGCCAAAAAGGTTTAATGTTGGTGATAAAGTGCGAATAAGCAAATACAAAGGTGTATTCAGTAAAAGATATCTTCCAAACTGGACAAATGAGGTATTTACTGTATTTAAGGTGCAACCTACAATACCAGAAACTTACATTTTAAAAGATAATAAAGGACAATTGCTGGAAGGAGGGTTTTATGGACATGAAATGTTAAAATCAACAGTAGGTGATGTATATTTAGTCGAAAAGGTGTTGCAACGAAAAAAGGATAAGGTTAAAGTACGATGGTTAGGATTTAATAAGACGGAAGATTCTTGGATACCTAAAAAGGATCTAATATAATGATAGAGCATCATTTTGGGTTGAACCATTACAAAGGATGGAGATAATACCGCAAAAAGACAATTTTACTATTAATAATATAGATGAACTCACAGTGGATGGTTCTCAATTCAATACTGGGAAACACGGTGTTTTGTTACCAAACACGGTGCGTTGTCTGGTTACCGGTCCTTCCAATTGTGGAAAAACAAATGTAGTATTCAATTTGATTACAAATCCTAAAGGATTACGTTTTAATAATTTATATGTATTTTCAAAGTCACTACAACAACCAAAATATCAGTTATTGGAACAAATACTCAATAATATGCCTGAAGTTAAATATTTTAAATTCAACGCGAGCGAGAGTGTCATGCAACCGCAAAAGGCTAAACCATTCTCAGTATTCATATTTGACGATGTATCTTGTGAAAATCAAAATACAATAAGAAATTACTTCGCCATGGGTCGACATAACAACATAGATAGCATTTATATTGGTCAAACTTACAGCAAAATACCGAAACAGCTCATTAGAGACAATGCAAACATGTTAATTGTATTTAAACAGGATGAAACCAACCTAAAACACATATATTATGACCATGTAAGTGCGGATATGCCATTTGAACGATTTAAAGAGTTGTGTGGAAAGGCTTGGGCTGAAAAGTATGGGTTTTTAACAATTATGAAGGAACAACCGCTAAACAATGGTCGATACAGGATAGGATTTGATAAATTTATACTAATACACTGATCATGATGTAAAACATTCATTGTTGTACAACACGTCTTGCTACAAACATGGTTAACCAAGAAAAGTTAATAAAGGAAATAAAATCACTTAGTGATTCTATTCGAGATAAAAACAGAGCATTAAAATTAGGTATTAGCGAAAGGGAGAAATTTCTTGAATCTACTTTTAAACCTATTACTGAACCCTTGAAACAATTAAACAAAAAAATTGCTAAACCCGTTTTGGAAGGAGATGCAATTGCACCTATTACAAAGTTTGAAAGAGAAAATGTAAAATCAGAAGATTTTAGTGATGAAGACCTGGAATCCTCTACATATAGTGGTTTTACCGGTGGAGAACCTGAAAGAGAGCTAGAATCACCAGACTATAGTGGTATAAGAGAATTATATGAAGTAAAAGCTAAAAGAGGACATGAAGATGTATTAACTGCTAGTGAAGAGGAAAAAGAAGAAGAAGCAAAGGAAGGTCCGTCAAACATAAGCTTGTTGGGTGAAAACATTCATAACAAAGGACCTTTAGGAAGGAAATACATGATAAAAATGTTAGCTGGAATAAATCCTAATAAAAACTATCATAGTTATGGAGTAAGATTAACAGAAGAAGGTTTAATGGTTGGTAATAGCCCGGTAAACATTGATGAAGATGATAATATTATTGTTGGTAATCAAAGATATAAGGGCACAAGAGGATTATTTGAATTATTATTTGAAAAAAGCCTTTAGAATTGTTAGTTAAAGAAGAAGACATGGAAGCATATAAACAGATTTTGGAACACACCAATGCATACAGGAGGAAGTATTTAGCTGACCAACCAGTTTTTAGATCTAGGTCTTTAAAATATAGAGAATTTGTATCCAAGTTAATACCAACAACGAGAAGACAACCAATGCCGATAATGCCAAGAAAACCTGTAAAACGAAGGTTTGTGTCATCCACTTTGGATATAAGTGCTCCAGAACCAAGAAAAAGAAACAAATCTGTTACAGGTACAGGTTTAATGAAGAAACTATATAACACAAATGTGATTTATTACAATAATATCAATAAATTGGTGGATAGAATGAAACTAATACATGAAGCTAAAGAAGCGGGTCATACTGGATTGGAAAACGAATGGGTGGCTTTAGTGGATGAACTCCGAAACCGTGGGGTAATCTCATAAAAAATGCGTTACTCCCTAGATTACTATTCAGTTGCACCATGAGTGTCGACAAGTTCGGACGTTACTCCTCGGATGGGTTATATTACGCAAATAATTTAAAAAGAGGTGCTGGTTTACCACAAACACCTGATGGGGATTATGATATAACTAATAAAAGGTTAAAAAACATAAAAGATCCCACAGATGAAAACGATGCAATAAATTTAAAAGTATTAAAAGAAAAGATATCACCAACATTAAGACTACAGAAAAACACATATGACGCAGGTAATCATAGAATTTCCAACGTTGGTAAGCCAAATCAAAACGCTGATGCAATAAACAAAGGTTATTTATCATCAGAATTAAAAAATACGTTAAAATTCAATGGAAAAACGTATACTGCTGAAAATAAACGTATATCCAACGTAGATGACCCTAAAGATGCAAAAGACAGCGTAAATAGACGCTATTTACATTCATTAATACCTGAAAAGACAAAAGATGGTTTTTCTTTTTATAAATTTGTTATTATCGATATAGGTTATCCGAAAAATGAAAATGATGCTGTAAATTTAAAATATATAAAAGATCATTGTATTACACGTGATGTAGGAGTTATTGATTGTCTAGGTAATTGTTTAGCGAATGTTAAAGATGGTTCGGCACCATCAGATGGTGCAACAGTGGGTCAAATGAAGGAAACTTTAAAGCAAGAAACATCTGGATTTGTAAAACAGGATCAAGTAGTATCACGGTCGGGTGATGTGTTTGTACAAGGAAATGAAAAGTTTATTTTACTTGAACAAAAAAATAATGTTTGGGATTGCAAAGACATGAAATTATCAAATGCGCAATTAGCTACAGATGCTCATGATGTTCCGATTTTATCACAAGTTTTACATACTAATCCAAACAATTATCATAGAAGTTGGTTGGGTACAAATAGAAGAATAATTAACATATTTCCAGGTATCGATGATTACGATTGTGTTGTACTAAAACAATCTTTAATATTAGACAAACCAGGAGGTAGTACTTTCAATGCGAAAAATAAGAAAATAGGTAATTTGGCACAAGGAACAGATCCAAAGGATGCTGCAACTGTAGGACAAACATTACAATATGATAGTGCAAATCAAGAGTTTATTTATAATACCAAAAGATTTAAATTAATGGATGTAAATGATTATCAAAATATATTAATTGCAGATCCAAATTCATTTAGCGGATTTAGAAAATTGTCTGGTGAGGAATTTATTCATAAAAATCATGTATTTAGAAATGAAGCAGACAGATCATTAATTAGTGCAGATTTAAAATATTTTAAATGTCCCGGGAATGATGCAAATGTAACTGATGAAGACTAAGAATTTGTATAAAAACTGATATGGGTTAGAAATCGGGACTAATATTATAAAAATGGGTTACACTCTAGAATGTTATTCAGTTGCACCATGAGTGTTGACAAGTTCGGACGGTATTCATCGGATGGATTATATTACTTTAATACTTTAAAAAGAGGTGTTGGATTACCACAAACACCTGATGGAGATTATGATATTAGTAATAAACGGTTAAAAAACATTAATGATCCCACAGATGAAAATGATGCAATAAATTTAAAAGTATTGAAAAAAGAGATAGTACCAACACTGAAATTAGATAAAAACACATATAACGCGGGTAATCATAGAATTTCCAACGTTGGTAAGCCAAATCAAAACGCTGATGCAATAAACAGAGGTTATTTATCATCGGAATTAAAGAATACGTTAAAATTTAATGGAAAAACGTATAATGCTGAAAATCGGCGTATATCCAACGTAGCAGACCCTGTAGATGAAAAAGACAGCATAAATAGACGCTATTTACATTCTATAATACCTGAAAAGACAAAAGATGGTTTTTCTTTTTATAAATTTGTTATTAACGATATAGGTTATCCAAAAAATGAAAATGATGCTGTAAATTTAAAATACATCAAAGATCATTGTATTACACGTGATGTAGGAGTTATTGACTGTCTTGGTAATTGTTTAGCGAATGTAAAAGATGGTTTTGCACCATCAGATGGTGCAACAGTGGGTCAAATGAAGGAAACTTTAAAACAAGAAACCTCCGGTTTTGTGAAACAAAACCAAGTAGTAACACGTCAAGGAGATGTATTTGTACAAGGAAATAAAAAGTTTACTTTACTTGAAGAAAACAATTATGTTTGGGATGGTAAAGGAAAGTTATTGACAAATTTAGGTATTGGTGAAAAGCCTGGTAATGCTGTTACTTATGAACAGATAATACAATTAGAGCCAACTGGAAAAAAATGGTGGAATTGTGATAACAAACGATTAACAAATGTTGCAGACCCTGATTATGCCGATAACGCTGTAACTGTTAATTTTCTTGTTAAAGTAATAGGTAATTTATTATTTGATATGCATAATTATATTGTAGCAGGACAACATAAACCTATTGACGAAAAAATGAGAAATACATGGATTAAACAAGAAATTCTTTATAAATATTTTTTTAATCATAACACACAAAAGTTTAGATCATCAGATTGGGGTACTTTTGATATTTAATTAAATAACACCATATATTACATCATTTATGTGCAACCTGTCATAGAGGTAACACATGGGTTACGCTTTTCGAATATAAAAGACAATCATGGCGTTTCATTACACCAGTCCATATCGAGACACTATACGGAAAGGAGGCGGTATCACGTCCACAGCGGTTTCTCTGTTAAGTAAAGCTTTAAATCGTATTCCAGTAGGATCTATCGTAAACAGAGCAATAGACACTTTACCATACGAATTTCACATACCGGGAGGTTATCAGTATTGCGGACCAGGAACTAAATTGCAAAAACGACTGGAAAGAGGTGATCCAGGCATAAATAAGTTAGATCAGGCTTGTAAAGAACACGATATCGCATATTCCACATTTACCGATTCAAAAAATAGGTCAATCGCTGATAAAAAGCTAGCAAATATAGCTTGGCAACGAGTAAAGTCTAGTGACGCTAGTATTGCGGAAAAAGCAGCAGCTTTAGCGGTAACAGCAGGTATGAAGGCTAAAACAGCGGTAGGAGGTGGAAAAAGGAGGGGTAGGAATAAAAAAGGATCAACCATGAAGAAACATGGTGGTAATATTAGACTAAAAAGACGTTCTACGAAGAAAAATAATAAAAAACCAACAATATGGTCAATGGTAAAAAACGGGGCAGGTCTATACCTAAGACCGTATCGTGCATATTAAATAAAAGAAATCAATTAGTTATACCACATAAAGCGTTGACTAATGTTGAATTATTCAGATATATTTCCTGTTTAAAAATACCATTTTTTCGCGGAGTATTCATGAAGGACAGTTTACCAAAGAAAATATGGAAAAATGAGACTGGAATCGTAAATTTGGATAATACTGAAGGGTCCGGCACCCATTGGGTGTGTTATAAGAAACTGAATAGCTATGTATATTATTTTGATAGTTTTGGAAATTTGCCACCACCTAAAGAACTTGAACATTACTTTAAATCTGCTAAAAACATATATTACAACTATAAAAGAGAACAACCTGATAATACTTCAATATGCGGCCATTTATGTTTGGAATTCCTAGCTAAAAGTATCAGTCACTATTGAGATGTCTTCCTATACGGTATCATTAACAGGAAAATCGTCCACTTTACGAAGTATCCTTTTTCCAGCGTTACGCTTGCAAAAAGGAAGATCTTGGGAGGCAGCACTGTTAGATTTTACAACTTACAACTCTATTCCCAATGTTACGGAAGGTAAAAATAACTTATTGCATTATTATAAAGGAAAAGATGCCAGTGGTAAGTTTACAGACTTAGAAGAGTGCAGTTTACCCACAGGTTCTTATGAAATTGATCATATTAATGAATTTTTGCAAAATAAAATGGGAAAAGACAATATATCGCTAAAAGGTAATAACAATACAATGAAAGCTGAGCTTACTTCAAAATATTATATAGATTTCACTAAGCCAAACTCAATTGGTGATTTATTAGGATTTCCCAAAGATGGAGCAATTTTAGAACCAAATAAAACACATTCCGGTAAACAAACTGTAACAATATTAAAAGTCAATAGTATAGACATAACTTGTAACATTATACAAGGAGCTTACAGAGATGGAGCAAATACTCATATAATACATACTTTTTACCCCAGTGTACCGCCTGGATTTAAAATTGTTGAAAAGCCACAAAACCTAGTATATCTACCGTTGAACACCACTTTCATTTCAGACATCGTGTTGAACGTATTGGATCAAGACGGTAACTTGATAGATTTCCGAGAAGAGCCTATTACGGTTAGACTACATTTAAAATCGACACTTTAATACAAAACCATGGGTTTAACATTTAAAAGCGAACAACCTACGGGAAACCGCATTAGTAGCTCTTCAGCTGTGGAGGAGTTAACACGCGAGAACATTAGTTTCTTAGAGAGAATTGGATTAAAATTAACCGATTATGGATATACTGGATATAGCTCAGGGTCCAACATTCGACGAAACCCTATGGGAAAAAGAATATCACACCCACAACCCTTACACTTCATCAAAATTAAACAATAACGATGAAATTCGTATTCCCATACAAAATCAAGACATTTACACACTACCATGTGAAAGTTACTTGTATATTGAAGGAAAGGTTACTAAAAAGGACGGTACTACTACTGGTACAACAGTTCCATTTATAAATAATCCCATGGCTTTCCTGTTTGATGAAATTAGATATGAAATATCAGGTGTAACAGTTGATTCCACTAAAAAAGTAGGTATTGCAACAACTTTAAAGGGATTAACATCTATATCACCTAATGAAACCAATTTAATACAACCTGCAGGATGGGTTTTACCTGCAAAAGACACAATTACTCCAGATACAAATGGAAATTTTGATTTTCATATTCCGTTACGTTTGTTGCTTGGTTTTGCTGAAGATTATAGGAAAATAATATTAAACGTTAAACAAGAATTAGTTTTGTTGAGATCTTCAAACGATAAAGACATTATTAAAGCTCCAGACGGTACAACAGATGCAACTTTAGAATGGAAATTAACATTAGACAAAATTGTATGGAGAGTTCCGCATGTTAAATTAGCTGACGAGCATAGAATGCTACTATTAAGAAAGTTAAAGGCTGATCGTGATATTGTAATTCCTTTTAGAAGTTGGGAATTTCATGAACATCCCAGCTTGCCAACTACGGATCGTCACACTTGGACTGTTAAAACATCTAATTATGTGGAACGAGCCAGGTATATTATATTTGGTTTACAAACAGGCAGAAGAGACACCATCACCAAACATGCAGGCCAATTTGATCATTGTAACTTAAAAAATATTAAAGTTTATTTAAATTCACAATTTTTTCCATACGATAATTTAAACGTGTCATTCGCTAATAAAAAGTACAGCATATTGTACGATATGTATGCAAGATTCCAAAGTTCATATTACGGTAAAACAAATGCACCTTTACTATCACCAGAAAAATACTTAGATGGTTACCCTATAGTTGTAATCGATTGTTCTAAACAAAATGAATCGGTAAAATCATCAAGTGTGGATATAAAAATAGAAATGGAATTCAACGCGGCTATACCGGCTAATACAACTGCATACTGTTTAATTCTACATGATAAAATCGTAACATACACACCTTTAACTGGAATTGTTAAAAATGTATTGTAAAAAACCGGTTTTGTTACATTCCAATGCATTCCGCGAGTATAAAAGCAGAGCGTTCAGGTTGCTCCTCATCAGTTTGTTGCCTGTTGTTGTATGGGTAGCATCTCATTCAATATGGCTTCTCCTAGTGGTACACCAGAAAATGTAGTAGATATTGAGAAGGAGATATCCGACTTTTTAGATCTTCAAGGTCAACCGGAAGGAGATGAAAACAACGCTTGCGGACAACTCCACGCTAGTAATAATGTTGAGGAAAAAGGTTAAAGAAGAAAGAATGCACAGAAGAAGAAAAGGGATATTGAAGATAATATTTCTCCTAACATATTGAGTGAGGTATTCTTGCGAATATTTTATCCAATTTCATCAAGTTTGGACAAAAGTGTTTTAATCGGTGTTATGAAATCGACGGATTATTCACCTACTGTAATTTTAACTCATGGACCCAAAATGATTTTGTTTACGGACACTGCTTGGGAATCGTTTATGAAACACTTGCATCTGCTAGAATGCTATTTAAGTAGTAACATGTTTGGAAGAAAGACAAGAGTAGGCCTTTTGGATTCAAATGTGGAAATCGATATTGTTAAACATCGTGGTGATCATCAGTTGCGGTTTAGAGACACAACAAGACATGATAACAAGATTCAACTTAATCGAGAAGAGTTTTTTATTCTAACTTGTGCAACTGAACCAATAACAAGATACTTGAGACAACTGGTGTTTTCAAGTTCAATTATTAAAGATTATCTGGAAGACACTTTGGACAAACAACCGGACGCGCCTATATTGTACGGGCCTGTGGATACTTCTATATTCAATAGGGTTCCTCATGAAGTACAAATGTGGAGAAAATTGGAAAAGTACGCTCAACTACATAAGAAATCAGTAAAACAGGAAGAAAAGGAAGATGGAGGAGAAGAATCAAGTGTTAGTGATGAAAACGAAAACAAGGAAAATATAAAGATGGAAACTTAAATGACAATGGTTAGTTTTTTAAAACAATAACCAACTTTTTTGTGGGGTTAGGCCTATTGGGGACGGTGCCCACGTTAAATATACACCAACGCGCCAACAACTGTACGGCCTGGTATAAAAGCAGTACCTACCGTGGTGTGGAAATCAGTTGATCTTTGGACTTCGTCATGAGCAGACGAGTGGCCTTCGCAATGGACAAGGAAGAAGAACAAGTAAAGTCCAAACCTGGTATAATTGAGTTCCAAGCGTTTCGGGGTAATGACGATAGATTTATCATAAAAGAACTTGTGTTTTTCGACATCAATACAAGTGTTCCATATACATTTTTGTTCAAACCACCATGTTCTTATTCATCATTAACTAGCAAAGCCGCTACTACCAACAGGTGGATTTCAAAATATTTCCATCATATCGATTGGTATGATGGTTTTGCAAGTTACACAGACTTGTATCACATCATGCATCAGTTTTCAAACAGGTTTACCAATATTTATACAAAAGGACTGGAAAAGAAGAGATGGATCGAAGAATTTACTAATGTTCCGGTTAATGATGTGGACTTGGATAAAAACTACAAGTATACGATGGAAAATGTTTGTATTTGTACTAAAAGTCCAGAACATGAAAAAGATAGACATTGCGCTTTAAAAAACACCTATAAACTCGCATCTTACCTTCAAAGTGGGGAAGTGGGGAGTGGTGGGGGTGACGGGGGTTATATAAGTGAGGAGCAGACCGGGACCTGGCATGAGTATTACTCGAGATTCCGAGACGACAACATCTCCCAGCAAGAAGACGAAGAAGACAATCTTTAACTCAACCATGGCATCTCACCAGTTCATGCAAACTTTGGTTGAGCAGTTCAATGCTCACTCCAAATCTACCATACTACCTGTCAAGAAGTGTTCCGAACTTAAAGATGAGAAGCACTACATTATCCACGCCATGAAGAAGATGGAGACTACAGTTGGAGAGGCCATCTGCTGCAGTCTTAGCGAGGCACCGTTCACTCCGGGGGATGAGCCCAAGTTCCAAGTCTACCTGCCGAAACGATTCGTCCATCTCCTCCAGAACGAGGATCTGCGCTCCATCCAACCCGGCTGTCTCTACCTGGTTTCCCACGGTTGCACGGGTAGCAATTCCACCGAGTTGACCATCCACATCGCCGACAAGCAGCAGTGTTAGATTTAAGTTTTACTGTTGTACATATGTTATTGTAATGTTTTATAAATAAATAAACCATAAAAGAAAAAAAATACAAAAGGCAAAAAAATGCAACATATCAATATGTGAAGTTTGTCACATATTGATATGTTGCATTTTTTTTTAAACTTCGCGGGTGACCTTGACCTTTGACCTTTGCTTTCACAGTTACCCCCACCACCAAGCTAAAGGTCAAACCTGCTTCGACGCAAACACCCCCACCACTTTTTCATAGTACCCCCAAGCGCTGTGCCTTAGCTTCATTTCAACTCCGACGGTCAACCGTACAACATCAAGATGTCTCTCAATGTAAGTTGTGCTAGTTACGAGGAGGTAACCATTAAGACTCAGCAGGAGTTGAACGACTTGTACAAGGAGTTGCAGCTGATGGTGGCGCGAGGCTACCGTATAAATGTGCAAGTCTACGCTTGCAATATACGCAATCTCCGACACCCAAAAGAAGAGTCTGAACATTACTCTTCTCCAGCGGCTTCATCACCGGCGTCCATGAAGACTGAAGCAAGCCAGACTTTGGATTATTTCAGCTGACTAGTAGTTGTCTTCCTTCTTCTTACCATTGTAGAATATGTTTATTTCTTTATTATATTAAAGATGTAAAAGAGAAAAAACACCTATCTTGTTACTGACATATATGCTCAGTAAGAAGATAGGATTTTTTAAAACACAATTTGAATGACCTTGAAACTTCCCCCACCACTTGACTGTCAATATACATGACACATCACAATTCCGGGAAAATAACGTCCTGCTCCCCCACTCCGTCCGGCTGTCTCACAGTCGAGTTTTGGCCAGATAGCGCTATGGAGTCCAAGAAGGAGGTTGTCAACAAAACCGATGATCAACAATTGTGGGACTCCTCTATTACAGAAGAAGAATTACATTCAGCCGTCGAAGCTGTCGAGGAAAAGGAAAAAAACCTCAGGCGGCTCTGGTTGGCTCAGATGGATATTTGCGGATCTGTGCCGCGTGATGATTTTGAACTTCAATGTCAGATGGCGATTACCCAGCAACTAGAAGAAGCCGAAAAGGAGCTAAGGAGTGGAGGTACTATCCAGGCGGAGATGAAAACTGAGAAACATGAAGGATATAACGAATATGATGATTAAACGTACTGTTGATCCCAATTCTTTTAGTTTTAAGTGGTTATGTTATAAATAAATAGAAAAAGTTTCCTTTTTTTAAAACTCCATTTGGATGACCTTGAAATTTCCCCCACCACTCTGTTATACCAGCATTGCTCGCTGCAACAAGCATCATTCCTCCTCCAACAACCATGGCGGACACACCTGCTTGCGATGACATGTCTTCCACCGAAGATGTACCCACTACAAGTTGGAAATTGACAATCGACGACGTGCATTATTTAGAAACCATCTGCGATTGGATGAAGTCTATTCTCCTCGACAACCCGGGAATAAAGCTCAAGGTCACTTTAGATTATGATTGGTCTGAAGTTATAATGCAGCAAGACGATCAAGAATCAGATCACAGTGGAGGTCAACAATCACCGGAGTATTTGTCACATTTACCGTTGTCAACCATATATCCTACAAATGAGGTGGAAAGGGAAGAAGAGGAGCATGGGGTTTAGAGTTTCTTATTTTTTTAAACCCAATTTGGATGACCTTGAGATTTCCCCCACCACTTTCCATATACCTAGAGTGCGCAGAGCCAGACAGTCAGTCGCTTGGTGTCCGTCGTAGGGTGCACATCGCTGTTGCTACTCCAATTCCTGACAATTTGGGGTAGTTCAAGGTCGCCACACTTCTACTCTGGAACGACATCAACTTGTAGTATTTCTGTGTTTGGACTCAAGGTCATCACACTTTAACTCTGGGATGGTTTCAACTTATAGTATTTCTGTGTTTTGACTCAAGGTCATCACACTTTAACTCTGGGACGGGATCGACTTGTAGTATTTCTGTGTTTTGACTCAAGGTCACCACACTTTAACTCTGGGACGGGATCGACTTGTAGTATTTCTGTGTTTTCACTCAAGGTCATCACACTTTAACTCTGGGGCGGGATCGACTTGTAGTATTTCTGTGTTTTTGACTCAATGTCACCACACTTTAACTCTGGGACGGGATCGACTTGTAGTATTTCTGTGTTTTCACTCAAGGTCATCACACTTATGTAAATTTGAGGTAGCACCAAAACGGTGCTACCTGGCTTGACATTTTCAAGTTCCCCAAGGTCATCGCAGTTCCCCCACCACTTCCCATATACCTAGAGTGCGCGGAGCCGGACAGTCAGTCGCTCGGTGTCTGTCGTAGGGTGCACATCGCGGTTGCAGTAATGGTCGAATGGGGGCTTCTGGGCCCAGTTCAAGGTCACCCGGGCGTTGTCACATGACGGTTTAGGCAGAGTCACGTTGCAAACTTCAGGTTTCCTCGGCACTTTTGCTGTTTCTCATCGCAAATTCGCTCCAAGTCGTCAAGGTCATGGTAACTGTGACTGAAACTCGGAGCGTAGTGTGAGAAACGGCAAAAGTGCCGAAAAATTTTAGGTTTCAGCGTGACCTTGACCTTTTGTGGCATCAATGACGTCATCTTGGTGACGTAAGGGGTGATGACGTCATCAGCACGTCATTTCTGTGACGTCATGGGTGTGACGTCATGGATGTGACGTCATTGGTGATGACGTCATCGATGATGCAATCGATGACGTCATCGATGAGGTCATTGACCTCGATGACGTCATCGATGACGTCATCCCTCAGGTGACCTTGAACTGTTCCAAAAGCCCCCATTCCCCACTACTGAGTTTCGAAGATTTGATAATGTCATGTCGTTGTTTCGTAAAATAAAGCGTGTGTATTTAACATTCACGAAAACACTGCTATAAAAACTTAGTTAGGCCCAGGTTTAGTTTAACATAAATCTTTTAGATATAACAGTTTTTATAGCCTTACGCTCCCGAGATAAAAATTACCATTTTCCAGAGCACACGCATGTTTGTAAACAGTGGCTTTGTTTAACATAATCCCTAGCCGCTTTGCCGCGTTATGTGTGATTTACTTGTACGATGGCTTGGACGAGTATCAGACTAACTTGCGTCTGACATCCATAAACTCCTGAGAATACCGTTCATAAACGCTTAACATTATATTCAGTTCCTGATGTTTACCATGTTATTCACAAGAAAAAAAGCTACAATATAATATGGGTCCTATCTAAATTAGTTTTCCGTCTGCCTGCTAGATAGATGAAATTTTTAATTAATCCATTATATCGTTTAAACGATTTGAAAGTTAGCACAGCTGGGAGACCTACGTAAGTCACGACCAAAATTTTCATGGATTTTTTGCAGTTACTTGGTCCTAGTGTACACCCATTTAAAATGTAAATATCTCAAAAACTTAAAATGTTTTAAAAAATTTCAAGAAACAAAAAAGTTGAAAAACTACTGTATCTAAAAAAAATATACTAAGATTGTAAGATCGCAAAACAAAATGAATTTAAAAACTTTCTAAAAAATGCTAATAATAAGTGGATAAATGAATAAATAAAAGGCTTTAATTGCCTAATTTGAGAACATTTGCATGATTTGTGGATTGAATTATTATTCTTGTTTGTTATTTACATCCATCATTTTTTTAGTGTAGTACATTTTGGCGATGAATAGTTCAAGATAAAACTATCACCTACAAAGATCTAGTACAAGAAACCAACAAAGCACACGAGTATACTCTATTTTTCCAATTATTGGTTTCTTCTTAATTTTTCGTTAATTTTGCAACTTTTTGTGCTAGGTAAACCGTAAAATTTTTTTCGATATATTTAAATATTAAATATACATTTTGGAATCATCAAAAAGAGAAATTTCAAAATTAACCAAAATTTTGGTCTTTAAAATACGTAACTGTATGCCTAAGTAGTGGGGAATGGCCACTTTTAAAACCGACCACGTGCCCCCCGAGCCACGTGACTTGGCAGCTGGCGCCAGCTGCCATGTCACATAGCTTCCGGTGGGGGTTAGAGGGTATATATGAGATGCTGTAGTTATATGTTATGGCATATAGGTTGGGGTGGAGATGGCGATAGTGTTGGCGTTAGGGTGAAGTGAATTTGCGCATAAAATTAAAAGTAAGTTCAAAATTGAAATTCGTTGGTGTTGACGAAACTCTAACAGTTGAAGAAAAATTAAGAGTTAGTTTAAAATTGAAATTCAAACTTATAACTGGGATGTGGAAAATATGTCAAGGTCATCCAGAGTAAGTTTTTAAAAATTCTATCCAACTATCACCAGAAATAGTTTTAAGTTGAAGTAGTTGGTGATAGCGGGATAATTGATTCGTGCCATGGGAGAGGTGTTTATCGTTTGAAAGTTGGCGATCGAATGAGAAGCGCCGCCTAGGGAGAGGGCTTATAAAATGGCAACCTTCCCCCACCACCCCTTCCCCCACTCCTTTAGACCAATAACCGGTCGCCGACTCTATGTGGTAAAATTGAACCAGACATGGCGGCCGCCATGGATAATTCTGACCTCAAACCTTAGTTTTGCATTGGTGAGCATGCGCCACCCCCACTCCTTTACCTTTCTTTTATATTTTTAAAACCGAACAGATGTCCGGGCAGCTGCCCCTACGGGCAGATGTTCGGGCAAGTGTTGGGGGCAGAGATGTTGAAATATTGGGGTGGAGATGGCGATAGCGTTGGTGGTCGGTTGAACTGAATTTGCGAATAAAGTAACTAGGGTTGAACTAAAAGTGCACATAAATTAAAAGTTAGTTGAAAACTGAAATTTGATTGTGTTAACAAAACTCTTAATAGTTGAACAAAATTAAAAGTTAGTTTAAAACTGAAATTCAAATTTATAAATGGGATCTGGAAAGTATGTCAAGGTCATCCAGAGTAAGTTTTAAAAAAGCCTACCCAACTACCACAAGAAATAGTTCTAAGTTGAACTAGTTGGTGATAGTAGGATAGGTTGAAGTAACTTTTGAATTTTATAAGTGAACATAGAATTAATGTGCAACAGCAGAGTTTAAACAAGTTGAACTTTTGTGATGAATTACAGAGTTGTAAATGCAAACACCGATGACGATGAGAAGGTAAATGCAGAGTCCCCAGATTATGTATTTGAAAAGCTTGAACAAATGTAACATTTCGAGTTGGTTTTCCTGTTCCATTTCCAATTGTTTAATTTCTAATTTCAATTTATCCTCTTCCATTCTAGTTACGAAGGGAACTTCATCCATCATATCCATCATGATTGTGTTAGTGTTTGAAATTTTAAAACAAGTGATGTTGATAGTTCAGAAGTCGAAGACGGAATGAGAAGTAAAAGGGAGAAATGTTAGTTAAATAAAGAAGTGGTGGGGGGAAGGATGAATTACAAAGAAGTGGTGGGGGAAAGACGTTGCTCTTCATTATTACCATCAGTAGTGTCAGATGGTGCAGGAGTTAGATTTAGTAAACTGTCTTCGTCTAAACTTTCAACCTTATCACAAATAGGACAATCGTATGTTATTTCCAAATTCATTTTGATGGTTGTAAAATTATCTACAAGTTCTTGTAAAATATTAAAAATGTCTTGTAACTCTTCTTTAGAGTTTATTTCAAAACTAGAATTCATTCGGGCCAATGGAGAGTTGTTCATTGTTGGAGAGTCGGTGATGGAATGAGGATCGGCGCATAGGGAGGGGGCTTATATAATGGTGACCTTGAGCAGGCGTCTAGGGAGGGGGGCTGTCTAGGGAAGGGGCTTTTATATGGGGAACCTTGAGCTTATGATTGAATAAAATGTTTAGTTCTTCTTCTTCGTCTTTTAATTCAATTATTTGAACCGAAGTAGTTGTTTCATCTTCTTCACTTGATGAAGAAAACAATTCACCAGGATTTAAATATTGAACTACAATTCTGAACCATCTTATAGGATATTCGTCAATGATAGAAAGTAAGTTTTGAAACAATTCTTCCATCTCCTCCCTGTCAGTTATTATATGTTCAAACTTGATAAATTTGTTTTCCATGTTGTTAGTTAGAGTGTTGGAAGTGGAATGATTTAATATTATATAAAAATTAGAACTAGTGGTGGGGGAAATCTCAAGGTCATCCAAATGAAGTTTTAAAAAAGAGTGTAAAACTGAAATTACACATTTGATGGTTCTACAGGATCGGAATACCAATCTGATCTGTATTTACATCTTTTTATCATATGTGTACAAAAATCATCTTGATGAGAATTGGTGCGTTGACAATGATCAAGATCTAGAGGGTGAAATTTGAAACATCTTTGAGGACAACATGTATGAAAATATCTTGATTTGTAAAATTTGAAAGTTCGCAATTCCGGTGGTGGTAGTTGTTTTGTTTTGCATTTGCAATAACAAGATCCGAAGAATTCACATTTAGTACAAGCTAACCTATCCACCATCATTGGTCCTAAATCTGTACACAACAGTAACTTGTTCACAACAGTAACGAGGTTTGTACTTGTATTTTTGCTCTTCCATGTTGATGCTGCGGAGTCCAGTGAATGAATAAGAGTGTATAGTGTTGAATAGCGAGTTTTATGTACTATGAAAAGTGGTGGGGGTAATTTCAAGGTCATCCAAATGGAGTTTTAAAAAATTATACCTTACTAATGTAAGGAATGTTGATACTTAAGAAGTTTGTTTCTCTTTGTTTTCTTCAGACTTTTTATCTTTCTCAGCTTTAGCCATAGCAACTAGTTCTTCTATTGATAGCGGATGTACTTCAGGAAATTTCAAAATTAATTTAGCTTGGTATCCTTCTTTAGCTAATACATCTATATCTTTAGTCATTTGTTCAACAGTGTTGTAATCTTTTCCATAGATTTTTCCATCAAGTTGAATCATCATTCTGTACAACATTTTCTTAAATAGGTCTTGTCGTGGTGAGAGCTGAGAAGCAAATGATTATTTATTCAAGTTTCACATCCTTTTTATTAACTCACATTTAACACGTGATTCTTTAGTTGTAGTTTTGTTTGTCAAAAGTTATTCAACATTGGTAATATTTTGGAACTTGATGTTATGTTGACCAGTAGGCGATGAAGAAGTTGTAGGTTGTGTAGAAATAAATATTTCATCATCGCAATATTTTGTTTTAGTGAACATCCTTGTATTAGTAGCACTAACATCAACAGTTAAGTGATAACCACCGGTAAGTAAAACTCGCATTTCGTTGGTTAAATCTTCGAGTTGTTCAAAAGTTGTAATGGTGTTGGTATCGTAAGATGCACACTTGACTTTGAGAGACATATTTAGTTTTTTATATTAAGCAATAGAGTGAGCGAGATGTGTACGGTACGAAAGGTAGTCGTAGACTGATGAACTTCACAAGTAGATTTCTGCTTTTATCATCACACAAAATTGGGTCAAGGTCATTCCGTGGATTTTTTAAAAAAGCAACATATTGTAATGTACAAAGACATTACAATATGTTGCTTTTTATTTTTTTTTTTTTTGTTTTATATCATATTTATTGAGAAACAATTACAAACAAATATTTACAATGTTATGTACAAACTAATCAATAGTAGGTGTTACATGAATTGTAAGTTCAGTAGAGTTATTTCCACTTGGTCCGTGCGAAACCAAATAGAGTGCGCCGGGTTGAACTACACGAAGATCTTCATTTTGAAGAAGTTGTACAAAACGTGTAGGTAGGAAGATTTGAAACTTCGGTTCGTCACCAATTGTATACGGTGCCTCGCTCAATGTGCAATTAATAGCATCACCTACTGAAGTTTCCATTTTCTTGATCGTATGAATGATGTAATGTTTTTCTTCTTTTAGTTCAGAACATTTCTTCGTAGGTAGAATTGATGATTTAGAATGAGCGTTGAACTGATCGACCAAATTTTGAAGTAAGTTCTGCGATGCCATCTTGATGTTATTGTTAATTTTCTTGTAAATAAGAATGTCCGTTGGAGATGTTGTCTCTTCGGAGGTTCGAGTAATACTCATGCTGCGTCATGGTAGCGCTCTCACTTTTATAATCGACACTACCCCCACCACTTTTTTGAAGGAAACTATTCAAGCGGTAGGCATTCTTTAAAGCGCACTGCGACCTTCGATGTTTAAAACTTTTTGATGAAATACAAAGTTCGTTGAAGTAGCATTGGAAATCTTTATCAATTATTGCATTAATCACTTCGTTGCTTGTAAATGATTGTATCCAATTTGCTTTTTCCAATCCTCTTGTGTAGATAATTTTAAACTCTTTGCAATAATGATTCATAATGTGCGGCATCATGTTATAATTAATGAAACCTTCATCCCATCTTAAGTTGTGAAAATGTTTGTTCAACCATTTGTTTGTAACTTTCGCTTTAGTTGTTAGTCTATTAAATGGTACTGGAGGTTTGAACAAATAATGATAAACTACTGATGTGTTCATGTCCAAGATTACTAATTCTTTAATAATAAAATTACCATCATTTCCTCGGAAAGCTTGAAATTCAATTATACCTCTTTTAACTTCCATTATGTGTGGTGCATTAGAAAACGAAACCCGTTTATTCATGATGAAGTCTTATTAACAACTGACTTAAAAAATTGAATGAGCCGACGTTTATAACAGACAGGATTGTTGTTCTTCTTTCACTTCTTGTGCCACTTCATCGATATTAAAATTGGTGTGATAGTTGTTTAATTGTCTCCACATTTCAACTTCTTGAGGTATTCTATTAAAGATTGAAGTATCCACGGGACCGTATAAAATTGGAACAAAAGGTTGTTTGTCCAATGTATCGATTAGATAGTCTTTAATTATTGCACTTGAAAATATTAGTTGTTTCAAATATCTGGTGACGGGACCGGTAGTACAACTTAAAGTGTAAAATTCTTCTTTAGTAAAATATAATTTAACATTGTGGGTAGTTAAATCTCTGAAGCGAACAATTTGTCCTCCACGATGTTTTACTATATCAACTTCAATATTTGATTCCAATAAACTTAATCTTGTTCTTCTTCCAAATGTGTTGTTACTTAAATAGCACTCCAAAAGATGTAAATGTTTCATGAGAGATTCCCAAGTAGTTTCACTGAAAGTAACCATTTTGTTTCCATGATTTAAAATAACAATTGGTGAATAATCCATTGATTTTAAAATTCCAACTGATATACTTTTTGTCATGCATGAAGAAATTGGGTAGATAATCCGAAGAAATACTTCTGTTAAAATATTGGTTGTAATGTTAACTTCAACCTTCTTCCTTTTTACTTCTTTTTCAGCTTCTTCTTCTTCTCTCTTCTTATGTTTGTTAAACTTTAGGAACTCGTCCATTTCTCGTTCAACTTGTTTTTCTATATCTGAACTATTATCATCCATTAGAGGTGTATTTTCTTCTCCGTTAGTAGAATTCATCTTGCGAATGATGTTTCCCATACGACGGTTGAAGATAGAATGAAGTTTCCACTAATTATTTTCTCGCTTTTATATTTTTCGTAAAATCCTTGAAATTTATACAATTACATAATTGTTTGTTTTCAACTTGTCTTTCACAAATGAAATTCTAACCTCAAAAATTGAAGCAGATAATTCTAACCTCAAAAATTTGCAGTCGTTGTACAATTCTTCTTAAAGTACATTCTTCACAATTCCGGTCAGCGGTGTGTAAGTAACTATTTTATCATGTAGAATTAGACAGTATGCCGAAGTTCCATCCGCTACTGGTTCTTCAAATTCCATTTCAATTTTTATATCCACACTTGATGATTTTACCGATTCATTTTGTTTTGAACAATCGATTACAATTATTGGAGCCTTGGAATAATACTGGTCAGGTGATAATAGTGGTGTATTAGTTTTTCCATAATATGACGATTGAAATCTTGCATACATATCGTATAAAATGGAAAAACGTTTTTTGCTGAACATGACATTCAAATTGTCATAGGGAAAGAATTGAGAGTTTAGGAAAACTTTACAATTCTTTATTTTACAGTGATCAAATTGACCAGCATTTGCAGTGATAACATCTTTTCGCTTAGTTTGAAAACCGAGTATTATGTACCTTGCTCGTTCCAAGTAAGTTGATGTCTTGACGGTCCATGTTTGTCGTTCTGTCTGAGGTAGTGTAGGGTATTCATGAAATTCCCAACTTCGGAATGGCATCACTATATCACGGTCAGATTTCAACTTTCTCAATAATAGGATTCTATGTTCATCAGCCAATCTTACATGAGGTACTCTCCAAACAACTTTATCCAACTGTAGTTGCCATTCCAGTTTATCTTCCGTAGTTGCAGGGTCTGCAAGTATCAAGTCCTTATTAGTTGAAGATCTGAGTAATACTAATTCTTGTTTGACATTTATTATTACCCGTTTGTAATCTTCAGCGAATCCCAAAAGCAATCGTAAAGGTACATGAAAATCAAAGTGACCGTTGGAAGCTGGTGTTATAGTGTCTTTATCGGGGGCAACCCATCCGGGAGTGACTATTGAATTCTTCTCATGCTGTGTTAATGATGTTAATCCTTTCAATGTCGTTGTTAAGGTGCGTTTACACTGGAGGTTGACAACCAAAGTTGTCGACAATAGCCATATGGATATAATAGTAAACGTCAACAACTTTTGGTTGTCAACCTCCGGTGTAAACGCACCTTTAAACCAACCTTTTTTGTTGAATCAACCGTCACCCCTGATATTTCATATCTTATTTCATCAAAAAGATATGCCATCGGGTTATTTATAAAAGGAACTGTTGAAGCAGTTTTTCCATCCAGTTTTAATACCCGTCCTTCGATGTACAAGTAACTTTCACACGGTAAAGTGTAAATATCTTGTTGTTGAATGGGGATCCTTATTTCATCGTTATTGTTTAATTTTGATGAAGTGTAAGTGTTGTGCGTGTGATATTCCTTCTCCCATAGTGTTTCGTCGAACGTTGGTCCTTGAGATATATCCAGGATATCCATCGCTGTTAAGTTTCAATCCAATCTTCTGTAGAAAACGAATGTTTTCCGATGTTAACTCTTCCAATGTCGAGGAGCTACTGAGCTCCCGACTCTTCCGTTGCGGTTTAAATGATAATCCCAGGTTGACTTTTATGTTGCTGCTCTGATGTGTATCCGTATAGTAATTGTTTCTCCTCTAAAGTCAACACTATGACCGTCTTGATCCAATATGTTCAGTACGATGTCTGAAATGAAACTGGTGTTTAATGGTAGGTATATCAAGTTTTGTGGCTTCTCAACAATTTTAAAACCGGGAGCCACTATTGGATAAAATGTATGTAAAATATGTTGATTAACTCCATCTCTATACGATCCGTGTATAATGTTGCACGTGACATCAATACTATTTACTTTCAATATTGTTACAGTTGAATCACCTGAATGAGTAGTTCCAGGAGTTAAGATTTTCTTTTTTGTATCTGTAAATCCAAGTAAACTGCCAATCGACTGTTCCAAGCTGACATCAATATAATATTTCGAAGTTATTTCTGCTTTTAAAGTATTATTGTTTCCTTTAACAGTGATATTGTCTTCTCCGAGTTGTTTCTGTAATAATTGGTTTATATCATCAATTTCATAAGCTCCAGTAGGAAATGTAATTATTTTCAATTCTGAGTATTTTCCTGCAGCATCCTTAGTTTCATAATAATGTAGTAAATTGTTCTTCCCTTCCGTAACATTGGGAATTGAGTTGTAGGTAGTCAAATCAAGTAATGCCGCTTCCCATAATCGTTCCTTGGATAGACGCAATGCTGGGAACAGCGTACTTTTCAATGTGGATGAATTTCCACTCAATGACACTGTATACGATGACATCTTAAAGGTGACTGACACTTTTCGCTAGAAACTCCAAACATAAATGTCCACATATTTCAGTATTGTTAGGTTGTTCTCTTTTGTAATTGTAAAAAATGTTTTTGGAGTTTCGAAAATAATGTTGAAGTTCTTTTGGCGGTGGTAGATTGCCAAAACTGTCAAAGTAGTAAACGGTTTGTCCGAGCTTTTTATAGCATACCCAATGAGTGCCTGGACCATAGTTGGAATCCAAATTAACTATTCCAGTTTCATTTTTCCATATTTTAGTTGGTAATGCATCTTTCATAAAAACTCCTCGAAAGAATGGTATTTTCAAACATTTTACATAATCATTTAACTGATGATTTGTTAAGGCTTTATTTGGAATTATCAATTGATTCTTCTTATTTAGTACACACGATATGGTCTTAGGTATAAACCTGCTCCATTTTTTACCATTTGCCAAACAGAAGTCTTCTTTACACTTGCCTTATGAGTTCTACGACGTCCTTTTTTAATGTTTCCACCTCTTTTGGGAGCGCCTCTCTTTGCAGGTCTTCCTCTGCGACGTCTTCCACCACCTAACTTTGCTTTTGTCTTCATGGCTGTAGTTACTACCCAAGCCGATGCTTTTTCTGCAATACTTGCGTCACTTGATTTTACTCTTTGCCAAGCTTTTTCCGCTAGAATTTTATCTGCTATTGATCTATTTGTTGAATCTTTATACTTTGAATATGCTATATCGTGTTGTTTGCAAGCTTGATCTAATTTATTAATTCCAGGATCTCCTCTTGCTAAACGTTTTGCCAACTTAGTTCCAGGTCCACAATATTGATAACCTCCAGGAATATGTAATTCGTATGGTAGAGCGTCTATCGCTCGATTTACAATAGCACCAACAGGTATCCGTTTAAGCAGGGATAACGCAGCTGAAGTTATACCACGTCCTCTCTTGTTGCTGTCTTGATGATGACTGAGTGATACAGCCTTCATTATGTAGTCTTATATAAACTGGCGTGTTTACTCCACAAGATACTTTACATAAATGAATAAGTTATGTATAATTTTATATATTTAAACACTTAGTTATTCAAATTAATGATATACTGATTTATAATTCTATTTTTAATCCAAGCTTCCCGTTCATCGGGTTGAATTATCACATGACTCGTTGTACTAGCTATATGATTATGGGTATCAATAAGTAAATTGCCCACTATTCTTATTAAACAATCTAAATTTACAGCATCTTTTGGATGTTGAGGATCATGTAATTGCATAATACGTTTATCATTACATGTGTAAGCTGTTGAATCACTTTTTGATGTTTTTATGACTTGTCCAATAGTAGCAGCATCATTTGAATCTTCACCTGGTAAAATATTAATTATTTTCTTCATCTTTGCATCATATTGGGTCCCAAAGTGTTTATCCCAAGTTATTGTTTGTTTCATTGTAACACAATCATTTTCTTCGTAACCAGGATAAATATCTTTTATTCTTCTATTACGACCATTGTATGTACCTAATGCACCACCACTCGCAATTAATGTTTGTACCATTAGAGGTACATCTGAATCTTTTATACCAAATCTTCCATTTGTTATTGTTTTATGTCCTGCATCCCATTCATCATTATTTCCTTGCATTAAATTAAACTTTTCATTTCCATGTATAAATTTATCTCCCCGCTTTAAAACGGCATCTTCATGTTTTACAAAATTGGATGTTTCCTTTTTTAATTCTTTAGATAATTGTTCCATAGTAACAGCATCTTTTGGTTGAGAACCAAACTTTACATTTGTCAATGTTTTACCATGACAATCGATTTCATTAACATCTTGTAAAATACAGTTGTCCTTGATGTATTTTAGGTTTACAGCATCACCGTCTTCCTTTGGGTATCCAATGTCATTTATAATAAATTTATAAAAAGAATATCCATGTTTAGTTTTTTCCGGTATTATAGAATGTAAATATTCTTTATTAACTGAATCTTTATCATTTTTGGGATTTCCCACGTTGGTTATTCTATAATTTCCAGCATCATATGTTTGTCCATCTTTTAAGTTGTTACCCCATTGCAATTTTAAAGTATTTGAAAGTTCAGATGATAAGTACTCTTTAGTAATTGCATCAGAACCTTCAGTTGGTTTACCAACATTAATTAATCTATGTGATTTAACATCATAAGTATTCTTATGTAATTTCAATGATGTTGAAGTAGCTTCTTTTACTGTCTTTAAATTTGCTCCATCAGTATCTTCTTCTGGATCTTTAACTAATTTTAAACGTTTATTACTTATGTTATAGTCACCTTCAGGTGTTTGCGGTAATCCGCTTCTTTTTCTGTCTTCTCCAACTTGCACTCCTAATGCGGAGTAGCGTCCGAACTTGTCGACGCTCATGTTAGAACTGACACATTATATGCCTGCAACTCTTATATATCCGCGGGAAATTATACAATTATGCCGCGATTCCTGAGTTCGTCAATCAGAGCTACCCATTCATTATTTAAACCTGTATGACCAGCTTCCATGGCTTCATGCAATAGTCTCATTCTATCAACCAATTTATTGATATCGTTGTAGTAAATCACATTCGTATTGTATAGATTTTTCATCAATCCTTTACCAGATGTTGAAGTATCTCCTTTACTCTTTTTACCATGCTGTTCAAGAAGTGATAAATCCATAAGTGATAAAGATTTTCTTTTCAGTGGTTGTCTCACCGCTGGTGCAGTACGTAATGTTGGCAATTTTCGTGGAGGAAACAACTTTTTTATAACGATGTTATATTTTGTTGCACGTGAACGATTAATCATTGCATCCTTTGAGTAGTTTCTTTTATGAGCGTTAGTATTTTGTAGAATCTCCTTAAAAACACTTAAATCTTTGGATGAATATCTTAGTGGTATGTTTTTAAAAATTAAATTATATAATCCTTTTGTTCCTTTATATCTATGCTCACCAATAATGATGTAATCGTCTTGTGTTATTTCAAGCTTTGAATCGCCGATCTTCAATTCATTCCCATCAATTCTTGCTCCGTATACATGTGATCTACTCAAATTTGGGTTTGATTTCATGTCATGTAGCATTTTCATTATATATTTTCTTCCAAGAGGTCCATGTTGTAATGTATCGCTACTCAATTGAGTTAAATTTGGAATAGATTGTTCAGCTTCAGGTATTGGCTGTTCTTCTTCCTTTTCAACAATTGGTTCTTCTTCTTTTGTTTCTTCTTGCTCACTAGCACTTGTATATGAATCATCATCTTCTTCTTTTTTTAATGCTTGTACTTCTTGTTTAGAAACTGGTAGTAAAACATCTCCTTCATAACGAGGTTTACCAATAGTTTCTGATATCTGTTTTAAAGGTTCCGTAATAGGTTTAAATGTAGTCTCTAGAAATTCTTCTCTTTCACTTAAACCCATCCTCAATGCACGATTCTTCATCCTAATAGAATCACTGAGTGATTTTATTTCTTTCAATAGTTTTTCTTGATTCACCATGTTTACACTGTGAAGTTCAACGTGTAACTAGATGTAGCATCGGTAGTTCAACGCATAAATACAAATTTATCCAACCCTATACGATATCTACCATTTTTAATATCTTCTTCCTTCATAATAACGAGAAAGCTATATTTCTCATTCCATGCTTTGCCACACATCTCTTTAAATTTTTCAAATGACATATCCGCATTTACATGATCATTATATATATGCTTTAAATTTGTTTCATCTTGCTTGAAGATGATCAACATATTTGCATTATCTCTTATAAGTTGTTTTGGAATTTTACTGTATGTTTGACCAATGTAAATGCTATCAATATTATGATGTCTTCCCATAGCAAAATAATTCCTTATTGTGTCATGATTTTCACAAGAAACATCGTCAAATATAAAAATAGAAAATGGTTTTGCTTCATTTGGTTGCATAATTGTTTCACTGGCATTAAACTTGTAAAAATTCACTTCAGGTACACTTGCAAGTACTTTATCCAATAATTGATATTTTGGTTGTTGCAATGATTTTGAATAAATGTATATATTATTAAAACGCAATCCTTTAGGATTAGTTATAAGGTTAAAAACAACATTAGTTTTTCCACAATTTGAAGGACCAGTTATTAGACATCTTATCGTATTTGGTAGTAATTCACCATGTTTTCCATGATTTAACTTATCATTGTCAACTGTCAATTCATCAATGCTATTGATATTAAATCGGTCTTTTTGTTGTACAATCTCCATCTTGTATAAAGGTTAAACACACAATGAGCTATTAAACAACTATACTAAGTCTTTTGAAGGAATCCAAGAGTCTTCACTTTTATCAAACCCTAACCACCGGACTTTAACCATATCCTTTTTCCTTTGTAAAATCTTCTCGACAAGATATACATCACCAATTGTTGATTTCAACAATTCGTGTCCGTAGAATCCACCTTGAAGTAATTCACCCTTGTTATCCTTTAATAAATAGGTTTCAGGTATAGTTGGTTGCACTTTATAAATTGTAAATACTTCATTAGTCCAATTTGGTAGATATCTTTTACTAAATACACCTTTGTATTTGCTTATACGAACTTTATCGTTGACCTTGAACTTCTTTGGTTGCAATTTTTCCAATTTCGGTGTTGTATTATTTTTAATGCGTTGTAATACAATTTTCGCATTAGCACTGTTTACCTGGATAGGTTTCATTCCAATGGTACGATGATATTTGTTGTTATACTGTTTTATAAGTTGTGGTAATATGTCATACCACACGTATGATCCTCGTTTTGAAAATTGTTTATACATCGCACCTTTCAATGTTCTATTGAATCTTTCAATTATTGAAGCTTTAACTTCAGAATTTGTAGAATAATGATTTATTTGATATTTCTTCATCAAAGCTCTAAAGTCTTTATTAAAATATTCTTTTCCATCATCGGTCTGTAGATGTTTAATTTTAAATTTATTTCTTTGTATTGTGGTTTCCATAGCTTTTGTAACACTTTTACCAGTCTTATCCTTCAATGGTAAAGCGTCAGCTATTTTAGTAAAACAGTCTATAATTGTTAAAATATATTTAAATCCTTTGTTTAATTTACTGTGCGGTATTATTTCAATGAGATCAGCTTGATAAAGATCATTCATTCCTTTAATGATTGTACTTCTTCTTGGAAATCTTCTTCTTGCTGGTTTATGTAGTTCATTTACAATCTTGTCCTTCACACTTTCCATCTTCAGATGTTGCTTGTACACCGCATGTAAAAATACTGATCCATAGAATAGTTTATTCTCATTTATATAGTTTGAATATAGGTCAAGGCCATTTCATATTAGTGTAAAAAAGAGGGAACATGGCATTGGGCTTGCCATGTCCCCTCTTCTTTACGGAAAGGAAAAAAGAAGAAGGTAGAGGACGAAGAATAGGTTTACTGGTCGATAGGGTTTAGACAGTAGTGGCCGAATGGTAAAGTATTAATTTTATCTTCTAAAATATGGCGCTTGTCATCTTTATAGCTTAATGCCCACTTTGTTTGTTTGACACTAAATAGTTGATGATTATAACTTCTAATAGTGTTAAACGTTGCAGTTGTTTCAACATTTTCAAACAAACATCTTTTATAATGTTCAAACTGTACGTTCTTCTTAAGAAAAGAAGTTTTTATTCCTTTGGCCTTCTTCGTGACTTGAAGTTCGTTCCTCTCATTTATGTACAGTTGAAACGAATACAGTTTGGACATTAATGCTACAATTTCCATCATTGGCACACCATTCGTTTCATCTTTAAATTTTCCCAATACTTTCTTGTTTCTGTCATAGTCGTAATTTGGATGATCCTTAGGATAATCGGAAAAGTCGAAATCATCTTTATATATAAAGGTGCGTAGATCTTCATACATGTCATTTGTTTTAATCCAGTAAATTAGTGCATCCGTATCCATATATGCAATACCAATGTTCTCTCTTCCATAATAGTTAACCATCTTCTTATAATGAAACTCGTACATATGTGTTTTTGAAATATCCAAGATTGACATTCCAAGATACAAAGGACGATCCATTTCAACTGACTTCTTGTTCATGGAAATAACAACTAGATTTTCATTAATAATTACAGATGAACCAAAGTTTGGTTGTTGCACCAATTTCTGCAATTTTACTGGATCAGTTACCAATTTGATATCCTTATGTTTCCTTTTGTTTTCCAAAGTCTTGCCAAATATTGCGTTATTCATTAATTTGAAAAAATCTTTTTGAAAACTTGATGTAGAGGTGGCTCTTCTTCTTGTGTTGTTGTCGATGTAAGGTTTTAACCAACAAGATTGAGAAAATTGTAGTACTCGATTAATTTTTGTAATTCTCAATCCTAAGTCTAAAGCTTGTTGTATCATCCAGTAGTGTCCAACATATCGAGACTTGTCGGTTAAAGTCATCATTAATTTCGGCCATCTTCCAGTAGGGGAAATTTCAGTCTTTGGAAGAAGTGGTAAATCGTAATGATGATCGTGAAGATGTTCAGGATATTCAAAATCAACATCAAAAATGTAACCAGTTTCACCATGCTTTGGTAAATCCATAATGTTTCCAATCGATTCTGGATCTATCCATTTAAAATTATCATATGGAAGGGGATTTGACATTGCCCATCCGTATAAGTTATTTGCATCAAAATAACCTAGGAATGTTGTTGGTTTTGATGCATCATAATCGGGCAGATACTTGTTATTCGCCTTAACATGTCTGGTTACACTTTGTGTCAATCCCCCTCGAACTCCTGATTCTAACATCAAAACCATATCTACATCAGTAAGAAGTTGTAATTTACAATTTGTTTCTTTCAACATGGCTTGCCATGCTAGTCCAGGTGAAGTGTATGAATGAAGAGGGTCCAATCCATATGCTGCAAAACACGTATTTCTAAATTCTTCCATTATATCACATAATAAAGTGACATCTAATTTAACATAAAAATCTGAATTTTCTCCCAATGTTGTAAATCCTAATTCATTCCATACTTTACATGCATGATCATAATCCTCTTGAGATATGTCCATGTTGTATAATTTACTTTTGAATTCTTCTTTTGGCGGAAGTGATGTTTCATTAAATTTTTCTAAACTGTCTATATAATCATATGGGAAAACACCTTTCCGAAGTACGAGATCCAGTTTGTCGTTACTTACAATCTTCTTTGTTTCAATAAAATCTTTCTTCCTTAAATTTTCAGAAAGTTTAGACAAACTCGATGGCATAAATCGGTAGGAGTCTAAGAATCTTAATTTGACATTTCCAACTGTTTTAGAGAAACTTATAAATTTTTCTGAAGTTTCAGCCAACACATCTATTGAACCATTGTCTCTTCCTAATTCAGGTATTATAAAATGAGCATCATACCCACTGAGGTTATGCAGAACCACAGGAATAAATAGTGGTAAACGATAGCTCAAATTGCATTTATTACAAGCAGCACCCCTGTAATAACCTGTAAGGTGGTCATGATCTTTAACTTTATAATTGTCAATGGTAAATTCATTTTTACATAAGAAACAATGAGTTGCATTTTCATGTTGAATTTCCTCTTCTTCCTCCATCGGTTTCATTGGTACGATATTCGTATATAATCTTTGTACATTTTCAGCTATTAAATATAAATGGTCAAGAAATATTGTTTCCACATTTTCACCACGATATACTAAAGGTTCTGAAGTTAATCCATATTGGTTTAAATGTTCTTCTGATAATGTTGATTTAACCATTAATCAAAAACTATTTGGTTTGTGCATTTGATATTTGACACTTTTTCTAGCTTCACAATTTTCATCTTCTATAGGAATTAGTGTTGATTCAAAGTCCGCATATACAACTATAGGGATACGTAGTCAGTAGTCACTTACCTTAGTAGGCTGATGGCCAATGTCGGGGGTCCCCGATCCAGCAGAAGACGTCTGTTGATGTCCGCGGTCCAGTCCGTACTCCTTTACGGGGCAGAGGTGTGGGCAGGCGCTCTAGATAAGGAGTGCTACAGGTTGCGACTCGCCCGGGTTCAGCGTCAAGCTGCGCTCCGGGTGTGTTCCGCCTACCGGACAGTGTCCGAGCCTGCCGTCCTGGTGGTCGCCGGAGTCATCCCTGTCAAGCTCTTGGCAGGGGAGAGGAAAGCGATTTACCAGAGACAAGGCGAGATCGGCAAGGACACGGCAAGAACCGAAGAGCGCTCCCGAACCTTCCAGCAGTGGCAACACAGCTGGGAGCACGACACCCGAGGACGATGGACTGCGCGACTCATCGAGCAGGTCCAACCATGGGTGGAAAGGCGGCATGGCGAGGTGGACTACTACCTCACGCAGTTCCTGACAGGTCACGGCTACTTCAAGTCGTACCTGAACCGGATGGGCAAGACCGGTTCACCGGATTGCATCTACTGCCCGGGCGTTCCCGATGACGCGGAACACACCTTCTTCCGCTGTTCGCGTTGGGAAAGGCCCCGCCTGGAGGCCACAAGAAAACTCGGTGTTTTTTCGGTGGACACGGTCTGCCAAAAGATTATGGAGGATGAGGGCAACTGGGATTGTTTGTCACAGTTCGTCCGGGGTATCCTCCTGGAAAAGAAAACCGATTTGGACCACGAAGTGGCCCAGATCCCGGGACCGAACAGCTGGATAAGGAGCGAGCCCCATGGGCGTAAGCCAAATTTAGGCCTAGCCTGACGTAATGTGATAAACAATTCCAGGTTAGAATCCTAAAGAGTAGAGGAGGTTTTTTAGTGGGTAAACCCGTTTTTTAGGGGAGTCCCACACTACAGGCTGGCCACCTGTGTGCGTAATGCATTTTCCCTGCCTCTCCCTCAAAAAAAAAAAAAAAAAAAAAAAAAATCTTTTAGGCAAAGGAATGTAACTAGATCCCATTAGTCCATATCCATGTTTATGAACTCTTATATCTAATACTTCAATACTTGTAAGACTCCATCCGGATCCTCTTCCTTCGTGTTCCTGAATTTTTGTTAATATTTCTTCTATACAGTTTTCTACTATTGAATCAATGTTTGAACTTTTCATAATGGTTCGGTTTTTTGTTATGAATCCTCTTGGTGATAATTCTTCTTGTACATTTATAAACATAGCTTCTAGTAGTAAACCAAATTTAAGAAAGTTCAATCTTTTCAATTCTTCTTTTAAAGTTTTACTTATGATTGGTTTTGCTTCTCTAATAAATTCTTCTAGCTTCAAGTTTTCATTTTGAATCTTATGATGCATTACTACTTTACCAGGTAATGCAAATACTTGTAGATTCGGTAAAGTAGTTGAAGATGTTGCTGTTATTTCATCTTGTTCATCTTGTTCTTCTTGTTCTTCTTGTTGTTCTTGTTCTTGTTCTTGTTCTTGTTCTTGTTCTTGTTCTTGTTCTTGTTCTTGTTCTTGTTCTTGTTGTTCTTGTTTTTCTTCTGGGTTGTTGTGAATTAGTTCTTTATGACAGTCTAATAGAATTTCATCATGAAACGATTCCGAACATTTATCGCAACTATACATGTTGAGATGTTTACTCTTCGAAATTTCGCCAAGAAATGAAATGGGCTCTTGCGTTCCTCCTTTTATAACGGTTCCCCCACCACTATTTCATCTTCTTCACTATCCAAGGAAATCAAACATTTTAATAAAAATATTAACCTTCTACAAACTAATTGTTTATTCCCATTGGAGTTTTAGTATATACTTCTTTATATTCAAGCTTTAATTAACTTTCCCCCACCCAACTAATTTTAGTTACTTTTAAAACCAAACACCTGCCCTCCAAACATCTGTTAGGACAGATGTTATGGGACAAATGTTGAAAGAACAAATGTTAGGGTGGAAATGGCTAGAGCACAGGCACTTGGTTCAACTAAATTTGCACATAAATTAACTAGAGTTGAACTATAAAATTCGCATAAATTAAAAGTTAGTTCAAAACTAAAATTCCACAGTGTTAAAAAAACTAACAGTTCAACAAAAATAAACGTTAGTTCAAAACTGAAATTCAACAGTGTTAACCAAATTCTAACAGTCTAACAAATAGGTCAAGGTAATCCAATTTAACGCGAGAATGAGGAATAGAGCACTAAGTGGCATGTTAGTTTATTACCACAAAGTGATCTATTCCTCGCTCTCTATTTTACATCTATTTTTTTGTTTACTTATTTATATTAAAATGTTCAAATATTACTATGTAGAATGTCCGTTCTTGCTTTTCAATTCTTCAATTGTTTTTAGCAATTGTAACAAATATTCGTTAGTTTTCACCAAAGTCTTTATTTTGCTACATCCAATTTCAATAGAAGGTATTATAAGTTGTAATTTTATAAGTTCGATCTTTTCTTTCTTGCGAATTTCTCTCTTTATTATGTTGTTCCTTATTTTTGCTGAAGATTTAAACTCCATGTTGTTTCTGCTAAAGCCACAATAATAAAAGTCTCTTCAAACAACCTGCATTTATACACATTCCCCCACCATTTTATAATCCCCACTCCTTTCCCCCTTCTTTATAGGATTTGAAAGGGATAGGGTGTAGGGTGGGGGAAGGGTAATTTTGTTATTACACTAGTTGTGCAAGAAAATAGCCGCCAGTATCTACACCTTGTTTGTAGCACTCCATCATAGATTGTGCCCACTGCCACATGCGGTCTCTGTCATTTGGTGTGACAAGGAAAGAATGACTATCACCATACAATATAAAAGAGTCAATTCGTACATAACATCCTGAGTCCAACCATTTATTAGCTTCAGCCATAAACTTTTCTATTGTATCAAATGGAAATTGTGGATCAATTGCTATGACTTTACGTTCTTCACTAAGTTCAACAGTATAATCATCATCGTTCTCATCATCTTCACTTTCACTGTCGTTACTTAAAGTGTCTTCAGATTGTTCAAAAACATCAGAAATTTCGGAAAAATTGAAATTTTCATTCAGATGAGGAGGCATTTTGAAGCAAGAAATATTGTAAACAGCAGAGACGAAACGACAAGAGCGGCGTGTAGAAGAAAAATGAAGGGGTGACCAACGCTCGCTCCGCTTTTATAATAGTATGCAAATGAGGGATAGGAGCTGACCGTGACCAGTCATCGACCCAAAGGAGTGGGGGGAAGTACTTTTCATACTACTTGGATGGAAGTAGGTTAGTAGGTCACGAGACTTACAGTGTTAAAAAATAATGGGGGAGAAACACAACGCTATAACGCATTGTGTTTTTCCCCCATTATTTTTTTAAGCAACAATTTGGAAAAAACTAAGTGAATTTACTGTTTACGCCCCCACCTTGTAATACGATCCTTTTTATCCCTGAGGAGAAAGTCTTGAGAATCTAAATTGTTAAATCTCTTCTCTTTACACAAATTCTCACAAACTCTAATTTTATATTTTAAGCCGTTACATTTTGCCAAAATGTGTTGGTGGTCAACAACACTTAGAAAAAAATATTTCAAACCTTTCTTAAGCCTCTCTCCTCTGACGGATATTATTTCAGGATCGTCTTCAACGGTGGGGGTTTCTGTCAGTTGTGGTCCAGAAAGATGTTTCACGACATGTACACGGCAAAAACTTTCGTTTTTAACACATTTCCTCCCACAAGCTGATCCTTTCTTAATTCCCCTGGTAAGCACTTCAGGGCAAGTAGTGGGACGGCTAAATGCCCTACGACGCTCTTCTTGTAATAATTGAAATTGCTCTGAAGGAGCAGGCTTAGGAGCAGGTTTGGGAGTAGGCTTAGTGGATTTAGTTTTATAATAGGTGTGGTCTTCAAGCATAGTAAGTGGTGGGGTAGGAGGCAATGGTGACAGTGGAATGACAGGTGTACTAAGATGATGAAGCAAAGTTTCAAATGAAGGGGTATTAGGACGGGGAGCTGGCTTCTGTGGAGGCGGCATGATGGTTGATGGCGGTGTAGAGTCGTTTGAAAGCGAAGTAGAAGGCGAAGGCGGTGAAAAAATGCTTCGAAGTTTAGAAGTCTTGGTAGGCGGAAGAATAGTGCCAGAAGTTGAAGGTTGGGATTCAAGTTGCTTCTTGTACCAGTCAGGAGGATTTTTCAGACGAAGAGTTTTCTTAGGTGCAGTAACAGCCGTAGTAGAAGTTGAAGTAGAAGTAGAAGTTGAAGTAGAAGTTGTAGTTGGCAGAGATGACATGGTTGTGGCTCCAAGTTCGCAGCGTAACGTCTGGAATCAGAATGAAATGTTAGCCGCAGTCGGTGCGTCTTTTATAACAATATGCAAATGAGAGGGGTAGCAGCTGGCCGAGACTGATTATTGACCTGGGAGGTGGGAGAAAAGGGGAAAGAGAAGGTATTTATTTTAAATAATTCGCATAACTTTTGACTAAAATAAGATAACCACATTCTTCTTTTACTAAAATGTTTTTCTTACATAGACCTTTTCAATGATGTATCGCTTGTCCAAATCTGTCAATCCGTTATCAAGTTATAGCCATTTTAATTTTTCAGGTCATGACCGGTCATTCACCCGGAGTAGTGGGGGAAGGAGTGGGGGAAAGGAGGGGGGGGCTCCATTTTTTCGGGGGGGGAGGGGGGGGCTCCATTTTTTCGGGGGTGGGAGGGGGGGGTCATTGACCCTTCCGAAAGTGGGTCAAGGTCATTCAAGATTTATAATGATCCAAGGTTATGGGAACAGTAATACTGTTCCCACCACCCTGTTTGCCTAACGGTTCCCACTCCCAACCCACTAGTTACGTTCTGCAAGGGACATCGACGCAATTTTGTTTGGACCGTCCGGGTCTACCGTAACGGTCCGGTCCGGGTCTACCGTAACCGTGAATTCCAAGGGAAACTGGAACAGTTAATGCAGAAACGCAACTCTAACACCCACCCAACTAATCCCACCCAATCATATTCCTAAACAAAATGCAAAAACCTAGTCCGCAATTTGCGGATGTCCCACCCCTTCTAAGTGAAGTTCAACGGAACTTCTGAATTTACAATTAATCTACCCCCTAACATCTAGCTGTAAGGCAAAACAACATTAATTAGTAGTACCAACACTTAAAACTAACAACACATCATTATTAAAAAACCAAATAATTCAACACAACCAAATACCATCATTATTCTTAAAATTAATACACCTTAATGCTAAACACCTCTTAAAATTAATACACCTTAATGCTAAACACCTCTTAAAATTAATACACCTTAATGCTAAACCCAACTTATAACTAACATCGCAATGCGCAAATTATTTCTTAAATTAAATACAACTTAAAACTAAACACACACACACACACACACACACACACACACACACACACACACACACACACACATACTACATTGCATTAAAAAACGCAACGTAGTAGAAGAAGTTCAAATATATATAGGCCTACTATATATTTGAAACCTCTTGCTGAGTCGCCAACAACCTTTCGCTATGAAAGTTTGTTGACGACTGACGCTAAGATCAGGCTCGTATTGCTCCTCGGATTCTCGAGTAGTGGGGGAAGTTGTTTCACTCCAGTACAGTGTTCAATCCAGTCCAGTTCGCAGCAGTGTAAAAGGAAGGCAAAGGAGTGGGGAGCGGCGCATGCGCAACAACACAAAACCAAGGTTTGAGGTTAGAATTATCCATGTGCAGTAGCGCTAAAGTGAGTAATACAGGACTAGGCGCATGCGCATAGCATAGACTGATTCCGATCCGGAGAACTCGTTGCATGCGCAGCAGGTTTGAGGTTAGAATTATCCATGGCAGCTGCCATGTTTAGTCTGGTTTCACCACATAGAGTCAGCAACCGGTGGTGACCGGTCATTGGCCTAGAAGGAGTAGAAAAAGGTGGTGACCGGCCATTGACCCAGAGGAGTGGGGGAAGGAGTGGGGGAAGGGGGGGGGCGCTCCATTTTTTCGGGGGGGAGGGGGGGAGGGGGGGGAGGGGGGGAGGGGGGGGAGGGGGGGGTCATTGACCTTTCCGGTCATTGCCCCAAAACCCCCTACTACTCTTACTACTCAGGTGAAAGTCGGTCATCAGCGGCAGCTGCCCGGAGTAATTGCTAAAGCTATAAAAACCAGGTAGTTGGCTCGGGCATCTGCCCGGGGAAGTGGGCCGCTGCTGGGCTATAAAACTAGACTGCTCATTTGCGCCGCGACCATTAACTTACTGGCTATCATGTTGATTGCATCGTTATAGCTACTACATTATTTACGTTCATTTACTTCTAACCTTACCACATAGTGTTTCATTACTACATATTGTTTAGTTAATTCTAACCTATAACTCTATTTTGTTAGTACATGACATTCTGTTTCATTTATCTCTTTATAACATATTTTATTTCTCAGTCTTCTTTTGACTTCAACATATAACACACCTCCTGTAATGGTTGCGCAGAGTTTAAAATTGAAACTGTTGCGAACACAACACATATTACAAAATAATTCTAAACTTTCAGTTTCAAAGTCTAAAACTAAGAATTTAAGTAAAGTAAGAAAGCAGTACAGTTTTAACCCATTATACTCTTCAACAAATTCGCGGGTTAATGTTGATGATAGTATTATTCATGACATCTTGCGTTATATGTTACACTTCAACAATTTTGAACTTGTTACACCTATCGACTGTGTTCAACAAGTTTTTTTATTTTACCCCCACTATTCCTTATATAAGTGCTCTCACCACAATTCCTACTTCATCCTTCTCTATTCTGTTCAGCTGAGCTAAGGTTTGAGGTTAGAATTATCCATGGCGGCCGCCATGTCTGGTTCAGTTTTACCACATAGAGTCGGCGACCGGTTATTGGTCTAAAGGAGTGGGGGAAGGGGTGGTGGGGGAAGGTTGCCATTTTATAAGCCCTCTCCCTAGGCGGCGCTTCTCATTCGATCGCCAACTTTCAAACGATAAACACCTCTCCCATGGCACGAATCAATTATCCCGCTATCACCAACTACTTCAACTTAAAACTATTTCTGGTGATAGTTGGATAGAATTTTTAAAAACTTACTCTGGATGACCTTGACATATTTTCCACATCCCAGTTATAAGTTTGAATTTCAATTTTAAACTAACTCTTAATTTTTCTTCAACTGTTAGAGTTTCGTCAACACCGACGAATTTCAATTTTAAACTAACTTTTAATTTTATGCGCAAATTCACTTCACCCTAACGCCAACACTATCGCCATCTCCACCCCAACCTATATGCCATAACATATAACTACAGCATCTCATATATACCCTCTAACCCCCACCGGAAGCTATGTGACATGGCAGCTGGCGCCAGCTGCCAAGTCACGTGGCTCGGGGGGCACGTGGTCGGTTTTAAAAGTGGCCATTCCCCACTACTTGCCTAGTTTCACTTACGTAACTAACATTGTTCAAAACAAACAGTGGATTGATTAAAAATTAGATACGGACAGACAGGTGAACACTAAGAATCTATATAGGACCCATCTTGTACTGTAATACATGCCTGTTTTATTTTTTTATTTTTTTTATTTCTTTATTGTTAATAAAACAGTACAGTTTGGTCCGGTAGTTGCAGGACACCCTGTAATTAGTTTTACAGACTGGGAAATATTTTATGGATGGAGGTTACCAGTCTTTAGAGGAATTTCAGTTAAAATTACTTGTTTTTATTGGAATATTTCAAATTATTTAATGACAACGAGATACTGGTAATTTATACAGTTGACGTGCTTGCATATATTTTTTAAAGCAGAACGATATGAATAAATCAATTTCTTTAAAGTCTTCGAAATATTTTTTTCATAACTTTGGTAGTGAGTTGTAGCAATTGAGTCTCAAATATTTTAGAAACTACATATATCTCGGGTTGGAATTTGAACTTGGAGTAACTTTGCAATAAAAGTATTATTGCAAATATTATTTACAATAATGAAATATTTGTTTATTATATAATAAGACAATTCCACTACATGTAAGTTTTTCCGTCATCGATGATCTATCAAAAGTTTTTATATCATGGCCCAAACATTTTTTCATTCGTCATGTAATTCTATTTTATTTCAATTTTCAGTCTTCTATTTAACTTTTATTTCAGTCAAATATTTTTTACTGTAGTAATGAATTCGGTAATTTCAGAATGGAAATATAACATATTTTCATAGAATAATTCCACTAAAGGAATAAAATATTAAATTCAAATTCAAATTCAAACAAACTTTATTCCTTACAACAGTTTACAATAATTACAGTGTGCATATACATAGGAAATAAATAATTCCCAAGTAGACTCCAGGTCTGTGGCTGGGAATGAGTCCGTCACCGGTCACACACTTCACTTTGTTGATAATGTACAGAGGAACATAAATATACACAATTCATTAAAATTTATAAAATTAAATAAAAAATACATATATTAATAAAAAAGTTGATGATAGTGACACTAATAAATACATAAATTAATATATGGTATAATAAATCCCTGATAAAAATTATTTATAACAATGTAGGCTACCTAACCTGACATTATATAAACATTCTTAAACAATATATATTATTAAACAAAAAAAAGAACTATTACTGATCAAGTACTAATTTACTTTAAGCCTAGTTGAATTTAAGTATAAAGAGAACGAAGCAGAGCTTCAGCTTGGTCCCACCCCATATTTGAAAGCCAATTGGTAATACGACGCTTATACACTGCAACACTATCACTCTCAGCCAATCTGATCTCTGCTGGTATGTTTCTATAAAGAATATGGCATTGATAAAATGGTATGTGTTTTAAATAAGAATGAGTGAGCCTAGGAAATACAAATCCGGTATTAATATTACTGCGAGTTGTATAGTGATGTTGCGCTGGCACAAAAATATTTTCTTTATTTATTTTAATGTACATAAGTAAAGTTTTAATGAAAAGTTGTCTTATACTAAGAACTGAAAAATCATTAAAAAGTTGAAAGGTGGGATATCTGGAATCTTTCTTTAGAATAGTTTTTATGATAGATCTTTGAGTAATTGCTAATGGCTCCAATATTGTCGGCAGTGCGCCTCCCCACGCCATGATTCCATACAGTAACACTGACTGCACGTAGGCAAAGTATGCATTTCTCAGCTGTTGCAGTGAGAGGATTGCACGAAGCTGAGTGAATGCATAAATAAAACTACGCAATCTGTTTTTCAGGTATTGAACATGTGGAGCCCAGTTTAATTTACAATCAAATATAACTCCCAAATATTTATATTGTTCCACACGCTCAACTGCTTCACAAATGCAATCACTCGCCAATGCATCTCCACAGCAATGCATTTTCAGTGTTCTCTCACCCGGACTAAAATCATTTCTAAGATAAATAGGTAGACATTTTGTTTTTTGAACATTAACAGTAAGCGTATTGTAATCAAACCAAGACTTAATATTGAGTAGATCCAAAGATGCTAATTTATACACCTCATCCCACGTACAGCCAGTAGTCACAACAGCAGTGTCATCAGCAAACAACATTAATTTACTATTTAATTGAATTTGTGATATATTATTAATATATATAAGAAACAAAATAGGCCCGAGCGTGCTTCCTTGCACAACCCCGTAATCTACATTAACTGAGTCACTTACTACACCATTTATAGAAACTACTTGTTTTCGGGAGTCAAAATAAGTTTGAAACCATGTAAGACTTTGATTTCTTACACCAATAGCCTCTAACTTTTCAATCAACTTATTCCTGTCAACCGAGTCAAAAGCTTTAGACAGATCTAAAAATGTAATTAAAATCTTAGAATTATTTCCAAAAGACTCAAAAATCAATTTGGTTAGATCAAAAAATGCATCCGAAGTACTTTTGTTACTTCTAAAACCATACTGAAAATTACTGATTATATTTTCTTGATTCAGGTAATTTAAAAGTTGAATTTTTACGCATTTTTCAATTATCTTAGAAAATACAGTCAAAAGAGATATTGGTCTGTAATTTGATTTAATAGATTTAGTTCCAGATTTAAATAGAGGGATTACTTTTGCAATTTTTAATGCGTTCGGAAAATCACCCGTTCTTAAACTCCGATTTATTATGTAATACAGAGGTTCAATCAACGAGTTGATACAATCTTTTACGAATTTGGCCGGAATGTTATCGATTCCTGGTGCAGAACCTCCTCTTAGACTATGCACCACTTTGATTATGTCGTCTCTGCTAACATGCTGGAAATTGAAAACAGTATCATGTACATGGCCGGCTTCCACCAAGGCAGGTGGCGGCCCCCCAGGTCTCAATGCCGCTGCAAGTTCTGATCCAACAGACGCAAAATAATTATTGAACGAGTTAGAAATAAATTTAGTTTGATCAAGAGTGACAGTGTCGCCGGCAGTCGCGAATTCATTAATGGGGAAAATTTCTTTTTTTGACGGACGGCCTGCTGCCTCATTGACTAGCTGCCAAAATCTCTTAGGATCTCCTTTTGAATCATCTATTTTATTTTTGTAATAATCAAACTTAGTACGTTTTATTAATGAATGAATCATGTTTCTATAAAATATAAATCGCATTCGTAATCTGTAATTATTGGGCTGCTTTATAGACTTCCGATGCAATTTGTCTCGCTCCCGTATTGAATTAATTAGTCCAGCTGTAATCCAGGGCTTAATTTTCCTATTTTTGGAGTTCAAATTCTGTATAGTTGTGTTTTTTATAATAATTTTACTTACAGTATCAATCATATGTGCTGTACAAGTATCAAGATTTATTGTGTCATCTATGACGTTCTGCCAACCTACTTTAGACAAGTCATCACGAGCTTGGATCCAATCAGTTTTGTTTCTTACTGTTAAGTTTTCTGAATTAATTAAATTGCGTTCAGAATGCACAAATAAATAAGTCAATCTATGATCTGTTATTGAGGACTGTAGAACAGCAGAATGAACACTCATTGAGGTCAACAATTTGACAAAAAAATGATCGACACATGTCTGGCTACTAGGTCGAGTTATTTTATCTATGCATGATATAAACCCTGCATCGTATAGAATGTCTAAATAATTGTCTTCTATTGAATTTTGAGCAACGTTCAATATATTGATATTTAAATCCCCAGATATAATTCTCAAGGCACGATTCGGTTGATTATTTACGTAATCTTGTAAGCCGCAAATAAAATTGCGAATGTCTGAATTGGGGCTGCGATAAATACATAAAAGTTCGAATGCCTCACCAGCCCACCGGAAGTTAAGAGATAAGCAGCTCTCCACGCCCCCTAATCGCAGCTGTCGGCAGGTTACAGGGATCGCACTGTCAAAGTAGGCAACAACGCCGTCATTTTGATTTATTGGGTTGTCTGTTTTAAATACATTATAACCATTAGGAGAGCATAATTAATATTCAGATTCCATTTAAATTAAATAAGGAAATAAGAAACTCTCTTAATATTTTACTCCACTAAAAGAATAAAATATTAAGAGAGCATAATTTAATATTCAGATTCCATTTAAATTAAATAAGGAAATAAGGAAATAAAAACAGAAACTGGCTGGGTAGCTGAGTGGTTAAAGTGCTCGCCTTTGAATCCCAAGGTTGCCGGTTCGGTCCTGAGAATAGTAGCTTTTTAAAGGTTCGATTCCGGACCCAGTTGCCATTTGTCATTGGGCTATTAATTAATGATGCTTTCTAACAACTGGTCGATGTTAGACAGTAAAAAGACTGGGGTTTGGACCGTTCCCCGTCAAAACGTTAAAAATGCCAATGGCGTAGATAGACACAAAATAAAAATAAAATAAAATAAAAAATAACAGTTTCATGTGTACACAGAAACGATTATGAAGGCTCTGTTGTTTGCTTCATTTCCAACCAATTACATTTGAAGAAAACGTCAAATCAACTGTTTTGTTTCATTGTTTTGACGCAGTAAATCGATTCATCGGTAAAACAACTGTTGTTTAATTTTATTTAAATAACCTCAGACGAGTTTTAAAACATTGTGTTTGTTTTATATTTAAAATAAAAAATACTGAAAAATAAAATTAAGTTGAAGTTTTACGTAAATTAAAATTTTTAAATTTAAATTTAAATTTACGTAAGTTAAATTTTTTATTTGTTAGCCCTATGTAGGCTTACATGAGATAAAAACTATTATTTAACACGACACACGCATGTTTCTATTTCTAAACAGTGGCTTTGTTTTACACTCTTCCTCTTCGATTTGCAGTTATCTGAAATTTTACAAACAGGCTGGCATGTAACAGAAACAAAAGTCCTGAAAAATATTGTTACGAAACTGTTTTCATTATTTTGAGTTGCGTGTTGTCTGTGTGTTGTTTCATTACTGTGGAAAATAATGCAATTTTTGGCAGCTTCAATTATATCGATTCAACGTATGTTAACAAAATATTGATAATTTATATTTCAAGTGTAGTTACCGTAGTTTTATGTCGCTAACCCGGTCATGTTTGATCTTAAATAAAACGTTATATCAATATTTAGTTCATGCTTTGTACTATTTATACTTTGTACTATTTATACTATTACTAGTATATGTGTTGCTCGAAATCGAGCAATTTATTTTAATACAATACAAATGTTACTTTTAGCTCTAAATCGATGACATCAGACCAATCCAATATTGTGAGTATCTGAATTCACCAAAACAACACGTATTTACAGCTGATTATTAACACATGTTTAAAAAGCTTTATTCAATCCCAATGTTATTTAAATGGGAAATTTTAGGATTTCAATGGTGGATAGCGCCTTTATTTTCAGTCCGATTCTCATCAGTTTTTGGCGTAAACAACAACAAGGACACCAAAAACTTGAAAATCGGTTGAAAATTGTAGGAGGAGTTCTCAAGACAAAAAAAACCCCCTTAGCGTATTAAATAAGTATAGATCCTTTGTAGTGCCAAAAGATAAAATCTCGTTTAATGCAGAGATAATAATTAATTTTTTAATTGTACGGGCAAGCAACATGCTTACCGACATAATCGGAATAATGTCTTAATTTACATATCATTACATAGCATTTGATGTATTTTTTATTGTTAATTTACATAGGGATGGGCCAGCAACATCAACATGGCATTTTCAAGGTAATATAGCAATTATAGAGTTGTATGAGAGCCTTCAAATTATCACCTTTATTGTTTAACTTTGGTGTACTGCGGTTGCCGCCCAGCTATTGTAGGCGTTAGACATCCCGTGTTTTTCCCGTTTAGTTATAATGAATGATTATTTTTAAAATACTGTATGAAAAAATTTGTTTTGAATAAATTTAGTTTTTATTGAGAATATTTATAATAATACTTTAGGATGATTGCATTATAAAAATAAAACTGTTACTTTAAACGTCTTTATAAAGAGGGGTTTGCAGTGTTCTTTGGAATCTGATCTGCTCATAGTCCTTAACGCCTTTTTTATTCATTCCATGACAGTTTAAATTAGTGAAATTAAACTATAGTAATATACATTGTTCCAGAGAAGATTGTATATCAGTTTTACTTGTAAATCTTATGAATGTTTTTAAAAATCTAAATTTGTATCCATTTAAAATTTAATTCATTTAGATTCACCCATTTTAATCTATTCATCCATAAATAATCAATCTATTTATCCATTATTCGTCTATCATCCATTTTATCATTTTTTTATAAAGTGGTTCTAACTAATGTAATTCGTTTTTATTATTTTTAAGGTAATAAGCTTAAAGCTGTGGTCTAAATAATTAAAATTATTTTATAATTTACTTTTAGGTTAGTTCTGCTATAAGAATTAAAAAAACATGGTTAACACTACTAAAAACTTTTTATCAAACTTTAGATTATACTGTTTCCAAAATAATATTATTTATATATTTTTTTTGTAAACTGAATTTTTATCGTGAATTGTTATTGGTTGAAATGTTTATTTTTGTTACATGTTATTAGTTTAATTTGTGTTTTACTTCAGCAAGAGCATTGTTGGACTCAGTGTATAAGAACTATATATCTTTATCTCTCTGTTATTTTTTTGTTACCTAGTTTTGATGCTATAATCTAATTTGCCTCGGCTGTATTGTATCATTGTCAAAATTGAAAATAAATAAATAAGTAGAATGCGTTGAATAGTAGTTTCATCCAATAGGGTTAATTAGGAGAAGTGAACATCGCTCAGTTTATATCGAACTTTTATGTAGCTCAAATTGCATGAGTAAATTAATAAGAGTCATCATAAGCATAGTTTGTAAATAAATAGAGTTGTTTTAAAAGAGTTTTACGATTTCCAACCTTATAATGGGACCCAACACATAGGCCTATAATGCTATGAGAATCTATTTAAAACTTAACATCTTAAAAGTCGGAAGATATACATTGAAAGATGATATTTACAGTGCATTTCAAAAAGGATGAAAGTATAGCTAAAAGTTATGAAAGAAACGCATGTGGAAACTCTTCGCTGAATTCAAACCGACCATACGGCATTGCTTCTATTGAGGAGGAATTGAGTGAAAGGCACTATATGTGGTGGATGCTAATATAAGGAGAGTACAGCTTTAAGGGAGAGTTTTAGTGTTGACCTTTTGCATTCCAAATATATTGAATAGAATGAGCATTCCAACTGGTATTTATATATCTTTCATTGAATATGTGTTCAGCTTTGATTATTGCTAAATACTCTATTTCTAGATAGATATTATTACTATATTAGCCTACTTATATGACTAATCATACAACTGAAGTTGTAATTTTAATCTTATTGATAACTTTAGTGTGAATCCTTTTTTAAAGAAACCCTTCCCAAAAACCCCACTAATACATTTGAGTTTTTATTTCCTTTTAGTACTTTCAAGGTACTTCATATTAGTTTACGCTTTGAATATATTTCTTGTTTACTGTTTATAGATAACTTAGATTGGTGTCATGTTTCCCTAATAATAAATTAATAAAGACTGAAAACTATTGTAAAGGAATAAAATAATTTTCCCTTTCTCAAACCATTTAATCATCAAAAGAATATTTCCCCAATATCACAATAAACCACGCCAAAATGCTTTGTATGTCAATAGATATTTTACTGTCTTTCAAGGCATTATTTAATTAAAGTACAAACATTTGAACACTTGGGAAATAGCTTCGAAACAATTTGTACGCATTTGTTCCCTAAGCATAGTTCCTTTTATACTAAAGGCCCGTTGTCCCTGAAGCGACTCTAGCGATAGTCGCTGAGCGATAGTCGCTGAGCGACAGTCGCTCCGGCACTGGTAGCGTTGTTTCAAATGGGACCGTTGTCCTTGAAGCGACTGCGACTGGCGCGGCTAGCGACTATCGCTCAGCGACTATCGCGGGTCCGGTCTGGAGGCAGGTTCAGTCGCAGTCGCGGAGCGATTGGTGTCATTTTTCACGTGTTTAGTTGTTATTCGTAATTTCTTAAATGAATACGGAACTGCAATGAAGATAAAAAGCTTCCTAAGGCGTCTTTTATATTAACTAGTGTGCTTATTGCTTGAAATCGAGCAATTTAAACTATGACGTGTTATTGTTAAATTTATTGCGTTTAGTTTTCCGACCAATCCAATAGTGATTAATTTACCCAAAACTACACATATTTACACCCGTACATTAAAAGATTGCGAATGCTCAACTTAATCCCATTATGCCTAATAATATTCGAATGGTAAAATTTCACATTTTAATTTTAGATATTGCCCTCAATTTTTGATTCTCATCAATTTTTGGCGAAACCAAGTACAGATAAACCCTATCCATCCAACGACACAAAAACTTCGGTTAAGAATTATAGGTCCATTAAAAAAAATAAAATAAAATAAAATAAAATATATATATATATATATATATATATATATATCCCTTTAGCCAGCGTGTTAAATAAGTATAGATATATTAAAATAGCCTTCTTGTCTAGTTGAACAATATGTCATGAGTAGGCCCTACCAATTCATGCAGCAAATAATATTTCCATGACATCTTCGTCATAGACATCCTCACCTGAAAGGTAATTTTTGTTTTACCTCTGCTTCAAACTCATGGTACATTTAAAACTCGCAATTCAGCCTAACAATGCACTAGAATCTCTCTTTAAAAATCGCTTCAGGGACAACAACGTGATTAGCGACTATCGCTGAGCGACTATCGCTCAGCGATTATCGCTCCGCTACTATCGCAAGAGTCGCTTCAGGGACAACGGGCCTTACAAATCTTTGTCTTAATAACATCCCCTGTTGCCGGATCGAAGGGTTGAAGCGCACGTGGCCAACCGGAAGTGGGCTAGGGGTTGAGGTGCATTATCGTGCCACCAGCTGTCCTTTACATCCGTTCATTTCCTGGAAGGATTAATCAGACCAGTCATCACCAGGTATTGCGTTAGGCTGTTCAATACCGGTAATTCAAACTCACAAGGACTACTCGCATTTAACTACTGTATAACTAAATAAGGGCTGTATAATCTAAATGAGCTACGAAGGTCCTACTAAATAGGATTCGTAATTATTTGTTTGTTAGCGATAAGGCATAGTATTTTATTGTCTTCATTGAATGCAGTTTATATTTCATTCAAACGATAAAAATAATCAAAGAAATAGTTTGCTATAAACTGTAATAAAAAAAGAAAGAAAACAATCACTTTGTAATAAGCCATTGTTACTGACAACTCAAAGGTGAATCTATACTTATTTAACGCTAAGGGTTTTTTTTTGTTTTGAGAACTCCTCCTACAATTTTCAACCGATTTTCAAGTTTTTAGTATCGTTGGATAGGGCTTGGTCTGTAGTTGTTTCCACCAAAAACTGATGAGAATCGGACTGAAAATAAAGGCGCTATTTACCATAGAAATCTCAAAATTCCCATTTAAATAACATTGGGATTGAATAAAGCATTTTAAACATCTGTTAATAATCAGCTGTAAATACGTGGTGATAAAAGATACTGTATTCACAATATTGGATTGGTCGGATGTCATTGATTTAGAGCTAAATGTAACATTTGTAATGTATTAAAATAAATTGTTCGAGTTCGAGCAACACGTGTACTAGTAAATACTAACTGTAAAAAGGATTTCTCCTTATTCCTCGTGGATTTTCTGGAAAATACAAAAGAAAGAAAAAAGAGTAAAACATCACTACAGAAAAATGTACAGTCTTAGCGATAAAGTAGAGAAAGTAAATTGTGTTGTCATCTAATGTACACAATCAGATTGAAAATAACCCTATTCCAATATTCAAAAACTCAAAAACTTTTGAAATATACTGAAATATAGAAATTTTGAATCATCAATATAAATATATTTGTTTATTTGTAGTAGCTCAACTTTTGTTTAATTTAATTGCAAGGATAATATTTTATTACCATTTTTACAATTATCATTGTTTTTATTGTTGATAAATAGCGTAAAACTAATTAAAAACGCCAGATGTATGAATAAAAATAATTTAACTATTTGGTTACTAGGCAACTCACTAATGTGGGCAGTTGTAATTTATTCAATAAATTATTTTCTCTCTAGTCTTTTTCAATCTCGAGCCGTCCGTCTACAGTGCTGAATGGGATGCCGAAGAGTAAAGGGTTTTATTACAAAGACACAACAATATCCCGTTGTCCATTCAAATTACCAGCTACGCTGATACGCGATGAGGATCTGTGCTTTCAATACACCTATATTCATGCAGTAGAAAATTCTTTCATTCTCGTATTTTGTTCGAGCTTTGCTAAGGTTTTACCATTAGCGAACGAAACACAAAAAACGTAAACAAATACAGGTTTACTAGGCAATTTGCTCTTACATTTTTACTAATTATTTTTCACAATTACTTATAAGTTTATTTAACTTATATTATCCATGAATTATTCAGGGATCTGGAATTTTCGTTAAATTAACACGAAATTCATGTAATGTACTTTTTTTATTTATATTTATAAAAGACGATATTTGTACAGTATATAAATATATATGTTTATGATCGATGAACTTTCGCCATGAAACTCTATATAAATGTGGAAAATTTCATGGAGAAGGTTTTTAAACCAATAGTTTCTGTATAGCCCAAGGACCATCATATACGTATGTATTTCAGGTTCTTTCTTATCTGAGTTGTTTGTGTCAGACTGACTGTGTAGCTAGCTGGTGGTTATAGTGCTCACTTCTGAATCCAAAGGTTGCTGGTTCGATCCTGAGGAAAGATAGTAGCTTAGTAGTGGCAAAGTAGGGCTGCTGGCTCAGGTCAATGACCCCTGAGGAATGCTGACGTCACCAAGGTCACTGACGTCACGAATGACGTCATCGGTGACGTCATCTATGACGTCATATCTATGACGTCATAGGTATGACGTAATAGAAATGACGTCATGACGACGTCATCAACGCTGACGTCACCATAACGACGTCATTGACGTAATTAAGGTCAAGGTCACGTGGAAAGACAAAAAAATTTTTCTTTGCACTCTTGTGGTTCCTAGTATTCGGCTGTGGAGTGAAAATCCACGAGAAACCACAAAAGTGCAAAGAAAAATTTATTTTCCCAGCGACCAGACCGAAAAACCTACCAAATGTGACGTAAGGCATTCCTCAGAGGCCATTGACCTGAACCCTAGCAACCCCACTCTTAAAACTAAAAAAATAAATAATTTTTATTTCCACTTACCCACTGGAGAAACCAGAAGCCCAACTGGGAACAAAATTGCGAACAGCCGACGGTGGTGGTGTCATCACCGCGCGGGAGCCGGACGCCGACTGACCGGACAGCACCGCGCCGTCCGGGTACCAGACCGCGTGGTGGGGGTTAAGTGGTCAGATGCGAAAAAATAAAAAAAATTATTTTTTTCCAACAACTCATCCGAGTTTGTTCTTTTGCTGGACCTCCGTTACTTGGAGTGGAAATATTTGTTAAGAAAATAAATTTTTTTATTAATTTCTAAGTGACCTTGACACTTAGTCTGGAATTGGAGTCACCAGCGTTATTTTACTGGCAAAAGTTAGCTCGTCTAAAAGTTTTTGAAACATTTTATCATCCATAGTGATCTTGGTGTCCCTTGAGTAAAATTTTGGATTATTCCTAAGGCAGCGTTTCATTTTTGTCAAAGTGGAAGTCTTGGACACCCTAACAGAATTATTTTGCTTTGCCAGCAAAAATTTTACTCTTAATAATTTTTCTCGCAAAGTTTCAGCCATAGCTGTGTCTCACAGTAAGGTTAGTATAAAACTGAAAAACTCAGTCAATTGTAGCACCTAAGCTGGAAGTAGTGGGGGAACAGGGCTGTAGTGGTGGGGGTAATGCGGTCTGGTGTTGCTATGTTTAGAAACAGTTTGCTGCGAACTGTCCAAGTATTAACACGTACTGTGTAGAAAAAATAACAGCGAGACTAGTATAAAATTTAAGTCCGAGAAAATACTTATTGTTAGGTTAATAAAGAGGTAGAGCTAAATGAAAAAAAAAATTATTGTACAAGATGTGCATGGTTCAATTTTGCAGCTAAGTTCAAAATCCACCAGTGTGGAACAAAATTTAATCATGAGGTTAAAATATTTAAACACATCTGCGAAAATATTAGGAGGCTTGTAGAGCTAAATAAAAATTAATTTTGTAGCAAACAGGTAGTGATATATTTTTGCCAAGTCATATAATAAGAGGGAATGATGTAAAAATTGAAATTTTACTCACAGAAAGTCTGGTAGCGTTAAGGCGCAGCGTATACCATGCGTCGTGGGAGAAGGCTGGCGAGTAACTGACTTGTTTTTAGAGGCAAGACGGCAGACATGGGTTGGTTATATAAGTGTTATGTAATCCGCAAGCGATACCGGAGACAAAATTAAATTTGTTCCCAACCAACACTGACTGTAGGCTGAGCTGAGAGAGACAAAATAAAATGAAATGAAATATTATTCTATACTGCAACTGTCTTGGACCGAAAATATTCTAAGTCCCAAGACCCCTCCCCCTCCCCCCCCCTCGGCTCCGGACGAAAAGTGCGCCCCCCCCCCCGGGGGGAGGAGGAGGTGGCATAGCCCGAGGCGTTGCCATACCTTGACACGTGTTGCATAATGAGATCCGGTTAGTAATGTATTCAGGTGTGGCTCTTGGAGATTGTCCAATGCCGCAAACAAGTACGTGTCGAGGTCTGCCTGTTTACGTAACCAGGTCCGGTTCCCTCACTCCTGACCGGCTCAGCTTCGGTTCTCTGAGGCTTAGCTTCCTCGCAGTTGCTTTCAAACACTTCAGCTGAGTGGTTGAAGCTCTGCCCTACAGGATTCGCAATGTAATGTTGGCGCCGCATTATATTGGGAATTCTTTTCTAGTCTAAGGCATGGCATGTGTAGTGTTAGGAAATAATTTTATTTTGTGCTTGCTGCTTGGTGCTCGGTGTTGGTTGTGATTTAGTGAAAGTGTTGTGCAGTGAAAAATATTTGTGTGTGCTAATATTTCCACAGGTTGGTGTTAGTCTAAGTCTTGTGTTTAGAAAAAAAAATATTTCTTTGTATTAATCTTCCACAGGTTGTCCCTAAAAATTAGTTTTTATAAATTTTTGGCTTCCTTAGCCTATGTAAATAGTTATACTGTTAGGTTTGAGGCTTAGAAGCCTCCGTAAAATTAAATTTTTTTCGAGGCTTAGCATGCCTCAAGAATTATTTTTTACCAACAATAGTATGACACTTAACGAGCCTGGGGGTTGGCCCCTGGGGATCCACCGTTAGGCCTTGTGCCAGCGGCGCTGCTGGACCTCATCACTCGTCACTGGCAACATACGGGTGGTTGGCATCCTTCAGCACGAAGTGTCGGCCCTGACACTGACCGGTACATTAGGCTTTATGTCAGTGCATTGCATTAGGCTTTATGTCAGTGTACTGGTTAAGATGGGGCCCAGGTCATGATTAGCATGACCTTATGATTCCCATTGGGAACCAAAATTATTTAGCATGTTTCCCTTGTGGAAACTCAAAATTAAGTAAAAATTTTTTATTTTTTGTAACATGAATCCCCCTATGTTTAAGTTTTGTGTTGTAAAATATTTCTTTGTACTAATCTTCCACAGGTTGTCCCTAAGAAAAAATATTTTCTAAATTCGTATATTGGAGGATTAGCCTCTGTAAATTGGCAGTTAAAGTGTTAGGTTTGAGGCTTAGAAGCCTCCATAAAATAATTTCTTTTGGAGGCTTAGCATGCCTCAATAATTATTTTTTAACAACAGTAGTATGGTGCTTAACGAGCCTGGGGGTAGGCCCCTGGGGATCCACCCTTAGGTTTTCGGACCAAGGGCGCTGCTGGACTTCATCACTCGTCACTGGAAACATACGGGTGGTTGGCATCCTTCAGCACGAAGCACCGGGTCCTGACACTGTCCGGTACGTTAGGCTTTATGTCAGTTTATCGGTTAAGATGGGGCCCAGGTCATGATTAGCATGACCTTATGATTCCCTTTAGGGGAACCAAAATTATTGTAGCATGTTTCCCTTATGGAAACTCAAAATTAAGTAAAATTATTTTTTATTTTTCACCTCCCCCTAAGTTGTGAGATTCCCCCGAGGCCTTTGACCGCCGGCGGTCTTAGGCTTCGGGGGAATATCTTTTTAATTCTTGGATGACCTTGACCTATATTTGTGTGTGAATAAAAAAATAAAATAATATTTGTTCCACATGTAGTCACAGTCAGCCAACACTTGGCGGATTTTTGCCAAAGTCCTGAGAGCTCGCAGGACTTAGAGCGATATGCGTTAAAGTGTTGGTTGTCTGGGCAGTGGTAAAATATTTTATTTGATATTCACACATAAGTAAGGGTAGCAGCCATCCAAGAGTTAAAGTCCTAGGGGTAGGTGACCCCCCCCCCCCCCCCGACTCCAGACGGGAAGTGAGCCCCCCCCCAAATTTTTTTAGAAAAATTTTTTGACCTTGACCAAAAATTTTTTGCTCCGGACAAAAACTGCGCCGCCCCCCCCCCAATTTTTTTTTTTTGGATTTTGACCTTGACCAAAAATTTTTTGCTCCGGACGAAAACTGCGCCCCCCCCCCCCAAAATTTTTTTTTTGTAAAATTTTTTGACCTTGACCAAAAATTTTTGCTCCGGACGAAAACTGCGCCCCCCCCCTCCCCCCCCCCCCCCAAATTTTTTTTTTTTTGAAAAACTTTTTGACCTTGACCAAAAATTTTTTGCTCCGGACGAAAACTGCGGCCCCTGGGGGGGGGGGAGGTGCCAAGCCAGTAGTGTGAAATTGTTACTTCCAGTACAAGTTAAAATAGTAGTGGTAAATTGTTACCACAAACACAAATTTGTGTCTTCAAACTTCTAATGTAACTTAACCCATTTAAATGTAGGTGCCAAGCCAGTAGTGTGAAATTATTACTCCCAGTACAAGTTAAAATAGTAGTGGTAAATTGTTACCACAAACACAAATTTGTGTCTTCAAACTTCTAATTTAACTTAACCCATTTCAATGTTGCTACTTAAAGGTAGCACCGTTTTGGTGCTACCTTTCATGTACTATTTTCTACATGTCCAATTTTGCTTTATGTTTTTTAAACAACACTTTTAATTACCGGTTTAATGTAAAACTATAAAATATGTTTATATATACAGGGTGTCCAGCTTCCACCTTTACAAACTTTTCCAGGTTATTAAGCATGCCAAAACAAACAGAAAAATCATATAAACATATGTCCGGAAATGCTTCGTTAAGCCGCTAGCCGCCATTTTGTTTTTTACACTTAAGAATTTTTATTTTCGTAACGGGTTGTTGTATGGAGTTCATATTTGGCATATATCTTAATCACACTAATGCTCATTTTTAGAAAAAATATTATTTTTTTCCGATCAATATTTTCAAAATGGCGGCCATTTTAAATTTTTAAACTCAAATATCTTAAAAACCGTAAATTTTATAAAAATTTTATTAGACACAAAAAAGTTGACAAATTAAATTATCTAAACATTGATACCAAGTTGGTAAGGATCCGACCACAAATAACGGAGTTATGGTGGTTTTCCTGTAGAAAAACACTGATTTTGCACTATGATTAATGCCAATTTAGGTTATTTTAAGAGAAAAATCTCAATAACTCCGTTATTTGTGGTCGGATCCTTACAAACTTGGTATCACTGTTTAGATAATTTAATTTGTCAACTTTTTTGTGTCTAGTAAAATTTTTATAAAATTTACAGTTTTTTAAATATTTGAGTTTAAAAACTTAAAATGGCCGCCATTTTGAAAATATACATCGTAAAAAAATAATATTTTTTCTAAAAATGCGCGTTGGTGTGATTAAGGTACATGCCAAATATAAACTCCATACAACAACCCGTTACGGAAATAAAATTTCTTAAGTGTAAAAAAGGCTAGCGGCTTAACGAAGCATTTCCGGACATATGTTTACATGATTTTTCTGTTGGTTTTGGCATGCTTAATAACCTGGAAAAGTTTGTAAAGGTGGAAGCTGGACACCCTGTATATGAATTATTAACAAAACCTTAGTTTTAACATTAAATGTCATTAGGAAACTTCTAATTGAGATTAAGCCATTTAAATGTTGCTACCTTTAGGTAGCACCGTTTTGGTGCTACCTATGGTGTACTATTTTTACATGTCCAATTTTTGCTTTAGGCTTTTAAAACAACACTTTTAACTACTGCTACCAGTCTACCACTGAGGTATTTATGAAGCGAGTTTGGTCCATCTTTTTTTATTTCTAGTTGCTAAGGTGTTTAGGAATGAAAGGTTAGAATTACTTTTAAGGTTAAAAGAAGCACATGGTGCGAACAGAAAGTTCACTATTGTTTTAAAATTAATGGGCATTAGAAAACTTCTAATTGAGCTTAACCCATTTAAATGTTGCTACTTTAAGGTAGCACCGTTTTGGTGCTACCTTTGGTGTACTATTTTTACATGTCACAAAATATATGGGCCTCTGCTTGACGCAGAGACAGGTACTTGACCCCGTTCCTGTCCATCATTAAGTGTACTTAGGCTTTACATTTTTAAACAAGACTTTTAACTACTGGTTTAATGTAAAACTACAAAATACGTTTATATACATGATAACTTAACAAACCTTAGTTTTCAACATTAAAGGTAATTTGGAAACTTCCAATTGGGCTTAACCTATTTAAATGTTGCTTAACCTATTTAAATGATGCTACTTAAAGGTAGCACCGTTTTGGTGCTACCTTTGGTGTACTATTTTCTACATGTGCAATTTTGCTTTAGGTTTTTAAACAACATTTTTAACTACTGGTTTAATGTAAAACGATAAAATATGTTTATATACATGATAACTCAACAAAACCTTAGTTTTAACATTGAAGGTAATTTACTTGGGAACTTTTAATTGAACTTAGAGCATTTGAATGTTGCTAATTAAAGGAAGCACCGTTTTGGTGCTACCTTTGGTATATCTATTTCTTCCTTGTCAAATTTGCTTAAAGTTTTTAAACAACAATTTTAACTACGGGTTTAATGTTCAAGTACAAAATAACACTTTTAACTACAGGTTTAATGTTAAAGCACAAAATATGTTTATATATGAGCTTCTGCTGACTCAGAGACAAGTACTTGGCACCGTTCCTGTCAATCATTAAGTGTATTGAGGCTTTACGTTTTTAAACAAGACTTTTAACTACTAGTTTAATGTAAAACAATGAAATATGTTTATATATGAGCCTATTCTTGACACAGAGACAGGTATTTGGTTTTGTTCCTGTCCCTAATTAAGTGTACTGAGGCTGTAGGTTTTTAAAAAACACTTTTAACTTCTGGTTTAATGTAAAACTACGAAATATGTTTATATACATGAAATCTTAACAAAACCTTAGTTTTAAAATTAAAGGTAATTTGGAAACTTCTAATTGAGCTTAAACCATTTAATTGTTGCGAATTAAAGGTAGCACCGTTTTGGTGCTACCTTTGGTGTACTATTTTTACATGTCCAATTTTGCTTTAGGGTTTTAAACATCACTTTTAACTACCGGTTTAATGTAAAACTACGAAATATGTTTATATATATATATATATATATATATATATATATATATATGAATTCTTAACCAAACCTTAGTTTTAACATTAAACCGTATTTGGAAACTTCTAATTGCTGACTCAGAGACAAGTACTTGGCCCCGTTCCTGTCCATCATTAAGTGTACTTAGGCTTTACGTTTTTTAAACAAGACTTTTAACTACTGGTTTAATGTAAAACTACAAAATACGTTTATATACATGATAACTTAACAAAACCTTAGTTTTCAACATTAAAGGTAATTTGGAAACTTCTAATTGGGCTTAACCTATTTAAATGTTGCTTAACCTATTTAAATGATGCTACTTAAAGGTAGCACCGTTTTGGTGCTACCTTTGGTGTACTATTTAATAGCATTTTTATGTGTAAAGTTTAACATAATTAGTTTTGTATTTGATTTTATTATTGTTTGGAACACTTGTTATGTGTTTTAGTTAAGCAAGTCTTATTTTGGTATAAAAAATAATAATAACCTTTAGCACATGTATGTAAAGCTAATTTTTTAAGTTCAATTTATTAAATAAAAAATGAATGTGGCATTAATGTAAAATATATTAAAAAATCAGTTTAAATAAAAATCTACAGGAAATTGTCAACAAATTTAAAATGTATCATATTACTGTTAAATGTGCAGTATTTCCCCTTCATTTTGCATGCCCAGTTGCGCTTACATCATTTATGAAAGTGGTTTGTTGAGTGTGCCCTTATTATTGACATCCGCAAAAAAAAATTGTTTAAATTTAATATACAATTAATTGTGTATGAGCAGTAGTACTTGTCTACTGCGCATGCGCAGAAGGTTTCCACCACTCTTCGTCGGGTATATAAGCAGGTCGGTTAACCATGCATTTCATTGTTTGGCGAACTTTTGCCAAGTGAACATCTTATTGACAACTTCGGTTATTCCGGATATTTAAAAGGTGTATGCTATTTTTGTTACATTTGACTTTAATATGTCTGAACTGCAGTGTTACATGTTTGATAGTAAACTGTAGCTGTATTATTTGATCGTGAAAACAATCCATGGTTTAAGGCTAATGATGTATCAGAAATTCTAGAATATAAAAGACCGCGGAAAAGCAATAAATGATCTAGTTAAGGAAAAATATAAAAAGTTATGTAAAGATATTGATGGAAACAGTTTAGTGCTACCCTCTAACTTTCAAAAAAAGTACCATATTCATCAATGAACCAGGTTTATATTCCTTAATTTTATCGTCTAAGATGAAATTAGCTAAGCGCTTTCAAGATTGGGTGTTTGAAGAAATACTACCATCAATTCGCAAGTATGGAGAGTATAAACTAAAAAGAGAAAACCTTAAGTTGACTCACTCCTTACGTAAAGCGTTGTCAAATAATCAAAAACTAATTGAAACGTTAATTGAAAATACCTAAAGTTGCTGTTATACCTGATGATATGGATTTAAAACATATCTTTTGTGTATTGGAAAAGGACACATACTATGAAAAGTATGGAGTAATGGAGTACAAGTGCATTCGTACAGAGAGGAGACGATATAAAAGAGCACTGAAAAGAGCAAAGGAAGATGGTTTTGTACCAAGTTTTACAAGATATCCTGTACCAAACAGTATAAATATCTTTAATAAAGCTAAGGAGGTTATGAATACTTATGGTATGCATTACGAATGTTCTTTGAATAACATACTGACCCCCCATAATTTTGTAAATATTGTAAAAATTATTCTTAATGAATAATAAACTGTATGAATGTATGTATGAATGTGGGACTTATTAGATTGAGAAGTTAAGGTATTAACTTTAGCTACTCATTTGAAAAGTCTGGTGTGAATGAAGGTCACTGGCGCGGTTGACTAAAAGACCCGTAAACCATGTGTGTGTGTGTGTGTGTGTGTGTGTGTGTGTGTGTGTGTGTGTGTGTGTGTGTGTGTGTGTGTGTGTGTGTGTGTGTGTGTGTGTGTGTGTGTGAATGTGTGTGTGAATGTGTGGAAAACGACGTACACCCACCTCCTCGTGGTGTTTTCTGGGTAACGTTAAGAGGTGTACAACCAATGTCTTGTAAAACCACATGAATTAATCTATTTGTATTTTTAAAATATACATTCATAGGTATATATACAATAATAACATTTATTTAAATTAAACAAATTTAAAAGCATTTTAAATGCATACAATTTATAATTGTTGCTGCAAAAACACCTCGTGCTTTACTAATAATAGATGAAAACGATATAATGTATGTATAAAATATGAGTTTTTTAATTAATGGAGCTAGAAAAAATAAAGATGGCATTAAATTAGTGTTACCATAAAATTTGTTTATAGAACAATAAGTTTTTCTTCATAATTATGTGGGTTTTAAGATCTATATTTAGGTAGCACTAAATTAGAGCTACCATTATGTTAATAAAATAGCTACATACATTTATAATTATATTTTATTATTTAATTATTAAATATATTAAATTTATTCAATATTAATTTGACTGACTTTTTTACAGCATAAATAAGTATAAAAACACAAAATCTGAAACAAATTAGTCATTTTAATTTTAATGTAAAATGATAAAAGCTCAAAACTTAATACTTTTTTAAAATTAAACAAAAGTAGCCACAAAATATTGGTGTTACCTTGAAATATTTATAGAAATTATAATATAGTATGGTTTTATTAATTTATAAACTAAATTGAATTCATCCTTATTCTACACATAACGGTAAAACCATTCATTCTAAACCTTAATGCTTAGAACTCTGACATATTGTCTTAGAACTCTGACATATTGTCTTTATTTCAAGATACAGCTCAACCTTTCATTATAAATCTTGTTAATTTTTTAAATCTATCTTCTTATTTCTATAAGGGTTTTGTCTGTCACGTCCCTTTTTTCTCTCGACCTACTGAACCGATTTTTAAGATTGAGGTGTCATTTGAAAGCTTAGGATATACCGCAGTGACGAATTATAATTAAAAAGGTCATATTGTTTCAGGCTTCGACCCCCTGGCCTTTGATTTATTTCTAGAGGACGCTTTAAAATGTTGACCAACTTTTATTGCAAGTTCTTTAATGTGAATTGTAATTTAACAGCTGATTACCTTCAGATGAATTTTAAAAACTAGATAGTAAACAAAAATAGATCTCCGTCACTTCATAATAAGCAGTACCAGGTTAACCGAGCCTTGCTCGTTGGTTTTTATTCACTTTTGTTATAGTGTCAAGGTAAAAAAGCAATTAAATTTCCACCAACAACCAACTATACCTCTTCACAGTTAACAGCTGTTTCAAAAAGTCTGCTTAACATTAATGTTTCTTTCTTTTTGTTTACATTTCGTTGTTATTTCGTTACCAAAATAGCAACCCATAAGATTAATGTTAAAAATTGCAATTTTAAAACCTTATTTTAGACCAAATTCGATTTTTTCTGGGGTTGAGGCTGTTTCTAAACTTATTTTTGGGCCAAAACACTCTTTAATGCAAACTTTAAGCAAAATCTAACAGCTAGATTTCGAGATCGTGGAACACACATCTCTTCAGACATTCCTCGTATTATAGTATAGGATAGGATAGTACCAGGTTAACCGAGCCTTGCTCGTTGGTTTTTATTCACTTTTGTTATAGTGTCAAGGTAAAAAAGCAATTAAATTTCCACCAACAACCAACTATACCTCTTCACAGTTAACAGCTGTTTCAAAAAGTCTGCTTAACATTAATGTTTCTTTCTTTTTGTTTACATTTCGTTGTTATTTCGTTACCAAAATAGCAACCCATAAGATTAATGTTAAAAATTACAATTTTAAAACCTTATTTTAGACCAAATTCGATTTTTTCTGGGGTTGAGGCTGTTTCTAAACTTATTTTTGGGCCAAAACACTCTTTAATGCAAACTTTAAGCAAAATCTAACAGCTAGATTTCGAGATCGTGGAACACACATCCCTTCAGACATTCCTCGTATTATAGTATAGGATTTACATACTGTAGGTGAGATTTACTCATACAGAATCATAAAACGCGCAATTTGCACACGGGCCACCTCGTAATATAATAAAAATATAAAACACATTAACTTTTAACTAATTTACCAATAGGGAATACGCTATTACGGTATTAGTCAAGACCTAAGCCTGGGACCATGATACTTTTTCATTTTGAGATCTCTAGAAGCCAAAAAACACCGTTTGTTCAATTTGATATATATATGTATGTGTCCATAAACACGATAACTTTTGAACGGAACCTCTGATTTTGATGAAATTTGGTACAGGGGTGTAAGCCAATATCTACTTAATTTAGTTCGCGAACCATAATGATCGGATTATGGGAACGAGGTTTATGGGGTTTCTAAAGGGTTAAAATTGGGTTTTTGGCATTTTTGAACCTCAATTTTTTAAACTTCATGACTTTTAACTAAAACCATTGAAAAGAGCTTAAAACAACAAACAATTTAGTATTTGGAATTTTTACCTAACTTAAATGGTTATTCAGAAAATCCAAACACTATGTTTTCCATGTTATTCTTATGGGAAATCAACAAAACCTTCTATCTTGCTTATTTATTGAAATATCTTGATAAACTTGGTATGTACATTAATTAGGAAGCGTTTAACTTATATCTGCTTATAAAACGCATATGGCGGCAAACCTACGTACTCACCTCTATGGGTTTTATGGAAAAACTAAAAAAAAACACCACAACCTGATAAAATTTGGTATGTACATTCACTAGGTAGGGTTTAACTTATATTTATCAACGAAACCCATATGGAGGCAAACCTACATACTTTAAACCCCATGGATTTTATGAGAAAAAATAGAAAATATACCAAAATTCCATTGGAAAGTTGCTGAGTAAGCAGGTCTGCTGCGATGGGGGTATTATATTTATAGTTACATTAAGGTAGCATTATTTTGATGCCACCTTTACGCCACCTTTACATGAAATATATTAATTCAATTATCTTATTGTTTTATTTTGTATTTACATTAAATTTAGTCTACATGTGGGAATTGAGACACCAATTTTTGATTGTTTTATTGTGTATTTACATTAAATTTAGTCTACATGTGGGAATTGAGACACCAATTTTTGGAAAATGAATGCATATAATCATGGGATATAGTCTTTATTCTGTAAATCCGGCTTACCCCTTAATCGTTTCCCCTTTAAATTTTCATTTTATTAAATTTAAAGTGGAAACACTTCTTTTTAGAAACAAATTTGTGCTATTATCATTCACTTTTCTTTGTTTAAATTAAATGTAGTCCTTTTTACTCTACTTATAAAGCAGAAAAGATAATATTTCTGGAACTTAAATCATATAGTTTTGAAACTTGAAACATTATTCCGAACATACAATTTAACTCTCCGATTGTAAATATAAGATGAGAAAAGCTAAAATTTCTATATTTATAGTTATAGTTATAGGCATTTAGTCAAATGTCTATAACTCGATAATGGATTGACGGATTAGGACAAGCGATACATCATTGAAAAAGGTCTATGTAAGACGAACATTTAAGTAAAAGAAGAATTTGGTTATCTTATTTTAGTCAAAAGTTATGCGAATTATTTCAAATAAATACCCCCTCTCCTTCCTTTTCCCCCACCTCCCAGGTCAATAATTGGTCACGGCTAGCTGTTACCCCTCTTATTAGCATACCGTTATAAAAGCGGAGCGAGCGTTGTTCACTCCTTCATTCCGCTTCTACAAGCCACTCTTGTTGTTTTGTCTCTGCTGTTTACAATATCACTTGCTTCAAAATGCCTCCTCGTCTCAATGAAAATTTCAATTCCTCCGAAATTTCTGATGTTTTTGAACAACCTGAAGACACTTTAAATGACAACAGTGACAGTGAAGATGATGATGAAGATGATGATTATACCGTTGAAATTAATGAAGAACTCAAAGTTATAGCAATTAATCCACAATCCCCATTCGATACAATAGATAAATTCATGTCTGAAGCTCATAAATGGTTGGACTCAGGATCTTATGTACGAATTGGCTCCTTTATATTGTATGATGATTGTAATTCTTTTCTTGTAACACCAAATGATAGAGACCGCATGCGACAGTGGGCACAAACAATAAAGGAGTGCTACGAAGAAGGTGTGGATGTTGGCGGCTATTTTACAGCGCAAGTCGTTTAATAACCAAACTACCCTTTCCCCACCCTATCCCTTCCCAATCCTTATTCCTTCCCTCTCCCCATTTTTAAAACTCATAAATGGCGGTGCTATGAACCTCCAGGTTTCTACTTTTGACTAAAATAAGATAACCAAATTCTTCTTTTACTTAAATGTTCGTCTTACATAGACCTTTTTCAATGATGTATCGCTTGTCCTAATCCGTCAATCCATTATCGAGTTATAGACATTTGACTAAATGCCTATAACTATAACTATAAATATAGAAATTTTAGCTTTTCTCATCTTATATTTACAATCGGAGAGTTAAATTGTATGTTCGGAATAATGTTTCAAGTTTCAAAACTATATGATTTAAGTTCCAGAAATATTATCTTTTCTGCTTTATAAGTAGAGTAAATACCCCCCGTCGCAGCAGACCTGCGTACTCAGCGAATTTCCAAATTAGTAATATTAATTTTGACCAGCTAAATTTGTAAACAAAATTTCATCACGTGCTCATAAATAGGGAAATAAATGTCTATTCTCCTTGAGATATAGGGAAAGAGTATGCAGGTATGCTGCCATGGGGGACACTAAAAGTAGGTTTTTAGCATAGAAAAAATTTATTTCGACCATATAAAGCCATATAGTAAGTTTCATCAATATCTGTCCATAAATAAAAGAGTTTGCCTATTCTCCATATGATTAACATGGCAAAAGAGTATGCAGGTTTGCTGCCATGATAAGTACAAAAGCCAAGAATTTTTACCTTAAATGGATGAATCTCAACCAAATGAAGCTAAATACTAAGTTTCATCCAAAAATATTGGTTAATAAGTGAAATATTAACACATCCTTATTCTCCATAAGATTAACATTGGAGCCCTAAAAGACAATGTACTGTCTTTAGACTTTGTAATATCTCGGTAACCAATGGAGATAGAGCAAAGCTTCAAAATACTAAATTGTGTGTTTTTTTTAGCTAAATCCAATGGTCAAAATAAAAATTTAAAATTTTTAAAATTTACATATGAAAAATGCAAAAAACCCATTTTTGGGGTACAAAACCCCCCAAAACTACCCCTTCCGGTAGGTCGATATGTCTGGTTTTCGAACTCATCCGAATAAACGTAGGATTACACATCTCTACCAAATTTGGTGTCGATCGGACCATTTTTACGAGAGTTATCGTGTCTAGGGACACATACATATATATATATATACATATATATATATATATATACATATATATATATATAAAAATTTTAATGACTATTATTTTCGGTCTCTGGACACCTCAAAACGAAAAAGTATCATGGTCCCGGGCTTAGGTCTTTCCATGAGACCTACGGTAATAGCTTATTCCCTATGGGAAATTCGCTAAAAGGACTACATTTAATTTAAACAAAGAAAAGTGAATGATAATAGCACAAATTTGTTTCTAAAAAGAAGTGTTTCCACTTTAAATTTAATAAAATGAAAATTTAAAGGGGAAACGATTAAGGGGTAAGCCGGGTTTACAGAATAAAGACTATATCCCATGATTATATGCATTCATTTTCCAAAAATTGGTGTCTCAATTCCCACATGTAGACTAAATTTAATGTAAATACACAATAAAACAATCAAAAATTGGTGTCTCAATTCCCACATGTAGACTAAATTTAATGTAAATACAAAATAAAACAATAAGATAATTGAATTAATATATTTTATGTAAAGGTGGCATCAAAATAATGCTACCTTAATGTAACTATAAATATAATACCCCCATCGCAGCAGACCTGATTACTCAGCAACTTTCCAATGGAATTTTGGTATATTTTCTATTTTTTCTCATAAAATCCATGGGGTTTAAAGTATGTAGGTTTGCCTCCATATGGGTTTCGTTGATAAATATAAGTTAAACCCTACCTAGTGAATGTACATACCAAATTTTATCAGGTTGTGGTGTTTTTTTTAGTTTTTCCATAAAACCCATAGAGGTGAGTACGTAGGTTTGCCGCCATATGCGTTTTATAAGCAGATATAAGTTAAACGCTTCCTAATTAATGTACATACCAAGTTTATCAAGATATTTCAATAAATAAGCAAGATAGAAGGTTTTGTTGATTTCCCATAAGAATAACATGGAAAACATAGTGTTTGGATTTTCTGAATAACCATTTAAGTTAGGTAAAAATTCCAAATACTAAATTGTTTGTTGTTTTAAGCTCTTTTCAATGGTTTTAGTTAAAAGTCATGAAGTTTAAAAAATTGAGGTTCAAAAATGCCAAAAACCCAATTTTAACCCTTTAGAAACCCCATAAACCTCGTTCCCATAATCCGATCATTATGGTTCGCGAACTAAATTAAGTAGATATTGGCTTACACCCCTGTACCAAATTTCATCAAAATCAGAGGTTCCGTTCAAAAGTTATCGTGTTTATGGACACATACATATATATATCAAATTGAACAAACGGTGTTTTTTGGCTTCTAGAGATCTCAAAATGAAAAAGTATCATGGTCCCAGGCTTAGGTCTTGACTAATACCGTAATAGCGTATTCCCTATTGGTAAATTAGTTAAAAGTTAATGTGTTTTATATTTTTATTATATTACGAGGTGGCCCGTGTGCAAATTGCGCGTTTTATGATTCTGTATGAGTAAATCTCACCTACAGTATGTAAATGCTTATTATGAAGTGACGGAGATCTATTTTTGTTTACTATCTAGCTTTTAAAATTCATCTGAAGGTAATCAGCTGTTAAATTACAATTCACATTAAAGAACTTGCAATAAAAGTTGGTCAACATTTTAAAGCGTCCTCTAGAAATAAATCAAAGGCCAGGGGGTCGAAGCCTGAAACAATATGACCTTTTTAATTATAATTCGTCACTGCGGTATATCCTAAGCTTTCAAATGACACCTCAATCTTAAAAATCGGTTCAGTAGGTCGAGAGAAAAAAGGGACGTGACAGACAAAACCCTTATAGAAATAAGAAGATAGATTTAAAAAATTAACAAGATTTATAATGAAAGGTTGAGCTGTATCTTGAAATAAAGACAATATGTCAGAGTTCTAAGACAATATGTCAGAGTTCTAAGCATTAAGGTTTAGAATGAATGGTTTTACCGTTATGTGTAGAATAAGGATGAATTCAATTTAGTTTATAAATTAATAAAACCATACTATATTATAATTTCTATAAATATTTCAAGGTAACACCAATATTTTGTGGCTACTTTTGTTTAATTTTTAAAAAAGTATTAAGTTTTGAGCTTTTATCATTTTACATTAAAATTAAAATGACTAATTTGTTTCAGATTTTGTGTTTTTATACTTATTTATGCTGTAAAAAAGTCAGTCAAATTAATATTGAATAAATTTAATATATTTAATAATTAAATAATAAAATATAATTATAAATGTATGTAGCTATTTTATTAACATAATGGTAGCTCTAATTTAGTGCTACCTAAATATAGATCTTAAAACCCACATAATTATGAAGAAAAACTTATTGTTCTATAAACAAATTTTATGGTAACACTAATTTAATGCCATCTTTATTTTTTCTAGCTCCATTAATTAAAAAACTCATATTTTATACATACATTATATCGTTTTCATCTATTATTAGTAAAGCACGAGGTGTTTTTGCAGCAACAATTATAAATTGTATGCATTTAAAATGCTTTTAAATTTGTTTAATTTAAATAAATGTTATTATTGTATATATACCTATGAATGTATATTTTAAAAATACAAATAGATTAATTCATGTGGTTTTACAAGACATTGGTTGTACACCTCTTAGCGTTACCCAGAAAACACCAGATTATGGAGGATGAGGGCAACTGGGATTGTTTGTCACAGTTCGTCCGGGGTATCCTCCTGGAAAAGAAAACCGATTTGGACCACGAAGTGGCCAACAGCTGACATCCCTTGACCGAACAGCTGGATAAGGAGCGAGCCCCATGGGCGTAAGCCAAATTTAGGCCTAGCCTGACGTAATGTGATAAACAATTCCAGGTTAGAATCCTAAAGAGTAGAGGAGGTTTTTTAGTGGGTAAACCCGTTTTTTAGGGGAGTCCCACACTACAGGCTGGCCACCTGTGTGCGTAATGCATTTTCCCTGCCTCTCCCTCAAAAAAAAAAAAAAAAAAAAAAAAAAAAAAAAAAAAAAAAACCCAGAAAACACCACGAGGAGGTGGGTGTACGTCGTTTTCCACACATTCACACACACATTCACACACACACACACACACACACACACACACACACACACACACACACACACACACACACACACACACACACACACACATGGTTTACGGGTCTTTTAGTCAACCGCGCCAGTGACCTTCATTCACACCAGACTTTTCAAATGAGTAGCTAAAGTTAATACCTTAACTTCTCAATCTAATAAGTCCCACATTCATACATACATTCATACAGTTTATTATTCATTAAGAATAATTTTTACAATATTTACAAAATTATGGGGGGTCAGTATGTTATTCAAAGAACATTCGTAATGCATACCATAAGTATTCATAACCTCCTTAGCTTTATTAAAGATATTTATACTGTTTGGTACAGGATATCTTGTAAAACTTGGTACAAAACCATCTTCCTTTGCTCTTTTCAGTGCTCTTTTATATCGTCTCCTCTCTGTACGAATGCACTTGTACTCCATTACTCCATACTTTTCATAGTATGTGTCCTTTTCCAATACACAAAAGATATGTTTTAAATCCATATCATCAGGTATAACAGCAACTTTAGGTATTTGATCAATTAACGTTTCAATTAGTTTTTGATTATTTGACAACGCTTTACGTAAGGAGTGAGTCAACTTAAGGTTTTCTCTTTTTAGTTTATACTCTCCATACTTGCGAATTGATGGTAGTATTTCTTCAAACACCCAATCTTGAAAGCGCTTAGCTAATTTCATCTTAGACGATAAAATTAAGGAATATAAACCTGGTTCATTGATGAATATGGTACTTTTTTGAAAGTTAGAGGGTAGCACTAAACTGTTTCCATCAATATCTTTACATAACTTTTTATATTTTTCCTTAACTAGATCATTTATTGCTTTTCGCGGTCTTTTATATTCTAGAATTTCTGATACATCATTAGCCTTAAACCATGGATTGTTTTCACGATCAAATAATACAGCTACAGGTTTACTATCAAACATGTAACACTGCAGTTCAGACATATTAAAGTCAAATGTAACAAAAATAGCATACACCTTTTAAATATCCGGAATAACCGAAGTTGTCAATAAGATGTTCACTTGGCAAAAGTTCGCCAAACAATGAAATGCATGGTTAACCGACCTGCTTATATACCCGACGAAGAGTGGTGGAAACCTTCTGCGCATGCGCAGTAGACAAGTACTACTGCTCATACACAATTAATTGTATGTTAAATTTAAACAATTTTTTTTTGCGGATGTCAATAATAAGGGCACACTCAACAAACCACTTTCATAAATGATGAAGCGCAACTGGGCATGCAAAATGAAGGGAAATACTGCACATTTAACAGTAATATGATACATTTTAAATTTGTTGACAATTTCCTGTAGATTTTTATTTAAACTGATTTTTTAATATATTTTACATTAATGCCACATTCATTTTTTATTTAATAAATTGAACTTAAAAAATTAGCTTTACATACATGTGCTAAAGGTTATTATTATTTTTTATACCAAAATAAGACTTGCTTAACTAAAACACATAACAAGTGTTCCAAACAATAATAAAATCAAATACAAAACTAATTATGTTAAACTTTACACATAAAAATGCTATTAAATAGTACACCAAAGGTAGCACCAAAACGGTGCTACCTTTAAGTAGCATCATTTAAATAGGTTAAGCAACATTTAAATAGGTTAAGCCCAATTAGAAGTTTCCAAATTACCTTTAATGTTGAAAACTAAGGTTTTGTTAAGTTATCATGTATATAAACGTATTTTGTAGTTTTACATTAAACCAGTAGTTAAAAGTCTTGTTTAAAAACGTAAAGCCTAAGTACACTTAATGATGGACAGGAACGGGGCCAAGTACTTGTCTCTGAGTCAGCAATTAGAAGTTTCCAAATACGGTTTAATGTTAAAACTAAGGTTTGGTTAAGAATTCATATATATATATATATATATATATATATATATATATATATAAACATATTTCGTAGTTTTACATTAAACCGGTAGTTAAAAGTGATGTTTAAAACCCTAAAGCAAAATTGGACATGTAAAAATAGTACACCAAAGGTAGCACCAAAACGGTGCTACCTTTAATTCGCAACAATTAAATGGTTTAAGCTCAATTAGAAGTTTCCAAATTACCTTTAATTTTAAAACTAAGGTTTTGTTAAGATTTCATGTATATAAACATATTTCGTAGTTTTACATTAAACCAGAAGTTAAAAGTGTTTTTTAAAAACCTACAGCCTCAGTACACTTAATTAGGGACAGGAACAAAACCAAATACCTGTCTCTGTGTCAAGAATAGGCTCATATATAAACATATTTCATTGTTTTACATTAAACTAGTAGTTAAAAGTCTTGTTTAAAAACGTAAAGCCTCAATACACTTAATGATTGACAGGAACGGTGCCAAGTACTTGTCTCTGAGTCAGCAGAAGCTCATATATAAACATATTTTGTGCTTTAACATTAAACCTGTAGTTAAAAGTGTTATTTTGTACTTGAACATTAAACCCGTAGTTAAAAGTGTTGTTTAAAAACTTTAAGCAAATTTGACAAGGAAGAAATAGTATACCAAAGGTAGCACCAAAACGGTGCTTCCTTTAATTAGCAGCATTCAAATGCTCTAAGTTCAATTAAAAGTTCCCAAGTAAATTACCTTCAATGTTAAAACTAAGGTTTTGTTGAGTTATCATGTATATAAACATATTTTATCGTTTTACATTAAACCAGTAGTTAAAAATGTTGTTTAAAAACCTAAAGCAAAATTGCACATGTAGAAAATAGTACACCAAAGGTAGCACCAAAACGGTGCTACCTTTAAGTAGCATCATTTAAATAGGTTAAGCAACATTTAAATAGGTTAAGCCCAATTGGAAGTTTCCAAATTACCTTTAATGTTGAAAACTAAGGTTTGTTAAGTTATCATGTATATAAACGTATTTTGTAGTTTTACATTAAACCAGTAGTTAAAAGTCTTGTTTAAAAATGTAAAGCCTAAGTACACTTAATGATGGACAGGAACGGGGCCAAGTACTTGTCTCTGAGTCAGCAATTAAAAGTTTCCAAATACGGTTTAATGTTAAAACTAAGGTTTGGTTAAGAATTCATATATATATATATACACATATTTCGTAGTTTTACATTAAACCGGTAGTTAAAAGTGATGTTTAAAAACCTAAAGCAAAAATTGGTACACCAAAGGTAGCACCAAAATGGTGCTACCTTTAATTCGCAACATTTAAATGGTTTAAGCTCAATTAGAAGTTTACAAATTACCTTTAATTTTAAAACTAAGGTTTTATTAAGATTTCATGTATATAAACATATTTCGTAGTTTTACATTAAACCAGTAGTTAAAAGTGTTGTTTAAAAACCTAAAGTCTCAGTACACTTAATGATGGGTAGAAACGGGGTCAAGTACCTGTCTCTGCGTCAAGCAGAGGCCCATATATTTTGTGACATGTAAAAATAGTACACCAAAGGTAGCACCAAAACGGTGCTACCTTAAAGTAGCAACATTTAAATGGGTTAAGCTCAATTAGAAGTTTTCTAATGCCCATTAATTTTAAAACAATAGTGAACTTTCTGTTCGCACCATGTGCTTCTTTTAACCTTAAAAGTAATTCTAACCTTTCATTCCTAAACACCTTAGCAACTAGAAATAAAAAAGATGGACCAAACTCGCTTCATAAATACCTCAGTGGTAGACTGGTAGCAGTAGTTAAAAGTGTTGTTTAAAAGCCTAAAGCAAAAATTGGACATGTAAAAATAGTACACCATAGGTAGCACCAAAACGGTGCTACCTAAAAGTAGCAACATTTAAATGGCTTAATCTCAATTAGAAGTTTCCTAATGACATTTAATGTTAAAACTAAGGTTTTGTTAATAATTCATATACAGGGTGTCCAGCTTCCACCTTTACAAACTTTTCCAGGTTATTAAGCATGCCAAAACCAACAGAAAAATCATATAAACATATGTCCGGAAATGCTTCGTTAAGCCGCTAGCCGCCATTTTGTTTTTTACACTTAAGAAATTTTATTTCCGTAACGGGTTGTTGTATGGAGTTTATATTTGGCATGTACCTTAATCACACCAACGCGCATTTTTAGAAAAAATATTATTTTTTTACGATGTATATTTTCAAAATGGCGGCCATTTTAAGTTTTTAAACTCAAATATTTAAAAAACTGTAAATTTTATAAAAATTTTACTAGACACAAAAAAGTTGACAAATTAAATTATCTAAACAGTGATACCAAGTTTGTAAGGATCCGACCACAAATAACGGAGTTATTGAGATTTTTCTCTTAAAATAACCTAAATTGGCATTAATCATAGTGCAAAATCAGTGTTTTTCTACAGGAAAACCACCATAACTCCGTTATTTGTGGTCGGATCCTTACCAACTTGATATCAATGTTTAGATAATTTAATTTGTCAACTTTTTTGTGTCTAATAAAATTTTTATAAAATTTACGGTTTTTAAGATATTTGAGTTTAAAAATTTAAAATGGCCGCCATTTTGAAAATATTGATCGGAAAAAAATAATATTTTTTCTAAAAATGAGCATTAGTGTGATTAAGATATATGCCAAATATGAACTCCATACAACAACCCGTTACGAAAATAAAAATTCTTAAGTGTAAAAAACAAAATGGCGGCTAGCGGCTTAACGAAGCATTTCCGGACATATGTTTATATGATTTTTCTGTTTGTTTTGGCATGCTTAATAACCTGGAAAAGTTTGTAAAGGTGGAAGCTGGACACCCTGTATATATAAACATATTTTATAGTTTTACATTAAACCGGTAATTAAAAGTGTTGTTTAAAAAACATAAAGCAAAATTGGACATGTAGAAAATAGTACATGAAAGGTAGCACCAAAACGGTGCTACCTTTAAGTAGCAACATTTAAATGGGTTAAGTTAAATTAGAAGTTTGAAGACACAAATTTGTGTTTGTGGTAACAATTTACCACTACTATTTTAACTTGTACTGGGAGTAATAATTTCACACTACTGGCTTGGCACCTACATTTAAATGGGTTAAGTTACATTAGAAGTTTGAAGACACAAATTTGTGTTTGTGGTAACAATTTACCACTACTATTTTAACTTGTACTGGAAGTAACAATTTCACACTACTGGCTTGGCACCTCCCCCCCCCCAGGGGCCGCAGTTTTCGTCCGGAGCAAAAAATTTTTGGTCAAGGTCAAAAAGTTTTTCAAAAAAAAAAATTTGGGGGGGGGGGGGAGGGGGGGGGCGCAGTTTTCGTCCGGAGCAAAAATTTTTGGTCAAGGTCAAAAAATTTTACAAAAAAAAAAATTTTGGGGGGGGGCGCAGTTTTCGTCCGGAGCAAAAAATTTTTGGTCAAGGTCAAAATCCAAAAAAAAAAATTGGGGGGGGGGGCGGCGCAGTTTTTGTCCGGAGCAAAAAATTTTTTTTTCAAGGTCAAAAAATTTTTCTAAAAAAATTTGGGGGGGGGGCTCACTTCCCGTCTGGAGTCGGGGGGGGGGGGTCACCTACCCCTAGGACTTTAACTCTTGGATGGCTGCTACCCTTACTTATGTGTGAATATCAAATAAAATATTTTACCACTGCCCAGACAACCAACACTTTAACGCATATCGCTCTAAGTCCTGCGAGCTCTCAGGACTTTGGCAAAAATCCGCCAAGTGTTGGCTGACTGTGACTACATGTGGAACAAATATTATTTTATTTTTTTATTCACACACAAATATAGGTCAAGGTCATCCAAGAATTAAAAAGATATTCCCCCGAAGCCTAAGACCGCCGGCGGTCAAAGGCCTCGGGGGAATCTCACAACTTAGGGGGAGGTGAAAAATAAAAAATAATTTTACTTAATTTTGAGTTTCCATAAGGGAAACATGCTACAATAATTTTGGTTCCCCTAAAGGGAATCATAAGGTCATGCTAATCATGACCTGGGCCCCATCTTAACCGATAAACTGACATAAAGCCTAACGTACCGGACAGTGTCAGGACCCGGTGCTTCGTGCTGAAGGATGCCAACCACCCGTATGTTTCCAGTGACGAGTGATGAAGTCCAGCAGCGCCCTTGGTCCGAAAACCTAAGGGTGGATCCCCAGGGGCCTACCCCCAGGCTCGTTAAGCACCATACTACTGTTGTTAAAAAATAATTATTGAGGCATGCTAAGCCTCCAAAAGAAATTATTTTATGGAGGCTTCTAAGCCTCAAACCTAACACTTTAACTGCCAATTTACAGAGGCTAATCCTCCAATATACGAATTTAGAAAATATTTTTTCTTAGGGACAACCTGTGGAAGATTAGTACAAAGAAATATTTTACAACACAAAACTTAAACATAGGGGGATTCATGTTACAAAAAATAAAAAATTTTTACTTAATTTTGAGTTTCCACAAGGGAAACATGCTAAATAATTTTGGTTCCCAATGGGAATCATAAGGTCATGCTAATCATGACCTGGGCCCCATCTTAACCAGTACACTGACATAAAGCCTAATGCAATGCACTGACATAAAGCCTAATGTACCGGTCAGTGTCAGGGCCGACACTTCGTGCTGAAGGATGCCAACCACCCGTATGTTGCCAGTGACGAGTGATGAGGTCCAGCAGCGCCGCTGGCACAAGGCCTAACGGTGGATCCCCAGGGGCCAACCCCCAGGCTCGTTAAGTGTCATACTATTGTTGGTAAAAAATAATTCTTGAGGCATGCTAAGCCTCGAAAAAAATTTAATTTTACGGAGGCTTCTAAGCCTCAAACCTAACAGTATAACTATTTACATAGGCTAAGGAAGCCAAAAATTTATAAAAACTAATTTTTAGGGACAACCTGTGGAAGATTAATACAAAGAAGTATTTTTTTCTAAACACAAGACTTAGACTAACACCAACCTGTGGAAATATTAGCACACACAAATATTTTTCACTGCACAACACTTTCACTAAATCACAACCAACACCGAGCACCAAGCAGCAAGCACAAAATAAAATTATTTCCTAACACTACACATGCCATGCCTTAGACTAGAAAAGAATTCCCAATATAATGCGGCGCCAACATTACATTGCGAATCCTGTAGGGCAGAGCTTCAACCACTCAGCTGAAGTGTTTGAAAGCAACTGCGAGGAAGCTAAGCCTCAGAGAACCGAAGCTGAGCCGGTCAGGAGTGAGGGAACCGGACCTGGTTACGTAAACAGGCAGACCTCGACACGTACTTGTTTGCGGCATTGGACAATCTCCAAGAGCCACACCTGAATACATTACTAACCGGATCTCATTATGCAACACATGTCAAGGTATGGCAACGCCTCGGGCTATGCCACCTCCTCCTCCCCCGGGGGGGGGGGGGCGCACTTTTCGTCCGGAGCCGGGGGGGGGGGGGGGTCTTCGGACTTAGAATATTTTCGGTCCAAGACAGTTGTAGTATAGAATAATATTTCATTTCATTTTATTTTGTCTCTCTCAGCTCAGCCTACAGTCAGTGTTGGTTGGGAACAAATTTAATTTTGTCTCCGGTATCGCTTGCATATTACATAACACTTATATAACCAACCCATGTCTGCCGTCTTGCCTCTAAAAACAAGTCAGTTACTCGCCAGCCTTCTCCCACGACGCATGGTATACGCTGCGCCTTAACACTACCAGACTTTCTGTGAGTAAAATTTCAATTTTTACATCATTCCCTCTTATTATATGACTTGGCAAAAATATATCGCTACCTGTTTGCTACAAAATTAATTTTTATTTAGCTCTACAAGCCTCCTAATATTTTCGCAGATGTGTTTAAATATTTTAACCTCATGATTAAATTTTGTTCCACACTGGTGGATTTTGAACTTAGCTGCAAAATTGAACCATGCACATCTTGTACAAAAATTATTTTTTTTTTCATTTAGCTCTACCTCTTTATTAACCTAACAATAAGTATTTTCTTGGACTTAAATTTTATACTAGTCTCGCTGTTATTTTTTCTACACAGTACGTGTTAATACTCGGACAGTTCGCAGCAAACTGTTTCTAAACATAGCAACACCAGACCGCATTACCCCCACCACTACAGCCCTGTTCCCCCACTACTTCCAGCTTAGGTGCTACAATTGACTGAGTTTTTCAGTTTTATACTAACCTTACTGTGAGACACAGCTATGGCTGAAACTTTGCGAGAAAAATTATTAAGAGTAAAATTTTTGCTGGCAAAGCAAAATAATTCTGTTAGGGTGTCCAAGACTTCCACTTTGACAAAAATGAAACGCTGCCTTAGGAATAATCCAAAATTTTACTCAAGGGACACCAAGATCACTATGGATGATAAAATGTTTCAAAAACTTTTAGACGAGCTAACTTTTGCCAGTAAAATAACGCTGGTGACTCCAATTCCAGACTAAGTGTCAAGGTCACTTAGAAATTAATAAAAAAATTTATTTTCTTAACAAATATTTCCACTCCAAGTAACGGAGGTCCAGCAAAAGAACAAACTCGGATGAGTTGTTGGAAAAAAATAATTTTTTTATTTTTTCTCATCTGACCACTTAACCCCCACCACATAACTGGGTACCTAGGATGCATGGAGCGACTTGGTCAGTCGCTATTCGACTCTTGCAGTGTGCACATCACACTTTTTCCGCTCAATTTACATAACTGGAGTTCTAAATGAAATATTTAGCTAAAACTTACATATTTCACAAGTTTTAAGCAAAACTAAAAATCGCGAAAAAATAATTTTTTTTTATTTTCATATGGTTCAAAATTTTACAAGTCCCAAGGTCACCTAAGAAAACAATTAGAAAAAAAAATTATTTTTTTTTTATATAGCTCAAAATTTTACAAGTCCCAAGTTCATCTGAGAAAAAATAATATTATTTTTTTCATAATGTTTCCAACAAGTACAAACTCGAATGAGTTGTTGGAAAAAAATAATTTTTTTATTTTTTGCATCTGACCACTTTACCCCCACCACGCGGCCTGGTACCCGGACGGCACGGTGCTGTCCGGTCAGTCGGCGTCCGGCTCCCGCGCGGTGATGACACCACCACCGTCGGCCGTTCGCAATTTTGTTTCCAGTTGGCTCCAGTGGGTAAGTGGAAATAAAAATTATTTATTTTTTTAGTTTTAAGAGTGGGGTTGCTAGGGTTCAGGTCAATGGCCTCTGAGGAATGCCTTACGTCACATTTGGTAGGTTTTTCGGTCTGGTCGCTGGGAAAATAAATTTTTCTTTGCACTTTTGTGGTTCTTTGTGGATTTTCGCTCCGCAGTCGAATACGAGGAACCACAAGAGTGCAAAGAAAAATTTTTTTGTCTTTCCCCGCGTGACCTTGACCTTAATTACGTCAATGACGTCATTATGGTGACGTCAGCGGTGATGACGTCGTCATGACGTCATTTCTATTACGTCATACCTATGAAGTCATAGAAATGACGTCATCGATGACGTCACCGATGACGTCATTCGTGACGTCAGTGACCTTGGTGACGTCAGCATTCCTCAGGGGTCATTGACCTGAGCCAGCAGCCCTACTTTGCCACTACTTAGCTTTTTAAAGGTTCGATTCCGGACTCAGTCGCCATTTGACATTTCTAACAAATGGTCGATTAGATAGGTAAAAATACCGGGGTTCAAAACCGTTTGATATTATTTAGTTTTTATCTTGATTTAATGTTAATTAAGTACAATTTATTTCATCCTAAAGTTTTTTTTATCTGAAAAAATTGATTTTTAAAACACTTTTTGATCTATAAACTTTTGAACGGTGGTTTCTCGGAGATGCGGGTTGTGTCATTCTATTCAAATTTTTAATCCTAACAAACAACAAAAGTTTAATCAAAATCGTTAGAATCGTTTTAGAGGAACTTAGATTTTTCATTTTTTTAGGGTTGTGGGGGTAAACTACGGTACCCTTAAAAATAAAAAATTAAAAAAAAAACTTGGAATTATAGTGGATTTGGACCTTCATACCAAATTCTTCAAATGATCCAATTTGATTCGGTCCATTGGGCCTTCTCTAGCTCTGTTAGCATCCAGACACACACACACACACACACACATACACAAACATACACGCAGAGGCATGACTCCAAAGCCAATTTTTTGGACTCAGGGGTCACCAAGATGGATAAATCCACCAACAACTTAAATTCGAAATTTGATGAAAGCAATACTTTCCCTATATACTATGGTATGGGGGAGAATGTTACTTTGTATTTAATTCTATAAACAGCTACTCATTTAAAGTACCAAGGGAAGATTGGTAATCAAAAAAAAAACTAGAATATACTTATTTAGTCTTGCTAAGTGAGCGTAGCGACCGAGCTAAAGTATTTCGGGAAGTTTTCATTTAAAATATTGAGGGAAAGATTGGTGATCAAAAAACCTAGAGGATATTACAGACTTGTGTGTGAGGGGAAGCGAACAAGCTCACTTGATGGGTCCAACATTCCTTAGTTTGGTATTGCAAAGCATGCCGGGGAGCAGATAGTTATTCTATAAGTTTTAAATTTATTGTTCAAAACAATGTATCAAATGTAAATACGAATACTAAAACATATGTAAATAGGTTTTCCGTTATTTTGAAATTTAAATTATCCTTATTTGGTCTAGATATCGGACCTATTCATAATATCACCAATAATTACCACTAATTTAAACTAGATAGCAAAGTATTAAATATTTTATTCAAGTGCTATTAATACTCCGATATATCATAGCAGCGCGTCAGTGCCTCCATGAGCCTGCACGGCAATAGTCGGCACATCTGCGAGCCTGGAATGCTCAGCGGAGGGTGGTATAATTGTTATGAAGCAGCTGCCACTCTTTGTGACTTGCCGACGGTCGGCATACGCGGCGATTAGCTCTTAATTAACTAACTGGTATTTAGAACCTTTTTCGCCCCCTAGTTGGTGTTTAACAAAGTAGGCCTACTATTATAAGGTTAAATAGTGCAGTTTTTACTTTTCCTATATTAGAGACAAAGAATTATATTGAATGGTCACAATGAAAATGGTGCATATGAAAATGCAAACAGTGATAAACACCAACTGCTCAAAAAGTCGTGGATGGCTTTAATTATAACCATGTTCCTGTTTTTGTTCTTTGTTTTTAATTAATCATCCTTACATATGACTCAGCTGGTCTTTATCAATAACAAAACCACACTTCATCTAAACCTCAATACTCATTCGTAAAGCATATTCATGCACTTTAAAATAAGCACCAGATTGTGTTGGTGTCTTTGATGCAATATCAAAGCATCAAAGTATACTTTGACTTTTGACGGTAATCCACTATCATAACGTTATTATACTTTTACACGGCATTAAGCCGCGTCCGCACTGGCCGAACATTCGTGGCGAACTTGTTCGGCGAACACAAAAAATCAACAAACATTCCTCACAAACAATTACCGGCCATATGATTTACATTATAAAAGGTTAGCAACGAACAAACAAAAGTTCGGAAAAACTTTGTTCGACGAACATGTTCGGCCAGTGCGGACGCGGCTTTAAATTTTTATTTTTGTACTGATGTACTTTGGTGATAATGACTTAAGTTTGACTATGTGTAATTTTTTTCACAAAAAAAAATCATCAATCTCTCAATATTGAACAAAAGTAAGTCCGTTAGTTTTCTTTATTTAAACAGATAATCAACCTTTACGGTTTTTTGCTAAACTTGTAGTTTGTGCAAGTATAAACTTGCTTTTTCTAAAATATTTTTTCACCAGCTATGATATTACAACACTAGGGTCGGAACTTTGCTAAATTCTCAGTCTAAAAGGATTGAAAGGGCAAGAGGGCTAAAGTGCGGGTGAATGAGAGGGGGCGGGCTGAAAAGGTTTGTTGAACGGAGATTTTTAGTTCAGTGGACATGAAAGCTTGAATATGCTCAGGTATGCTCTAGCACTGCGTCTAAAAAACACCTTTGCCATCGGAACCACTTGAGGGCTGTTTCCCAAGAATGGGGGATGTTGGAGTGTAATATGTGCATGAGATAATCATGAGATATTTTTTTTCCAAAGATATGTTAGCCCTGATTTATCAATATGAAACTTTTATGTTTATTACTCATGGTTTTTTTTTCATTCAGAAAGTACATAGCCAAATTATGGAGTAAATGACATCATTATTACAATTGGCCGTTAAGTGAGTATCGATTTCTGTGTTCGTCTCCAACTTTTCGTGTTTCTGTTCAACATTGTTACGTTTGGTGTGTGTTTAAATTATATTGTATGCTTTATAAATTTCTTCGTATGCAGAGACTCTCCTTTGTGAGGTTTAAAACAAGGTGCTGTTGCAATGTTTGGAAACCATTAAAATAAAATATTTAAAACATTGATAATTCCATTTTGGTTTCTATAAACTGATTAAAATGTTTGAATGTTTCCTCTCTGGCTACGTTTACTAATAAACTCAGCATAATCAGATAGGTTAAAGGGTTTTAAAACTTTTATTGCAAATAAAACTGTGTTTTCCTTATACAATTTGGATGATGTGTTCGGAATTTTCAGGAAAACTGAACCCAAAGCTTGATTTCTACGTATAAGTTGCAACTTATTTAATACTTCTAATAAGTCAAATATATTTCGGTTAACAACTTTTAACACTATTTTTTAAGTTAAATATCACCTTTACGTTCAAATAAAATCACCCTAGAAATGCAAAAGCATGAAAAATATTATATTTTACAATTAAACAAGGTATAAGTCGTTCAAAACGCTAACCGACCAGCGGTTTGCTTTGGCGTCTCCACCACACCGTGACCGATGGATGAATAATCGCACAAAACAAAGCGAGAAACCGACGGAAGGAATATAAATAAAAGGTAGTGACGAGGGTAGGGCATGGGGCACCTGCCGTGGGTTTTTGGGGTTCGGGGCTGCAGCTGCGGGGCTACACGCTCCACAAACTAATTGATCGGAAACGGTGTTAAGTGTTCGCCAAATAACAGGTGTGCCGCAAGATGTTCTCCTCGGACCGCTTTTATTTCGCTCACCGAGTTTTGAGCGCGTCACGCGAACTACGATGCCCAGTCTGCTGTCATAATTGGAACCTATTGTTGTCGTTCCACGCTATCTAACCTGAAAGCTCAAAAGAACTGTGGAAATTTCTTGTCTTTGTGAATATTTATTCCAACATGAACAAAGTCTGAAGCATTATTGTGAGCTAGTTGAAGTACTATCAACAACTTAAAAGTTTAGGTGTAATATTCTGTTATATTAATAACCTTGGTCTTAAAAATTTAGTTATTTCAAATGCGTGGAATTTTATTCAAATATAAAACAGGGGTGTCATAGGGCTTAAGTAATTTTGCTAATTACTGTACCACCCCTTTTACGAATGATATTTACAATAAATTCGGCTGCCAAGGTGAAACTCCAGATCTCCAGTTTTACACATCAATACTTTGTTCTAAAAAATGTTTACAAACCTAAATTTATTTTTTACAGTCGACTTTCGATATTAAATTAAAATTGTACACATACGCTTACACGAAACAGTCTTTCTATACACTAGATTATATTATACTAATTAAAGGCAGTGTTTAGCATTATACCAAATACTCGTAAAAATATACCAGTAAAAGAGATTATGTTAGATAGTCACAGATGACAAGAAATCTTTTAATGTCTAAGTGTTTTACAGTTCATTTAATTTTTTTTCAAGATGTTGCGCAATTAAAAAGTTTAATCCAAATCCAAACTTACTCCGAAATCAAGAGGTTGGGAAATGTATCTAGTTACCGAATGTAATCATAATCCCCTTCACGACATTGAATGATGGAGCCAATGTTAAATGGCGCGGAATAAAGTGCAGAACCGGGAAGTTATTAACTTGAGACGTTTGGCTTTCTGTCAAAGATAAATGGTCTGAAATCAGCCCTAATTAAGAAAAGGGGGTCCCGGCGTGTCCGTGACGAAATGGAAAGCTGTCAAATGTGTCACTAGCGCCCCCGGCGGCTCTTTTGATAATTACCTTCTTGTCGCGACCTTCTGACACGGACTGGGTTGTTTAATAAGTCTGAAACAAATGGCACGTTTGCGCTCTAACTTACTTTTGGTGGTTAGCTAGGATTAGGCATAAGCTTTTGTTTGGAACTATCAAATCTAATGGCAAACATTGTTATCTTAATAAGTCAAACAAATCACCTTAAAAAATTTAAAGTTGCACTATAAGTGCTTAATATGTATCTTCTAAAGTGTTTTAGCTTAACAAACATTTTATGGATTATCAGTTATTCTGAATGTTATGAAAAAAGGATGTGTTTGTTGAAGTTACATTATGCACTTGGTGGTTGCATAAGAAGAAACTATTCTGCCATAGTTAATATTCCTAATTAAATGAGGGTTTTGTCTGCTGTATCCCTTTTTATCTCAAAATGCTTAAAGAAATTTTTAAGATTGAGGTATTATCTTAAACCTTATGATCTCGCGCGTGTTCGAATGGTGATTGTTTCCGGCTTCACCCCCCCCCCCCCCCACAGCCTTTGATTTATTTCTAGAGGGTGGTTTAAAAGGTTAACCAACTTACATTACAATATTTTAAAATGTGAATTGTAACTTTAATTGCCTTCAGATGATCGCCTTTCACTGCGTTATCAACATAAATATTGTTGAGAAAATTATCTAATCCCTTCGAAATGAAATGTTGGTGAGTTTCTTACAAACCTTGGTTTAATGGTAAAAAAAAAAATAAAAACAGTGTGTGCCTAAACTCAATACCGACCTTTTAGGTATTAATCTTAACCTGTTTTTAGGTCAGGAACCTTAAGAATTCTCTGGAGAGTTCAGGGACATACTGTACATTACAAAGAGAACGATTTTCGCACGGGGCCCCTAGTTAGTTTCATTATCATAATTGAATATAATTTATACTTGTTTACTGAATGAGTGGGCTCAAACAATTTGGATGCCAACCAGATATTTGAAACAAGAGATATGTATATGATAATTAACGACATATGGGTGTCTTTAAAGTCCATCACCAAACTTCATAATATGACTAATTGGGTCAAAATAAGCAAAAAAGTTCCCATGAAGGTATGTCCTAAAATGCATATTTACCCAGATATCCGCCATTTTGTTTTTCCACTTAATAATTTTTATTTCGGTGACGGATTGATATAGGAACTTCATGTTTGGCATGGATCTTTATAATACTAATGTCCATTTCCACAATAAAAATTTATTTTTTTCCAATTCATATTTTCAAAATGACGGCCATTTTAAATTTTTAAACTCAAATATCTAAAAAACGGTAAAATTTATAAAAATGTTACTAGACACAAAAAAGTTGACAAATTAAATTATCTTAACAGTGATACCAAGGATCCAACAACAAATAACGGAGTTATTGTGGTTTTTCTGCAGAAAAACACTGATTTTGCACTATGATTGATGCCAATTTAGGTTATTTTAAGAGAAAAATCTCAATAACTCCGTTATTTGTTGGCGGATCCTTACAAACTTGGTTTTGTTGTTTAGATAAATTAATTTGTCAACTTTTGTGTTTCTTGTAATATTTTTATAAAATTTACCGTTTTTGAGATATTTGAGTTTAAAAATTTAAAATGGCCGCCATTTTGAAAATATGCATCGGAAAAAAATAATTTTTATTGTGGACATGGAAATTAATACTGTAAAGATCCATGCCAAATATGAAGTTGCTAGATCAATCCGTCACTGAAATAAAAATTATTAAGTGGAAAAAGCAAAATGGCGGATATCTAGATAAATATGCATTTTAGGACATACCTTCATAGGAACTTTTTTGCTTATTTTGACATATTTAGTCATATTATGAAGTTTGGTGATGGACTTTAAAGACACCCTGTATATACAGGGTGTCCCGTAAGTAATCTTCCAAACTCTGGGAAATGATTATATGGGTCAAAATAAAGAAAAAATTAAGAATTACTTTTTTTCCAAAAACGCCTCGTTACCGAAATATCCGCCATTTTGTATTTTTTAAATAAAAATTTATATCTAAAAAACCATTGAAGATAACTTTATGAAACTTGGTATAGTGTTTGAGGTAGTAATAAAATAATTGCAAAAAAATCTTCGTAAAAAAATATTTTTCAGATTCAAAATGGCGGCCATTTTAATTTTTCAAACTGAAATATCTCAAAATCGGTAAATTTTATAAAAATTTTACAAGACACAAAAAAGTTGACAAATTAAATTATCTAACGAATGGTCCCAAGTTTGTAAGGATATGACAACAAATAACGGAGTTATTGCGATTTTGCATTAAAATCAATGCAAATTAAGGCCATTTTAACAGAAAAATCAATGTTTTCATGTATAATATCGCAATAACACCCTATTTTTTTTGTCATATCCTTACAAACTTGGTACCATTGGTTAGATAATTTAATTTGTCAACTTTTTTGTGTCTTGTAAAATTTACCGATTTTGAGATATTTCAGTTTGAACAATTAAAATGGCCACCATTTTGAAACTGAAAAATATTTTTTTACAAAGATTTTTTTGCAATTAATTTATTACTACCTCAAACACTATACCAAGTTTCATAAAGTTATCTTCAATGGTTTTTGAGATATAAATTTTTATTTAAAAAATACAAAATGGCGGATATCTCGGTAACAAGGCGTTTTTGGAAAAAAAGTAATTCTTAATTTTCTCTTTATTTTGACCCATATAATCATTTCCCAGAGTTTGGCAGATTACTTACTGGACACCCTGTATAGACTTTATTGGTAGACTCAAAACAATAATGAATAATATTGAATAATAAACATAAACACAAATTAACGGACTAGTAAAATCGCTGTTTTCTATGTTTCTTTACCAAGAGAGATGAATATTATGTTTATTTTACTACATTCAACATTTTATATTAGTAATTTAGTTTTGATGGGGGCTTTAAACCAAGTATATTTATAATTTAAGAAATCAGTCTCCTAATCAGTATTATCCTCGATTAACATACTCACAAATTCAAAATGGAAACAAAAAGGAAATTTTAAGGGTACATTTTTTATACTGTAGTTAAAAGGAAAACATTTACATTATTTCAGTTGAAAAACAGAGATTCTAAGAAATTTATTTCCTCGTTTTATTTGGAACACGAACATGATCGCCAATTAAAACTCCTAATTAGCACATTTACAAAACAACACCACGTGCCTATGACAACTGAATAAAAACTGTAACCCTGTGCTTTACAGGAGCGGTAGAGTTTCCCCAGTCCGGGCAAACAACCGGGCTTTTATTTAGTGGACAAAATGAAAATGGAAAATTATATTAGGGGCAGCGAAAGTTTTAATATTCCGACACAATTCACACCGGGCTTGATATACGAGGGTGATAAGCCGGGGGGGGCCACCCCCCTCCCCTTACACCACCCTTATCCACCCCCACCCCCACCTCACCGGACACCACAACGACTTACCGTATTGGTGTAATGTTTTAATACTTTCACATTTAAAGCTTTTGATTGTTATTATTACGACTTTATTACTAATTGTGACAACTATTTATTTTTAATTAGGCCTATGATTATTAATTTGACAGCATGTCTTAAATTTTACTCTCCTTGTTATCAATATCACAAAAAATTAATAATAATAATTTTGTAGCCAGCAACATTTCGTTGATATAAAGGTGTTTAGGAGCAGGAAACCTTTGGGTGTTAAATAAGATAACAATTCGTATGACAATATTTTTTTAATTCTTTTGCTTTATTAAAAAGCTTGTGCACATGAAACCAATTGAACTAAAAATAGCATCTTACAATTTGGCTCAAAAACGTGGTCATCTTCCGATAAAAACCGATGTTTAGCGTTCAGCGGAAAACCAGTGTTTCTTAAAAAAATTTTACATGAACATCACAATGAGCAAATTATCGCAGCGCTAAAAAATTAAAAACATGGAAAGCTGTTAAGTTAGGTACCAGACTTAAGTCGCTTTTACAGGGACAAAGATGACTACTGAGCCAGCCTTTAAAGTTTTTCCAACATAACTCAAAGAAATAAAAGAAAATGTTGCATACAATCTAATTTAAATTCACTTATTTTATATCTACCATAGGATTTAAATTGTTTTTCGAGGTAAAGTGCGATAAATTTTACAATTATGTATTATCTTTATGAAACTTCAATTATAAAGTCATTTTCAGTTGAAAATATATAAATTTTTTAACATTAGTTTTTACCAAACATATTTATTAAATATTATTAATCTGTTGCAATAAAAAAAACCTCTGATTGAAATTATCATACAGTATATGTTTAATATCATAATCCAAATGATATAATAATACAATATATGAGCAATAATACTTCACCGATCGTAATACAGCGCTGCAAAAAAGATATAAACCAATGAGTTCTAGTTTTCAAGATGAAGAATCTTTCCAGAAGCAAACTGGAGATCAAGAATTGACCCTTAGGCTACGTATCCTCCTCTGCCTTAGTGGTTTAGAAGAGACTTCAGAAGCCTTAGTCCTTTACTCTAGATTGTGGTGAGGAATCCCACCCTCTTTGTTACTTTTGGGTTTTCGTCGCTAGGCCGTAGATAAGATAAGCCTGCCCTTCAGCTATTCCCTGTAGCTCGAGAAGTGATTTCTTAGTGGCAACTGCGGCGACTAGGTTTGAAGATCTGGTTTCGAATAAGATTAGAGCTTTCAAATAAAAAAGTTCAGAGTAAGGAAGCAGAAGTTGTTACTATCACCAGAGTCCACTCTGAACAAATATTGGTTACCGTGGAAATATTGGTTGAAATATTCATTGTTGCCCGTCGGTTGGACTATGAAAAATATGAAAAATTGCGATTACGACAAATTGAAAACATTTTAAGTCTTATAATAGTATAGACCAACAAATCAATTCCGTAGACCTAGTGGCAATGCCTGCTTTGAAAATTTTCATCGACTTAAACTATGCATTTTTAACTACTTTTTTCATAGTCGATTGTAAGTAGTTAGTGAATGCGGATAAAATAATTTATTTTATTGTTCAATATTTTAGAAGAAAAAAGTTGTTTATAAACTATGATATAGTCATGTGTTATTTCATCGATTGGATATTTCATAAAATATTATAAATGTATATGTTAAAATTAAAATGGAACGAAACAATCATTTTACTCTTTCCGAATTATTGTGGCATTGAATTAAATAAGATTTCAGATAAGATTCTTGCTCTTATAGTTCAAAACACGTAATAATATTTTTGATTTTTTAAATCTCTTTTTTTAAAGTTGTGTATTACTAAATTTAAAGCATTTGGAAATTTAAACATGTAAAAAATCATAATAAGAATCTTATGGACCTGTGGGACCCCCTTTATGAGCAGCAGCACAAAAACCAAACACTGTAGAAATTTGCATTTCGGCCCAATAGCCATTAGTGACATGGTTATACAAGCTACAGCCTCAGAACAGACCGCTATAATTTGTTTGAAACAACTTTTTACATGTTTCACTTTTGTTGAGAACGATATTATGCCGCTTTATGGAAATGTTGAACAGTTTATTTATAATATGTAATGTCAAACAACTTTTTATAACAACATCATTGAACTCCATGGGTTTAAAAAATATACTTTAAGTAATCAGTACATATGGATTTGCCTTCGTTACAGAAGTATATGAATAATATATTCCATTTGACTACGTCAATGCACTTTCAGTGGTTTAATAACTACAAAAAGGCTGTTTAGCTTATATGGTCTTAACCAATATAGAAATGTAAGTTATATTTTTCATTAGCAGTACAGGTAGTTAAGTTACAAAATACAAAATATTCCTGTTTGTTGGTATTGTTGGTTGTTTATAATTTTTTGCATTTGTAAGTATGTGTTATATTATATATTATAATTAGAAATAAATACCATAAGTACCCTGAATTTAACATTTTTATTCACACTGACATGTTTCGTACTTTTAAAGTCATGATCACAGTGTTAAAAGTAGGAAACATGTCAGTGTGAATAAAAATGTTAAACTCAGGGTACTTATGGTTTTTATTTCTAATTATAATATATACTAAAGTAGCCCTTTCCTGTGAACGTTTCTACATAATGTGTTATATTATATGAGTCCTTACAACTATTATCTACGTACTTTATTATATAATCCCCTTCAGGTGAACGGATATGAACACCATATAACCAGATAACCACCGCATAGATGCACACCAAACACAGATTTATCCACCTCAGTAAATAAACACATAATCAGAAGCACACTTTAGTTGCACACTTACAATATAAACACAAACACGACAAACGAACAAAATCTTTTCTTCATATCATCCTCTTTACCATATGAACAATTTTCGCCTTTTATGATTACGGAAAATTACAAAATTATTCTCTCCATACTCCACATGTCTCATTATTTTCTTTGAAATATTTTCTTTATCATAGTGAAAGACCATAAGATACATATCCAGGTATTGTTTATGAATTTGATAGACTTTGGAGAACAAATCGATCAAGATGCTTGAAGTAGAAGGGTAGAGATAGATGTTGGTATCACTGTTTCCGTGCCGATAATCAGCTGATGAAGTGCTATCGTGGTTGGCAGCCATGGAGGGACGGTGGCCAATAGTATCTGTCATGACCATATGACAGCTACAGCAGCACCGGTAGTTAGTTCTCTATGGAATAATGGCTTGCCTGTGATTTATATTGGTCTGGAGATTCTATTGTGAATTAATTTATATAGATTATTTAAAATAATTTGTGAATTTATTTTAAGGTTATTAGGCCTATTCTTTAAGAAATTCGTTTTTATTTTGTACGCTGTACGCTTAATTATTTGATTTTATGAACAAATAAAAGCGCTACTTTAAATTAATTAAGTACTCAAAATATATGGTATCTGATCACTTTGAATAGTTTATAGATATTTCACAATACAGTATAAATTATTCAGTAGGTCTAATAACGTTTACGTTATTACGTTCATGATACAAAAAAAAAAAATATCAATAAACCAATTTACCTATGCAATAGTTCATACGTTATTAGATGCATTATAAAATATAGGATGTCGAATAATTTAACACAAGAATTTTTGTCATTATTTATATACCACATATTAAAACATATCCTAATTTCTTATTAAGTGTTATTTAAATGACAACATTTCTTAGTTACCACTACTTGTATTAGTCCTGATTTTAAATACCATATTTTTGTTTTGTGGAAATAAAACCAAAATAACACAGAGAGGGAGAGAGAGCTGTATTGCCTCTCCAACAGTGTTTTGATAAATGTCCTGTGATATATTCGCTTGGTTATACAGGTAAAACATGTAATTTTTACAGAAACACGATTATTATTAAGTTCTTATCTTTTTTAACTGAGCAGATAATTCAAATGGTGAAAAGATGTTTTCTTTGTGCACTGTATAGGTAATAGTTGTTTGAGGTAACCCTTTCTTTAGCAGAAGGTTAGCATTTTCATTTCTATATGAAAATAATAATGTTACAGAAACTACAGTACCATAAACATCAAAAAATTATGAAATGTAAAAATATATTAAATATTTTAAAACCATATCTTAGTTTTGCTGTTTAGGTATAAAAAATAACTAAACCGTAGGTTATGTTTATTTTCCTCTTCGTTCAATAACTTGAAGAATGGACATAACTCTTTTAAATCAACAGAACATGCATATCTTTTTAGGGTGTGTGATGAATAGGCTAATATTCTTCTTACTCCCTCCAGGAACCTTTGGTGCAGGGGGCTAGAGAATGATGTTGGTATCACTGTTTCCGAGTCAGTAATCGGCAAATGAAGTGTTTTTATCAGAGATTGGCAGCCCTGGAGGGCCAGACTTGTTATCAGCTGATTTATCGCTTTGGCAGCCCTATATCCCTTACTAAGATCCATTCATTTCATTAGGCTTTTGTTCACTGATTCGGTTACTCTCTAGTTTATTGCATTTTGAGCTAAAGTAAAGAAAAATTGAAGTAAACTGTTTACTTTCATCAATAATGATCTTTTTGTGTTACAGATATATACTAACAATTTCCGTTTTGATTCCTACAAACCGCTGATTTGAAATTTTTCCTAAATAGATCCCTTACATTAAAGATTAAAATATACAATTTTCTACTCTGATACTTAAATTTTGAGTGGATATAGCTGATTAAAAAAAATGAAGTAAGTTTTTAAACTAACCGTAATATCTTTCTTTTATAAAATCGTTGCATAATATTCCTAAACTGATACTAAAACTTATTTTGTATATTAGGAATTAATTATGTAAGTGAAATATTTATATTTGTAGTACGTTAGTAAATGGAAAAAATACAAATAACTTTAAAGCAATAAATGATTTTTTTATGGATGAAGTATAAACACAAACAAAACAACAAGTGCTTAACCGGAGTAACTGCAATGTATGCGCGTGTAATAATAATTAAAGAATACAATGTACACAGCCAGGGGTTATTTGCATTGCTATAAGTTTTTATTCGCGTTAACGAAGTTTCTTTATGCTCATAGAGGTTGAATGCAACTTTAGACCTTGTTTTTTATGCCGGACTTAGATATAATTTTTTTATACATTATGTGTGTATATAACTGTGAAAAAGATAGCTGAAGGTATAAATTAAGTATGATACCTACGTTACGTATTGCTGAAATTGTAAAGGTAGCATAGATGAAAGATATTGCCAACTAGAATGATTGTGCATTGCACATAACAAGTCTGTTAGGACAGTCCTTAGGCTGTTTGGACATCTAGGATAGTTTTCTTAATTTGCGTACCGGTAACATAGTTTAGGGTGGAAAAGAACAACCATAACTAGAATCCGCGACTTATCCTTTTCCTCCCTAGGGTCTAACATGACGTAGCCAAGTATTCTTGACGTTATATATATATATATATATATATATATATATATATATATATATATATATATATATATATAACGTATATTCTATATATATAAAAATATGTATTCTAACATCCCTCCCAATGAAACCATAAAAATACTAGAAAGCGATTTAAAGGAATGTAGTACATTAAGCTCACAGAGGATAAAAGACTTAATAAAACTCACTCAACTATGCACTAATCAAAACTACTTTGAATTTAATTCGACTTACTACCAACAAGAACATGGTCTAGCAATGGGTTCACCTCTGTCAGGATTACTTTCAGATATATTCATTCATAACCTCGAGACTACAAAAATTATCAATGACATAAACCCTTTTAAAAAGAACATTATATACTGGTACCGATATGTGGACGATATTCTTTGTTTATTTAAAGGCAATGAAACTGACGTTCAAGACTTTTTAACGTATTTAAACTCACTTTCAAAGAAAATACAATTCACAAAAGAAGTACAAAAGGAGAAAATAAACTTTTTAGACATAACAATTACCAAACAAAGAAATAACCATCTATTTAAGATATATAGGAAAGCCACCCAAACTGACCTATTAATCCCATCAACATCAAACCATCCATGGAAGTATAAGATGGCTGGCTTCCGTTCAATGATAAACAGATTATTAGATGTGCCACTTACAACAGAAGAATATAACAAAGAGAAAAATACCATAAAATATTTAGCAAAGAAAAACGGTTATAAACCATTGATTATTGACAAAATGATAAAGAATATTACAAGAAAGAAGAATCGAAAAACAGACGATAAAACAGAGAACCAAGACAAACGCTATATAAAAGTACCTTACAACAGAATATTAAATAAAGCAATAAGAAAAACTTTTGAGAAAACAGATCTAAATATAAGCTTTTCTACCCGAAATAATGCCTTCCATCTAATTGAAAAACTATGTAAAAAGGAAGAAAGAGGAATCGATGACTACACTCAATCAGGAGTATATAAAATCAAATGTTCCGATTGTAGTAAGTTTTATATAGGGCAGACAGGTAGGTCGTTCCAATCCAGATTTAAAGAACACATACAAGCATTAAGAAGTAATAACAGAACAACTATGAAATCAAATTTTGCGGAACACCTCCTGTCTGCCAACCACAATTACTCTAGCATGAAAGATAACTTACACATCCTAAACTACATGCCTAAAGGAGAAAAAATGAATGCCCAAGAAGAACTGGAAATTTTTATAGCATGTAAAGAAACTCCTCAAGATCTTATTAATAATCAGCTTCCGACAAAAAATCCAATATTTGAAAAAATAGCAAAATTATATATAAAATAGATGAAAGAAATTGTGCCAGATATGTTAAAAAGAAACACCTGTTAATTAATATTATTGTTTTATAAAAATAAAAACTAGGTTAGATATTTGTAAACTTACATGATCATGAAGATGGGCTAAGTCCCGAAACATGTCATCAGAAAAAGTAAAATAAAGATTTATTCAAAACAAGGGTGCTCTCGTTAGATATGTTTTTATTTTATTTTATATATATATATATATATTTAGAACACTTAGGATCACAGTCAATTTATTTTCAGTAGATCATGCAGTTTTAGAATGGGAAAAATTATAAAGTAAAGCAATAAAATGAATAAATAATGCAGATTGATTATTTCCATTTATGATATGTATTTCACAAAGGTCTAAATATTGAAAGATTTATTTTAAAATATGTTTTACTTTTTATATTTCCGATTTACTTATTTATGAAAAAGATCTTTATGTAAATCCTAAATACAGTACGATAAATATCTTTAAACCTAACCAGATTTACAAGTTATATCATTTTATTAAAATTTATATACCGTTACGGTAAGTTCACAAGGATCGTTGATTCCTGTTATTTAAAGAATTAGCAAAATGACGACCCTCCTATATGGACAGGACCAGACAATACATCAATGTTACTTCACTTCAGGACTGGGGAAAACTGCTGTAATGTAATAGCCAAGGACTGTTTCATTAGCGGGTAAAACGATGTAAAAATTAGTACCCAAAACGTCACTAGCCTGATCAGCTGGTACATGTTATTCTTATGGACATCAGATTGATTACGTCACCGGCCTGACTCAAAAGCGGCATTTTCCAACATCAAAGGAATGAAACAGCCCTTCTTTTGTTCACTTGTTCTCCACAGTCCTGACTTCACTTACCAGTTTAAATGTATAGAGGAAATATTTGTAATTATTCAAAGACTTAACACGTTATCAGCTGTTATTCCTGGTTATAATCGTGGAAGTGACTTGGGCTCCATGTTTCAGAACACTCCCTTGTTTCGCTACCTTTGTTTCGGAAGTCGCTCTTTCTTACTACTGGTGAAATCAAAGTTTTTCCTCCAGAAGTTAGTTTTTTCGCTCCCTCCTGAACACACCCCAAAGTCGTTAACGCTTCATTTATCTCTTTAAGCGATTTATCAGTTCAATTTGTGAGTTTCCTGCTACAAGGAACTGCCAGTGGCAGATGCTGGAAACATCGGTGGCTGGAATAAACGTTGATCCACTGATACTGATGATCTAGGCCCAGGCTCAGATTGTGATCACGATTTTCACAAATTAGGGATTTGAATTCAATCCAGTAATTAAACTAAGAACTTCAATGGGTTCAATAATTTAAGAGACGAACTTTTTTCCGTGATCATGAGTTAATTTTTTAGCAAAATTCAATAAATATATTACATAATTAATAAATTTACTTAAATAATGATGTTTCAAATATCCGGAACAGTTATTTCTTCTTTTTTAGCGAATTTCCCATAGGGAATAAGCTATTACCGTAGGTCTCATGGAAAGACCTAAGCCCGGGACCATGATACTTTTTCGTTTTGAGGTGTCCAGAGACCGAAAATAATAGTCATTAAAATTTTTATATATATATATATGTATATATATATATATATATATATATGTATATATATATATATGTATGTGTCCCTAGACACGATAACTCTCGTAAAAATGGTCCGATCGACACCAAATTTGGTAGAGATGTGTAATCCTACGTTTATTCGGATGAGTTCGAAAACCAGACATATCGACCTACCGGAAGGGGTAGTTTTGGGGGGTTTTGTACCCCAAAAATGGGTTTTTTGCATTTTTCATATGTAAATTTTAAAAATTTTAAATTTTTATTTTGACCATTGGATTTAGCTAAAAAAAACACACAATTTAGTATTTTGAAGCTTTGCTCTATCTCCATTGGTTACCGAGATATTACAAAGTCTAAAGACAGTACATTGTCTTTTAGGGCTCCAATGTTAATCTTATGGAGAATAAGGATGTGTTAATATTTCACTTATTAACCAATATTTTTGGATGAAACTTAGTATTTAGCTTCATTTGGTTGAGATTCATCCATTTAAGGTAAAAATTCTTGGCTTTTGTACTTATCATGGCAGCAAACCTGCATACTCTTTTGCCATGTTAATCATATGGAGAATAGGCAAACTCTTTTATTTATGGACAGATATTGATGAAACTTACTATATGGCTTTATATGGTCGAAATAAATTTTTTCTATGCTAAAAACCTACTTTTAGTGTCCCCCATGGCAGCATACCTGCATACTCTTTCCCTATATCTCAAGGAGAATAGACATTTATTTCCCTATTTATGAGCACGTGATGAAATTTTGTTTACAAATTTAGCTGGTCAAAATTAATATTACTAATTTGGAAATTCGCTGAGTACGCAGGTCTGCTGCGACGGGGGGTATTTCATTGAACGATATTATCACTGTCCGCGAGTCTCCGAACCTCGGTTCAGTACACTCAGGTCCGTAATTTTGGATGCATTGGTCCGCATGTAAGATGAATCCGACAGCACTCAATACCTCTCGATCTCTTGTCTTACACATTTCCCTTCTACACATAAATGTTATTCCTTCTAACACTACATTGATATCACCTGTTTTCGACCCTCACTTCTACCACCGAAACATCATCTGTTTTCTCGGCCTAGGGCGGTAATGGAAACGGTAGCATAGAACTCTAGAATATAATAAGGTAGGTGACAACAAAAACAACAACAAAAACAAATCAGTGACGTAGTCGGTAGTTCAGCTGATAGCAACTGTTAAATATATATGACGTACAGGGGATAATGGTGCTTTTCTCTTGGAATCAGCTGTAGTTGTCACCTACCGTTAGAGTATTCTAGTAGTTAGAGTTTTACTATCACTAGTAAACTTGTTGCTCAAAATCGAGCAAACAATTATTTTAATACAATACAAATGTTACTTTTGTCTCTAAATCATTGACGTCCGACCAATCCAATATTGTGAATATCTGCAATCACCAAAACTACACGTATTTACAGCTGATTATTAACAGATGTTTAAAATGCTTTATTCAATCCCAATGTTATTTAAATGGGAAATTTTGAGATTTCAATGGTGGATAACGCCTTTATTTTCCGTCAGATTTTCATCAGTTTTTGGCGGAAACAACTACAGACCAAGCCCTATCCAACGACACCAAAAACATGAAAATCGGTTGAAAATCGTAGGAGGAGTTCTCAAGACAAAAAAACCCTTAGCGTATTACATAAGTATAGATTATTCCTCATAAGAAACTGTAAACTATACCCCAAAGGTAAACACAATATTTCCTGGATTATTTTTACACATATACCGAATGTTGTCACGTGTAGAATATTAATTGTCGCCACATCTAATGAGTTATGGAGAGCAGCTGGATCGAAGCTCTGCGGAGTTGTTTAATCAATTGATTATAATTATGTCCAGTGATTGCAAACCGTACCGACGGCTCGGGACAGTCAATACAAGCAATTATGGAATATGGGCTGTATTCCACCGACATGGGATAAACTAACATATATAACATTGATAATGAGGTAAATATTAGTGATTCCATCAACGTTGCTGTTACGATCCATTGAAAAGATTCAATTTATAGCTAATAAATAGATAAAAATATATAAAATCAATTGACATATTAATATAAAATTTAATAGCTTCTACAGCGGATGATAAATTAATAAATCATATCGTTAATGCTACTCTTTATTTATAGAAACTATTTGAACCACAGTTTCGATTCGAAAAAGATTAAATCATGTGTGACGTGTTTTACTGATAGTACCAGGGGGACCGAGCTTATGCTCGGTAGAATGATTACTTTCGTTTCTCACACAAAGCTCGTTCGCTATGCTCACTCGCCCTATTGCTTTTTAAGACGAGCTCGTTCGCTTCGCTCACTCGCCAGGCCAAAGGGTGCTGCACTTGGGTATAATTTTCCTAAACTACAGGTTAAAGATGTAACACATTGGTTTATATCTACAGTTATCAGCTGATTTTTGTTCAATTAATAAAATCTCCATAAGGATAACATGGAAACTTTAAAGTGATCTACCCCGAAAACCGGATTTTCCCAGCTAAGGCCCAACGCCAATCGATTCCTGGGGGGCAAAACCCCCATATTCAATAAAAACATCCAAAATCCTTGGAGCGAAAAAAAACTTTGCCTATACAAACAGAGCTTGTTTTAGAGTATAAGGTAAGATAAGATTGTCATACAAACTTTGAGTCTATGGTCTTTGAAACATACAGCAAATCTTACGGTGAATAACTTTAAACGATATTTTTAAATAGTAAAATTAAGTAGACCTAATATGTTAAGCAGTATGATAACATCGTATAGGTAATGCGTCAACTACTTTTGAACAAGTTTCGTAACTTCGAGCAGTACAAATAGCTTAATCGACCATTCTTTATATAACTTATTGATTTACCGTATGTCCACAAACTCCTTATTGGAAAAATCGACAAATTCTATGGTAATTAAATCCTGTATTTAATTTATATGTATAATTTACTAAAAGCACTCAAACTAAAAAAAAAACTTTTCCTAAATTTGATTTGGACAGTTAAAAAATTCTTTAATATTATTATTGCCGTATTACTCAGGTACATTGTTATTTTTTGGTATAATGGCTCAGGGTTTTCAATTGTATGATTAAAGGGGAAAACTTTTAGCGGAGCTGAACAAAACCATCCTATAGCGAGATTTATGCCTTGTCAATACTGTTTTGATAAAAGCCGAGTGATGTATGGGCCGCGTTTACAGAAGTATTACATGTAATTTAGTTCCTCCATCACTCCGTATTTTCTCGGCCTTTTATATTGATTATAACTCATTCATTTGTACGGTATTTATTAATTTGTTCTTGAACACACCATAGTGTTTATTGAAATCGCATTTTGAATTGCCTTAACATAGTGGGGAAATGTTAGTACTTTTTGGTTTCCTATAACGTTGGGAGGTGCAAGATTACACAAAAAAGATTGTTTTCGAAGTTGTCGGGGATGTTTTGTAACAAGCTGTCAACATCTTTTAGGGTGGAAATGAGAGCCAGACGGCAAGAAACCAGACACCGTGACATTTCCCCCCTCATTCACCCTCCCCCCCCCCCATCACGACAGCGCGGGGTGCGCACGTGGTGGCGGTGGTACGTGGGATGTCTCAAGCTTTACCTTTAAAGACACAAATTAAATTATTGGCTGGCATTATTTTAAAACTCATTACTGTAGAATTAAATGGTGAATCTAATACCAGACACGGTAGCTCATTGTATTGGCTATAGTCCCCGCGGGTAGATACCAAGATATAAATAATTGTACGATCCTGGGAGACATCTTGCAAGTACAAACATAAGCGCTCACTTCTGGCTAACTAATGAGACTACACAGGGTGTCTTTTTTTATTTATTTATTCATTGTCACCTTAATTTATTCAAAAACTAAAATAAATATATTACTGTCCAGTTTGTTGGAAACGTAACGTTCGGATATGAAAATTTCATCCCCTCATTAACCTATTCTCACAACATCCACTAGCTCCAAAATTTCAAACACGAACCCAAAATTTTATATAATTTTTTAATATGTATTCAATTTAAAGACCTATAATTTTAAATGTTTCTCTAAACTTAAATGTTAATGACAGGCAATTAAAGTTCATTTTAGTCATAAGCCTAACATGGGGAAAATTTTAACTTTCTATACCTCCGAAACCATTAAAATAAAATAGTATAAAAAGGTCTTAAAATGATGATTTAAGAATAGGCCTATTTCACTAATAAAAATTAACATTTAATAATAAATTAACTTATTTCCTTAATAGCGGACAGACTTGTAAAAAATGGATGTTATAATGTTATGAATTTAGACTTAAATGTAAGCATACGTCTATGTATATCACATAAAAGCTCTCCGTTTAGCTCTATTTTGGAACAACGCCCCAAACCCGATCTGTAAAAGATGACCGAGTAACAAAATGACAGGTGACCAAACTAAGCATTGCAATCATACTGGCGAAATGAGAAAAACACAATAACAAATGTTAAAAATACAATTTTTACACATAAATTTGGGCAATAAACGATTTTTTCAGGGGGATATGGTTGTTTCTAAACTTATTTTTTTGGACCAAAACGCTCTTAAATGCAAAATTTAAACAAAATCAACCAGCTAGATTTTGTGATCGGTGGGAAATACATCTCCGCAGACAATCCTCGTACTATGGTAGGACTATAGGATACCTAGGATCCAACGTGACGTTTTTCGTTTCATACGTTGTTTTACCTAAGTTTTATGACCTAGGCACCAGTCACGTAAGTCGTAAAGTTATACCTAATTTCAAAAAAAATTAACAAATTGGGTTCTGTATATATTTTTTATTAACTTAATTTGCTGACATAATGCCATATTTGCTAAGAGTTCAATAGCCAAAATAGTGAACGGATTATCTCTTCGGTGAGCTAACCTTGAGCATATGGTAGTTCAAATATAGCTGTGAGATGTATCAATGTTAGGCGTAATATGTTTATACTATTTAAGTACCTTGAGATACTTTAAATGCCACAAACTAGTTTTTAATTTCTAATATCTGGCCCTCTATCTTCAAATCAGTAAACCATATAAACCATAAACAACTACATTAATTTAATGCGTAAAATTCAATAAAACGTTTCGCTGGGTTTGTTCCTTATAGACAATTTGCGTACAAGGAAAGCTAAATGTTTTAACTGGCATATTGTTTTAGAAGATAGATGAAGCGTTAACGACTTTGCGGGTTTCCAAAGTTTGACTTGAGTTTAAAAAGTTAAAATTATCCTTTCACCCTTAGGGGAAATAATTCCTTCCATAATTATAAAACTTCAATGATATATATTGAAAATATTAATATTATTCAAAGTAGCCCCAGTTCAACTTATACTGCATTGTTCAAAGAATAATTAGGCATATTTTATACAATTTAGTTTATCAGAAAGATATTATATACCTTATATACCATAATTTCAAAACTCAATTTAAAACCCCATTTACGTTTTTCAGTTGTAAGTTATGTGAAAATCTACGTCAAGTACTTTTGTTCTGCTAGTTATTCCTATTTTGTGAAAAGAAACATTCACAGATATAAAACCGACTTAATGTTAAGGGAATAAAAGTGCACATAATGCGTGTGCTATATATTACCTACAGTAAACTGTCGAGTTTATCGCGTCCGTATATCAAAACAAAGCTCGGTGTGTTGTGACAGAATATTAAAATTCTCTCTCGGTTTTGTTGTTCTTTTAATTTCGCACCATATTACTAAGCTGCTAAAAATTTAATTACAGGGAACAATAGTATTATTCAAAATTTACGTCTATTCATTTTTATACTTCAATAATTGTGAAAATGTTGTCCAACATTATTTTCTTTAGTTAGAAAATTTGTTTTTGGTTTTTTAGTTTTTTTTATGTGAACACAACAGTAGATGGGATATATTTGTTGAGAAAAAAATAAGAAGAAAAAGTACAGTTATTTAGCTGTTTAACATAAAACTATCCAGATCTGAAGCCAACTGATGAAACCAACTGAAGTTATCGCCGTATACGTTTTTTACATGAATTTTCAGTACATAATTAATTTGTATAAAAAAATTACACACCTCCCGTACGAAAAACAGGTTAACCGTTAGAATGATAAATATGTGTTAATACTAGCAAAGTTTTACTCGTGTTTTAAATCGTGTGCATGAAAAGTAAAAAAGAACGTTCTTTCTTAGCACTTTGAAAAAGAAACCTTTCAGTCTACATAGCGAGGCATACCTACCTGAGAATTTCTTTTAAAACAATTGCTTAGTCATCAAGAATATTTATACAGCCCTAATGATACAGTATTGATTGGTAAATCTCAGAAACTTACTGGCTAGCTGAATAACTAACCGCATGTATAACTAACTAGTAACTACACCCCGTTCAAAATAAATGTGCGGTCGAAATACAGATTTCAATTCCCCCATTTCTCCCGTTCCTCCCACTGCTATCAATCCAACCAATCGCAATCACTAAAAATTTGTACAGCTGTTTAATATCTCATGTCCCTTTATGCTAATGTTTTGATTTTTCGTAAACAAATATTCATATTTTGACGTTTAAGATGCAAAAAGAAGCGCTTGCAACGGCAACGAGGTGAAGTAACATATTCATTAGCGCTATTTTCTACTCTGAATTTCAAGGGCGAAATTAAAATAACATATGATCATTGACTTTGTACACTTCACGTTAGTGTACATAGTCAACGATATGATTTTGAAGAAAATAGGGGAATTAAGAACGATGTTAAGGGGATTTCCCTTATGGTGGGAAATAAAATTTTGTCTTTCGACCGCACATTAATTTTGAACGGGGTATAGTCAGGCCTACACATACCATTAACGAGATAGACAAACGAATAAACCAACGTGATTATATGTTCCGGTGCGGTATCAAGGGAAATCGGTGATATCCATATATATCATATCCAGGGAATATATAATATCACAGATTATACTGCATTACGGTCCATTCTCTGTATTATGTATAGTGATTGTGTTATACCAACACAACTGGTTCATATTCCCAAGATACGGTTAGAAGCAGTTGGCTAGAATTGAAAATTGTACTTTCAGCTTTTGAGTTTTAACTGTTTAGCGTTTTTAACTGATTTATATCAATTAAAACTTTCTCACGAAGCAATAATTATATTTATTCACAAAATATTTCTATTCGTCTAGGGATATTTTACTGCGATAACTAACTAATTTTTTACAAGGCAGGATATTATCAATTATTTGAGTTATTTCCTGTTATTTTTCTTTATTTGTAAATCAATTTCATCAAAGTTTTAGCTATTTCCAGTCTAATTATTAGGTGGTGATGTTAAATTTATTAGAAATGGTCTGACAAGTTTTGTGATATATCGTTAAAGAAGATAAATGAACCGTAACGAGGTTGTGGGTGACTTCTTGGGGGAAAAGGTTCTGAAAAAAGACGGGGTGAAAACTTCGGTTAGGGAAACTTTTCACCAAGATTAATTGCCAGTTTTAATGATAAGTTTTTCATTAATCGTTGCGTTTGCCTTCATATTCTGTAAAAGGAGTACACCACCGTAGGGGGAAAACATTGCTGGCTTTCTATTTTTTGTATATTTTTCAAATATATGTATATTTTTGTTGGAAACATTAGGTTACTGTCACGGCACGGTACTCAACGAATTTCTAAATTATTAGTAATATTAGTTTTGACCAGATGAACCTGAAAACAAAATTTATCACTCGCTCATAAATAGGAAAATAAAAATGTCTATTCTCCTTTTGATAATAGGTGTATGCAGGTATACTGCCATGGAGAACACTGAAAGTAGGTATTTTTAGCATTATCAAATTTATTTTGACCATATGAAGCCATATACTAAGCCGCATACTCTTCTCCATATGATTAATGGGAAAAGAGTATGCAGGTTTTCTGCCATAATAAGTACAATACCCAAAATTTTTTACCACAAATGGATTAATTTCAACCAACTTCAAAACAAAAAAGTAACGTGGTCCTGTGCTTAGGTCTTACCATGAGACCTACGGTAATAGCACAGTATCTAGAATTATGGTAAAGGTAATAGCTTACTGCTTTGGGATATTCGCTATTAAAAACTTAAATGTAAGCATTGGTGATGTGCATCAAATTATTGATATTTTTATATCCCATTTAGTAGGGTGCAACTTGGTGCAACCTAGTCACAAATACCACCATCGGATGGGTAGCTGATTGGTTAGCTCGCCTTTGAATTAGACGGTTACGCTGGTTTAGATCCTGGGAAAAGTTAATTCTATAGCTCTTTGAAGTTTTTGTAGGGAGATGTCGAGGTGCGCCGATGGTCAGGGCATTCCACAGCGGATTACCGTCGACCCTCGGAGGGGTAGGGTCGAGGTGCGCCGATAGCCAGTCGGGTGGCCTGTTCTCCATGTTTTGCTGTCAGGCTGTTACTAATTCATTCAGAATTAAATATAAATGTTAGGTACGGTATGTTTTTATTTAAACTGTGGGAAAAGCCCTGTAAATAAATAGAAATGTTTATCACTATGGCGAAAAGCGGGTTTATATTGGGTAAAATGGCGCAAATCAACAGGGGACAAAAATTAACATGTGTTGTTAGGTTAGGTTAGGTTAGGTCAGGTTAGGTTAGGTTAGGTTATGTTAGGTTAGGTTAGGTTATTTTTTTCTTGTACAGTTGACTGTAAATTGATATTGATAAACAGTCAAGGTAATATTTTAACATGAACAAAAAACTGCATATGCATGCGACATATTAAATTGTTATTCTTCAGTTGACTTTAAATATTGATACAGTATTGGTAAACAGTAAAAGTAGCCTAATAATAATTAACACGAATAAGCAACGAATTGAAGGCAAATCTCAAACTGACCATCGGCGCACCTCGACCCTGCCTCCCGAGAGACCCAAACCAACTATCGGCGCACCTCAACCCTGGTTTTTATGATCCTGACTGACCATCGGCGCACCTCGACCCTGTCCGTTTTGTATGGTCCCGTCTGTCTTATTTCGTTGGGCTCTTAGTATCGTTATTGATTCTAACAAAATAATCAGCTGATCTTTGTCATCGGCGATAAAAAATTATACCTCATTATGATCTATCACACAACACGGTTTTTTAGCCGTGCGGAAAAAAACCGCACGATTTAAAACCGTCCAAGTAGTTTTCACATAGCACGGCCGGGCTGGGACGGCACAGGTACGGCGAGCCGTGGCGTGGGACTTCAGTTGACTATTCGCAGTGTCACATACAAGTTATAACATAACATTAGCGCTCCTCCAAACATCGCGGTTTTGACCGTACGATTAAAAATCGCACGGCAGCCATTCCAATAGAATCGTATGAGACCTTTCACACACGCCCGGCGACGGTTTTTAACCGGCTGCCAATTACTTGTACGGTGTACTTGGACGGTTTTAAATCGTGCGGTTTTTCCCGCACGGCTAAAAACTGCTGTGTGAAAGGAGCGTTAAACAGCTGTACAGATTACTGTCTATACTGCACTTGAGGGATGACTGAAAGCGTGATGTGTGAAAGGGGCTATCAACTCCAATGCGCTACTACGCGATGGACGGGACGGCGACCGTCCCAACGGCAGCTGCATCCGTGCGGCAGCCGTGCGGTTAAAAACCGTCGCCGTGGATATGTGAAAGGTCTCATAAGATTCATCGAGCTACTATTGGAATGTCACCGCCGTGCGATTTTTAATCGTACGGGCAAAACCGTATTGTGTGAAAGGAGCGTGAGTCTTCTATCCTTAAATCACTTTTCTATACTATAGAGGACAGTGGTCAGCCACAATTTCAAGAAGTATCAAATACCGTAATAGTACAAACAATTAAACTAACAGGCAATCAAATTTCGCACAAAAATAGATTGTTATAAAAATAATAACAAAAGTATATATGTACCTACACAGCCTTTAAAGCAATAAAATTACATATTCTATAGTTTCCTTGTTCATGATCAGAGCCCCCTAATGTAAAAGTTTACGAAGAAAGAAACTGAGTTTCTATGATGATGCAGTCTTACAACATTTTTGTTTGGCTTCGTATGGTAGTCCCAACCATGGTGTAAGTAAGCCGGAAGTGGTCGGCCGGTCGGCACGTGCTTGAGACTTTTCAAAAATTTTCGGTCGCAGATAGATAAACCTAACAATTGCTTAAAATCCTTGAAACGTTTGAAAGGACATTCTGGGACACTTTTGTGTTAAGCTTTTGTATGTGTATGTGTGTTTTCGTCGTTTTCATATTGACAAGTCCTTTATCCCAGTCAGCAACAGCACAAAAAGTGAAAATCGCGTCTATTCACGTAAAAAAATATGTAAAAGTGAAAAGAAGAATATTTTTTACATGATGTAGTTACATGATTTTTCAAAAGACTGCACATGTTGGTTCTTAATGGGATAGAAAAACCTAACATCATGATCACGATGTCATAAATTTATCGATTTCAAGTATACATATACAAAGAAGTTAGTACAAATAAGTTTTTGATATCTTCTTCTTACTCCATGGTAAACTTGCCAAGTTTCTTCCTTGCACCCAGGACGGAAACAAACCAATCAACAGAAAACGGACATAACCTAAAAATCACAAATACTCTCTATCACGTTGATTGTTTATGATTCAAGGTTGGTTTTGTTTCATAAGTTAATTATTTAGGATAGATTCTCCCATTAAAAGTTATTCAGTATTAAGAATTAGTGATTTCTCTGATTCGTCATGGGAAGAAAAATGACTGAAGATGACATGGAAGTGGAGAATGAACACAACGGAGATAAAGAACTTGACCCAAGAAAGACTGAAGCAAAAAACCAATATGAAGATAAAGTGAAGTTTGTGAGTGCAATAGCTCAACCATTGGCTTCTAGAAAGTTAAATAAGAAACTTCTTAAGCTGCTTAGATCAGGTAAGAAATTTCGTTGTTACAGGTATTTAAAATAGGCCTAAGTTATAGGCCGACTTATTGGATTGATGAACAAACACAAAATTGTAAACCGGATCATCGAAAATAGCTACAGAGTCAGGGCGAATAACTTACGTTAGCCTCTAAATGGCATTGGTTAAAATCCTGTTGGGTCCATTATGGAGCTTTCCTTCAGGAAACCAGTTTTTTCTTACAAAGGCCTGCCTAATCGATAATTTGTATTCAGGAATGCTGATACCTGATGTAGACCTACCTACCGTACCTTTCTGTATAGCGGTTGAACCTATTCCCACTATTGTCTTTGACCAGACGAGTTGTGGAGCGAACTAGGCTATAACAACTGCTGGAGGAAACCTCTTTGATGCGCCCTTTGATGTAAGTTAACTTAAAAATAAAAAAAACACAGAACATTCCTCTGTGAGCATGAGCACCCTTTCTTATGGTAAATTTTGCAATATATTGTAAGACAGAAGGACCAGAAATAGGCCTAACTGTGCAACTAGCCTACCAAAGTGAAAAATGTTGAAAGGGAACTTAATTAACTTAAGTCAATTGGAAAAGCCTAGATCTACTTACAGTACTACATGATTGTATGGTAACTTAGTCACCAAAAACATACAATATAGAAATAACTTAGTGTTAACACGTTTTAAAATTAATTAATTAGGTACCGGTACCATTAAAGTAGTTACCGGTACCTAAATCATTTCATAATTAGGCCTGTAAGTAGGCCCAAGGTCTATAATTAGTGTCACTCGTTGACTCATAATTAGACCAATTTGTATATATGAGGTAGAAATTGTGGTTCGAATCCCACGTTAAACTGTGTAGGCCGTAGATACCATTGGCTGTTGGGCTATTAATTAACATTCCTGTCTAAGGAGAATGTCGGCCTTAGTAACTAAACTACAAGACTGCGCCACAATCACCCTACACTCATCTCTCATTCATATTTAGGCTAGGTTAAATACCCACTGTGTGAGGTCCTTGTCTCAAAATGGTGATTAATGATTTAGTGGTATGTCGAGGAGCCACGAGGTTGGCTTGTTTTTAAAGGATTGACAGGTTCCTTTCCTCAAGTCGACCAGTAGGTGGTTGTAGAAAACAGCCCTTGTAAGTGTAGGATGGCTTTTTTTCCGAGAGAGTTAGGCAGTTTAGCGGCAGGGTAAAATGTCTAGTGTGGTATGCCTAGTGTTGTGCTGGTGTATATCTCTGAGTTGGATCTGATTGGTCGCATTGAGAATTTCTTTTCGTATAGGCCTACAAGGGTCACGACTGTTAGAATTATTTTATTGTAGTTGAGTCCCAGTAATCCGAACCAATCTGGAACCGGACTCTGTTCGGTTTAGCAAATTTAAAAAAAGACCTATTTACTAAGCGGAATCATCAACAATTCAAGCCACCATTTTATCCCGCCATTTACTTGAACAGGTCATACAATACTACAGAGTTGCAGAAAATGTATTGACTGATGAAATTTCCACCAAACCTACTGTTACGGATCAAAGATTTCCCCCCAAAGATATGCGACATATATGACTATGCCTTAAAACTCAACAGCTTACAATAAAGCAGTGAAATGATAATGATTTTTAAAATTTTAGTTTACTAAATCACTTTTACAGTAGCCTACTTCTCAATACTTATACCGTACCTATCTAGTACATAAGTTATTACCAAAATTTCCCCATAGGCTACACCTGTAAATTTCCCCCGATTCTAGATTCCTGGATTGGAGATATTCTGCACCCTGCGATACTTGAGATTGGAAGTGATGCAAAGCATTTGCTAGCGATGGACCTGTGTTCAATTGGGAGAAATAGTCGATAAAACATTTTTGAGTGTTGTAGACGTTTGTTTTTCATTATTCTGATAAAACACTGTACCGTATAATAAAGATTGACGACAACAAATTGAACCACGGAAAAGTGGCCAAAATAGCAATAGAATCACGTCCAGTAAATTTAAAGTAATTGGACGGTTAGGGTTTACACGGTTTTTTTGAGTAAGCCTAACATAATCTAAAAGCTGTATTACCGTACGGTAGAGTTGTCATCTAAAATAACCCTTTTATTTGTTATCAGTGGTTCTGTACCATTAGTTAGACAATTTTATCTGTCAACTTTTTTAGTTTTGTGTAAAATTTTGATGAGATATAGTGCCTACCTTTGTTTTGAGATGTTTGAGGTAAACTTAAAATGGCCGCCATATTGAAAATATAGGCTTACACATCGGAAAAAAATAATTATTTTCCTGAAAATGGAAATTAGTGAGATAAAGGGTTGTAACTTCAAATATGAACTTAATAACCATCTGTTAGGGAAATAGAAATTATTAATTATGAAAAAAATGTTGGCTAGCGGCTTAAATAAGCATTTTAGACCCCTGTGTGTACGGAGGGCAGGCACCAATTGAACCACTCGAGTTTGGCTTTATCAGGTTATGTTCAGGTGCTAAGGGACCTTGACCACTATGATAACTACAACTTCTAAGGTTCTCAATATTTTTTCTTACTGTGAAGCTTTGAGATTCGACAGTTTATTTTGCATTTATTCTTCATATGTACCAAGATGACTTCTACATTTTATTATGTTCCTCAACAAACGTAACGTGTACAACTCTAATTATTTTGGTGACCAAGGAGTGGACACCAAGAACTTTCCCAAATGGAACTAAAAGTTTAAACTGGTAACAACACAGATGTAACGTTGCAACCAAGATGACACCCTTCTTCTTAGCATCTTGATAGATGAACCGGCTAGTCTGCACTGTAGAGTATAATTTATAAAAATCAGGGTTGTCTACGGAGTGGACTGCAAAGTTAAGGACAACAACCAATTGCATTTAAAAATTATACACAAACGAAAAAAAAATACTGAAGTTCGGTTTTAGTTAGAAAAAGTATTTCTTATTGGCCACATACCGTATTCATTTTTATAAAACAAATTTTTATGGAAATTAAGTAACTTTTAACCGTAACCTCAGGCTTGGAGACAACTAAGCTTATAATGCTTTCAAAGAAGTCTACTCCAACTGTCATGACTTTTGCTGAGGACTCAAAAATTGATCAGCTTCTGGAAGCTATTAACCAAGTAGCCCAAGATAATAAGCTGTTAAATACCAAATTTGACCGTCTGATGTCAGAGAATAAAAATAAAGTGTCAAACCTGCTTAACTCTAATGTTGTTCAAGAAAAAGTATATCCTGCCTGGAGTAAAGTTAAAAACTATGGTAGAGGTCGGGGCTTTATTCGGTCGAACGAATTGCAATTACGCACAACTACTAATCCATCTCCCCCAGTGCCATCCCGACTCTCTTCCTCTATGGACACAAATCGAGGCCAATACGATGACGCCATCGATGAATACACTATCGATAAACAACATATCGATGAGGGAGCGTCTAACAACACATGGCAGAAATCTTCCAAAGGTTATGTTCGACCATCATCTTCATATCGTAATGGAATGTCAGAGGACTCTCGCCAGGCTTCAAGTAGGAAGCAATCATCAGTATTTGAAAGGAATTCAGATACCAAAGGTAACAACAATCAAGTACTAATTGGCAAGAGAAAGGATTCTTCAATTAAAACTGTTGCTCTGCATCCTAGGCCTAGAAAGAAAGCCATATTCCTCTCAAGAATTTGCCCTGATGTAACTGTAGGCGATATTAATGAACATCTAGAAAATGAATTACATCTTAAATCAGTAAGATGCACAAAAATGAAGACAAAGTTTGGAAGTTACTCATCATTCCATGTGGAGGTAGATGAAGAAGACTATGACAAAATTTTGACGGACGACCTATGGCCTGAGGGCTGTCTGATTGTTCCTTTCAAGGGTTCGCTTCGAAGAGACCTGATTCTGCCAGACATTGACAACAGGGATTTTCCTTTGGCACCAGGAGGAACTCGCTAGAGCTGCCTTCAGCGGTTACGAGTTCCTACTACGACAGAAGAGGTTTGGACTTTCTGAAGACAATTCCAGACAATGTTCAAGGACTTAATGTGCTGACATTAAATATTCAGGGTCTACAGTGCAAGAACTTTATACTTGAAGACTTTATAATTGGACTAAATGTATCTGTCATTTGCATTCAGGAGCACTGGTTGCGGTCATCTGAGGTTAGTTTTATTAAAGTTAATAATTATAATTTAGTTAGTTCTTCCTGTAGGGTTGATCATATTAGGGGTGGTACACTGATTTATGTGATTAAAACGCTTAATGCCAAAGAGTTAGATTTAAGTGCTCTGTGTGATGAAATTAACTTTGAAATCTCTGCAATAATTATTGATGAGCCAGAAGTTATTGTAGTTTCAATATATAGGTCTCCCGACGGTAGTCCTACCCTTTTCTTGGAACTATTAGAAAGGCTATTTATCCACCTTTTAAAGTGGCCTGCTCATTCTATTATATTTGGTGGAGATCTAAATGCAGAGTTTGATATAACATCAGATAAGCGGTCTGCCAAAGATTTCTTAAATCTTTTGAGACAAAATAATTTTTATTGCAAGAACTATTTACCAACCAGAAATAACAATTGCTTGGACAATATTTTTGTTTATAATACTCTCTTACACAGTGAAGACTGTGAAGTTTTACACTTTCCTTTTTCAGACCACGATGGTGTTTTTTACAAAGCCTTTTATTCAATAAGTAAAATCGATAGCGCAAGCTCAAGGCAGGAAAACTCTGTAAATCTGGTTTTGCCAAAATCAAATTTTTGTAAAGTTTTTGACACCCTCAATAGCTTTGACTGGAACAATATTTTATTTGCTTCAGGCATATGCTCTGTACCAATGTTCTCATTGTTTTTTTCCAAATTAATCAATGTTATAGACTATTATATGGTAGTTAAAAAGAGACATTGTAACGACAGTCTGAGTAAAAATCTCTGGTATACAAAAGAACTAGAATCTATGAAAGGAAATATTCTTGTTTTAAGTAGAGCTTTTAGGGAATCAAACTCTCCCCAATTAAAGATTCTGCTGAAAAAGTTAAAGAATGAATACAAATTAAATATTGTGAAGGCCAAAAAAGCCTTTAACTGCAGTAAAATTGAGTCAAGTAAAAACAAATGCAAAACCGCATGGAGTATTGTCAAACAAAATATCTCGGATGTTCCAAGTAGTAATAGCATATTAATTTCCCCTCAGGAATTTAGCAACTTCTGTGTCAATTCTGTCCGTAATATCAAAAGTGGGATCATCAGCCCTGGTTTAAGCTCACATGATTTAGTTAAGAATGCCCAACCTGTAATGTCAGAATTTGCTTGGAGGGTTGTGACACCAGAAAATGTTTTCAACGCTGTCAGAAAGTTAAAAAATTCAGATTCATTAGATATTTATAACATGTCAAATAACCTTTTGAAGCACATAATTGGAAGCATTGTTTTTCCACTCACTGTAATTATTAATCACTGCTTTGAAAATGGAATTTTTCCAGAGGAGTTAAAGATATCCAGAGTCTGTCCTGTTTTTAAAAAGGGGCCTAAGGAAATTCCTGATAGCTATAGGCCTATATCTATTGTATCACCTGTATCCAAAGTTATAGAAATTGTAGCTCATGAGCAATTAACTGGTTATCTGGAAAATAATAACATCCTCTGTGAATCTCAGTTTGGTTTCCGCTCAGGTAAATCCACAATGGATGCGATTGACAGTTTGACCCGTGAGGTCATAGAAGCTTTTGAAAATAAGTCCTTCGCTCAGGCCACTCTGTGTGACCTGAGCAAGGCCTTTGACTGCATTGATCATGATGAACTGTTTGTTAAATTAGAGTTTTATGGCATAAAGGGCCTTGTTTTAGACTTTTTTAAATCATATCTTATTAATCGTCGACAAAGGGTGTTTATTGATGGTGAGTGGCAGGGGTGGACTGACACTATGAAAAGGGCGGTGGAATGGGTCCCGGAGGGGCGCCATATATATTCATATATATATGGCATTCATATTATTATGTACATAATAAAAAACATTTATTATACATGTTTCGACTATCATATAATTTTCTAGCAATTAAAATTGTAACCTTACAATATTAAAGAGTTTATAGTTTAATTAATTGAAAATGACATAGTTGAAACATGTGACAAAAAATGGATACTTTGGTCTTTATTTCTAATGATTATAATAACAGAATCCCATAAAATTTAAAAAATTTACAATGTATCTATAGAAGTATATTAGCCTACTGTAGTTTGTAAAATACAGTAAATCAAACAAGTGTTAAAACAGTAACTTCTTAATTTTCAATAAACATTATAAACTGATATTAAAAATCAAACTAATGAAAGTAAGAATAACTTTACAATAAGCATTTAGCATTTAAGGCTTTGTAGGCAAATATTAAACTTGAAAGTCGTAGTTTTTTATCTTTATCAAAACCAACATATTTTATTTACATTACCGTTTGTTTATATTGCTGCCCATAAAAGTTAAGTCAACATCCCAACAGTTTAGAAGTGAAGAAGTCTTCGTAATTGTTCATTCTTCTCACTCAACTTGTAGATTATCTAATAATTATTGATCTTGACAAGAATATATCTCCCTCCATGTTCATGAGAAATGAGGTCTGAAGGTGTACATCAGTGAGTCGTGAACGAAGCCTTCTTTTGATATATTTTAATTTTGCAAAAGGCCATTCACATGACACTTGGGTAGCTGGTAATGTCAAGAGATATACTTAAAGACTGTAAAAAGATTCGTGTACATGTACAGCCCTGAAAACAAGAACATTGTACTCAAGTAAGACGTCGAGTGCACACTTAAAGCAAGTATTGCATTTTTACCACTTTTACACTGAATGCCTACTGCAAAATCGTTTGGGTCTCTTTATTCGTCATCATTTAAGTTGAAAACCAATTCTTCTTCCGAGAGCTCACCTTCAAAATCATCGGTTGGTTCTGTTATGTTTACCGGCTTCGACAACTGGTGATGACACGGTGATTAAAATATACTAATTCATCCTCCAGTTTCCCCTCCTCGCAATCGGTAACTAATTCTATTATTATTATCCTTTGAAAGCTAGAAGAGTTAATGTCAATGCTGTTAAACCGCTTGGGATCAAAATATTTTAAATCTAAGCATAGACTTTGTTTTGCTGAAAACTTTTCGTTCATACATTCGATAGCTTGATCTAAAAAACAGTTAAAAATGGTTACTTCAAATCGGCGATTGCTGTCCTCAATTAGGCCACGTCTCCTAATGAAGTTTCCCCCGGCATTTTCTTCTTCTTCCTACTCTCACCCCAGGCAGTTTTGTTTCTATGATGATATTTCTTCCATATTTGGAACTGTACCCGACAAGTGTTCGATTTTGTTCGTTATTTCAGTGACGAAGACCTCTGCATTTGTAGACATCAGCAAACTTGGACCTAGCACCTTTTAAATCTTAAAGGCGCCTTTTTTCCTAAGTGCAGCTTACTAGCCACAATGCTTGAACATAGTCAAGATCCTTGGTTTGCAGGTAATCTGTAAAGTGGAGTGGTGTGCTAAAAAATCATCAGGAAAGTCATTGCAACGAAGATTGCCTGGAAACTGCTGCTTAGTTTCTGCAAAATGCAAATACAGCATTGTTCCTAACCTGTTAAAATTATCGATTTATTAAAATTATGGATTACAACAGTCGTTTTAATACGCGTATTTATATTCAAAATTGTAAATATTCCAGAAAAAATACAAATATACACTTTGTGTAAGGTTTGACAAAATCATCACCCTGGGACCTTTACTCACTACGTCGCAATCATGTCGCGCCCAGGCTGACGGCTGTTTCGCCGCACAGGTTGGCCAACTATATCGAGTCATTGCTACACGAAACAGTTTATCAAAGTTGAACATTCAATTTATATGAAGATAGAGGTATTATGTTCAAGTCACGAAGTGCAAACACATAATCGTTTTAGGAAAAATAAAAATTCACAAATATTGAACTTTAAAAAAATATTTTACAATTCCTTATAATGAAAAAATCTCGTCCTAGGGGCGCCGGGGCGCCTTGATGGGAAGGGCGCGCCGGGAATTTTCCCGGTGTCCCGGCGGCTCAGTCCACCCCTGGTGAGTGGTCGGATGAGGTGACTCTCGAGTGCGGAGTTCCACAGGGCTCCGTACTTGGGCCGTTGCTGTTTGTCCTTGCCATCAATGACTTACCAAGTAATATAAGTCAGCCAACCACCACCATTCTTTATGCAGACGATACTACCCTGTTGTCAGTAAGCAATAATTTAAATAATCTCTCTCAGTTGGCAAACTCTGCAGCTCGGGAAGCAAATATTTGGTTCCAAAGTAACAGCCTTAAGCTGAATGATTTGAAAACACAAAATGTTCTTTTCAGTACATTACCCATAGATGATCACCAAACAACCAGTGCAAAATTTCTTGGCATCTATATAGATAGCCAGTTAAACTGGCATTCTCACATTGACCATGTGGTAGCTAGGCTATCTAGGGTTGTTTTTCTGTTAAGAAAGATAAAACCACTGGTTGATGACCAGTATGTCAGGATGATATATTTCTCTCTGTTTCAAAGTATTTATAGGTATGGTTTAGTTTTTTATGGTAGCAATAGTAGAATAAATGATATTCTTCTTTTACAGAAAAAAGTAGTCAGAATTTTAACCAACTCTGCTTTTGATGCCCATTGTAAACCATTGTTTGTTCAAACAGAAATACTTACAGTAGTAAATTTGTATTTGTATGATCTTGTAGTTTATTCTTTGAAGAATTTGTCAGCTTCAACTCTTTGTAATCAAGTACATTCTTATAACACAAGAAACAAATTCAATATAAATAGAACGTATTCCAGACTTAGTAAAACTCTTAAGGGCCATACCGTAATGTCAATCAAAGTCTTTAATAAATTATGTGGTAACTTTTATTCACTATCAAATAATCATAAACTGTTTTTAAAAAAACTGTATAGTTATTTTTTATCAAATCCATTTTACTCTGTTGGTGAATTTTTGCTGGAAGAAAATATAACTTTGTAAGATTAGGCTATTATGTTCCTTTTTTTGTGTTTCATAACCTGTCAGTATTTTTTTATTGTTATTATTTTATATATTTTATGTAGTGTTATATGTTGTTTTGTTTATTTATTTAAATTTTTATTGTAATGTAAACTTACTGCCACGCCACCAATTACAAACCAAGTTAGGCCTTCTTGTATGAATGTATTTTTTGTCACTATTTTAATATTTTAGTGTGTGTTTAATGTAAATTTGTTGACTTGGCCGCAACCAGTGCCGTAAAATAGACAATTGTCAATGCTGTGTACCTGCTAATGACAAATAAAGATTTTTGATTTTGATTTTTGATTTAAGGCGTGGAAAAATGCAGGTCGTTTTAATATTTAGTGATATTTATCATGCTAGGTCCGTAGAAACCCCCTTTTCTCCAGAGTGACCCATTGTCTCTCAAATCAAGGCCAAATAGTGGATCTGTTGCACGCATTTTTATTATTTAACTGAGTAATATTTTCAAACTAAGTTAAGTTAGTTAAAGAAAACTGTATAATAATGTGTTTAAAGATAACTTTGATTTTATTAGGCCTAAATTATTTGCTATCTTGCCTCATCTAGTTTAAGAGAGAGTCTTGAGAGTTTTACAAAAAATGTGTTGCATCTCTGCAGATCCAAATGACATGTATCAGGCATTTGACTTGCAGACGTTGCCTGTGCCCAGTTTATGCTACTTAATCTCAAGAAGTTAACATGGACCCTATTGTTTTTTACATGTTTTTAATGTTTTGGAAGCATTGCTGGGAAAGAAGAAGTTGCTGGTCAGTTCATACAGTGAACCTTTCAGATTTTCAAGGGTTGCGTTCCACACTTCGTACGAGGGGCACAGTAAGTTATGTTTTGTGAGCGGCGATCCTATCAAGTAGCAAACCGGGTAGGAAACGGTCAGATGGATTTTCTGGGGATTCCTCCCTTCAGCAAGGAAACTCTTCTCTGCAACTCTGTGAACAAGACCTCTTCAAAATTTACGAAAGATGAATAAAATCTTTTTAACCCTAAGGACAAAATGTATTCTGGTGCTGTTTATATTCAATTTCTATCACTTACAAACGATATAAAAGTTGTTAATTTCTAACATGAAATAACATTCTACACATTCCTATTTACCAAATTTTTTTTTATCTGGTATGCACATGATAAATTATATATTTATCAATGTGCGCTCATAAGGATCATAAACTGTAAATAGTAGAATGTAGGCCTAAAGACCTGTAGCCTATATTCCATGTAATATCACACTTGCTGTGTAGAAAAACCATATTACCAGGTCATGTGGTGAATTTCTAAGCAATAACTCATGTGGACTGTAGAATATAGCCTACATTATTAATTAGTTCATCCTACAACTAAACTTTTTGTTTCAGCGAAATGTGCGGAAGATAAATCTATTCTTATACTGGGTTTAAAGGATTCCCAGAGATGGATAAGGAAAAATGAGTTGAAAAAAGGAGAAACAGCGTAAGTAGGCCTATTCCAGTTTTTTGTATGAAAGTAACAGACTGATTTTTATAGTCTAGTTTTTAACCCTTAAGTGGGCGCGCGGGGTCCAGTGAGACCCCAGGGTGGGAATTTTCGCTCTGGTAGCTAAAGTGGGTTGTCAACAGTGCTGAGCGGCCTGATACCTTCAAGTGACACCCCCTCCCACCTGTCAAACCGGTTTTCGTCAGTTAATTGCATTCCACTGTGGGGTAAACTTGCCTCTGGGGTCCGTGCCTACCCCGCGCGCCCAGTTACATTTTACGGCAGTTGTGGTTTTTCCATGCATTTAATTAACATTAGAAAGTTAAGTTTTATTTTTTTTAATATTTCGGCTGTTCTTTACGAGTTGTAACAATGAATGACAAAGAACGGAATGCTGTCAGAATTAAAAAATATCTTTTGGAGGACATTAGTGAAGGTGATGATATTTTTGAGTAGTGACTCAAAAATGACCCAAGATGACTCAGAGTAATGGCCATGATGGATTTTTACAATTATTTTTAAGTAACTACCAAATATATTATTCAGTTTTTCTTTCAAAATAAAAATGTAAAAAAGTATAAGGCGTGTGTTTATTTTTTTTACCATAAAGTACCGTAATTTATTAAAATTTTTGTTGTGTAAGTTTGGGTTAAAAAAATAAGCAACCTATCGACAATACCAATAATATTATTATTTTCCTGTAGTAACATTACTAATTTACAAGGATATAAGGTTAAAAAAATTTTAAATTTCAATGTAAACTATTTAATGCAAATTAAAAAAACCCTTGTATATCTAGGGTTGACCGGGGTAATTGTGAATTGGGGCAATTGTGAACGCCGCTTATAACTTAGAAACTAACATTAATATTATTAAAAACCAACTTAAAACATGTTTTTTGGTCTTTCCTTAATACACTATTAAAAGTTGTTATTAATTTTAAAAGAATTAGTCTTTTTTTCCATTAGCACGAAAAAACCCTTAAATTTTTTTTGGTGAATCACTTTGGCCACTCAACAAAAAAAATAATTTTACTATTTATTCTTTTTAGAAATTTTTTGAAGCACTTCTAGAGAAGTGCTCTAAGGCCTGAGAGGTTTCTTTATCAACTGCAATAAAAATTCTAGGATTTATTGCCAATTCACAATTACCCCATAATTTTTAAACTGTGGGGTAATTGTGAATTACAAAAAGGGGTAATTGTGAATACGGTTCACAATTGCCCCAATTCAATACAAAATACAAACAGTGCACTTTTTTTCAGAAACTGAGTTAAATTTTGTTAATTGTAAAGAGTTAACTGACTCTGATGATTTTGACATAACAGTGCAAGGTTTCCGTTGTGCCAATAACGCAAAAACTGAATTTTTGTGCAAGGAAAACAATTTGTTTACTGTTACTATTTTTGACATTTTTGCTGTACTCCCCTATCCCATAACAACTCACAAAAATCGCAAAATTACTTATGTATTCAATGGAGCTGTGGGAGTCAATGAGCAGTAATACTGTTTCACTTCGCTAGGTTAGGCTAGGTTTCATTTCGTTAATTTACAAAGTTCTCTCTTAAATTTTTTTATTGAAAATGAACTAAATTTTAACACTTTTCATATTTTTCATAAGTTGTAATGGCAATATATCGTTTTTATGTTGTATTAAACTAAATAATACAGTTTTGGTTAATGTTTTTTTACCTTGCATTTTTTCGCAATTTTAAGAAATCTCGAACCTGCATTGAACTAGGGGGAATGGTGAATGCTTTTGTGTGACTATAATTTTGAAAGTGGGGTAAATGTGAAGAGAATTAGTTGGGCTTTATATTTATTTGCCCCATTTCACTTTTGGTGTGTTCTAAATAATTTTTCTGATGGCATTCACATTTACCCCAGAATTGATAAGATTTGCAATATTGTGCCGGGGAATTGTGAATGGCTTGTAACAATTTTGTTTATCAGAGGATTTTCTGAAAATTTGTATAATGTATCCTGAATAATGTAGAATTAAAAATATATATACTATAATATGATATTTGTAATAAAAAGTACTTAAAAAAAGGGTTTTTTGTCAAAACACGAAAACCCGTTCACAATTACCCCGGTCAACCCAATTCCGTAAGCGAATCGGTCCCCATAAAATATCTCGAGTTAGAAGAAAGATAGAGTAACGTATGATGGCTCATTTTAAAGCTTGAGGGCCAAGGACGCAAGGAAAAATACCAGAATTGTCGAAAGTTACCTGGGCTTCGCCCCATTGGACCTTGAAGTTCCAATGTTAATCTAATTTGAAGAAGATTTTTAGATTTACAAGTGTGATTAAACAGATGTTCCAGTGTATATTTTTTATCATAAGCTCAGCTGGTTATTGAGTTGATATTTTGAGTTAAGATAAACATATAATTAAAATGTTTTTAAATTGGCAATGCACTGTAAAAAAGGAGAACATTAATAGTCATCAAGAGATTACGGATCCACGGGAGTTTTCATCTTCGTGACTCTAACTATTGAGAAAATAGGAGAGTCTACTCCTACTCCTACTCCTCTACTCCTACTTCTACTCCTACTTATTACTCCTATTTCTACTCCTATCTACTCCTACTTCTACTCATATTTCCTCTATTGTCATTGAGGAAATAGGAGTAGAATGATTTTTTATGCTGAATATACCAAAGTTTAAATTGGCTAGGACGTGGCAAGGTTGATTTAATGGTTAATTGTCTTTACTCAGTGAAATTCGTTGGTTATTTCGTTACTGATTTGTAAATTGGCTATTTAGTACTTAGAGTCAAAGAATTAAATCGTTTTCTTGTGTATTTGTTTATTTTTGTCTGAATCATTATATGTAAACTAATAACATTGGATGTATAAGGAATGTTTTGTTTTAGTTTTATCAATTCTCTGCTTCTTTCTTTAAGTAGGTCGTAGGGAAACAATAAACGCCCGGTTAACCTATAAAGACGTTGAGCTTTTCATGTAAATGATAGAGTGCGAAAACGAACAATATATATGAATCATTGACGAACAGATAAAATAGACTACAATCAAAGCACAAGGGATGTCAGTGGCACGGAGGGTAAGGGGACAGGGGACACGGGGGAGACATGGGGTAAATAGAGAGCAAGGCAGGGGGCACCGGAGGGCACAGAGGTATTGGGTAGGACAGAGGGGATGGTGACACGGGACCATTTGGAGCACAGGGATTTCGGGGGGGTTGCACGAAGGGCCCGAGGGGCATCGGTGGCAAGAGAGGTAGATGGGCACGGGGTTAGGCATAGGTCGGGGGCACGGGGGCACCTGGTGGCGCGGGGGGTGGGAAGGCACAATGGGCACTAAGGGTAAGGGGTAAGTGGCTCAGGGCACGGAGGGCAAATGGGCATGGGGGCACGGGGGAGGCTTGGGGGACATAAAGGGCATTTGAACAACGGGGAAGAACGGTGGACATGAGGGCACGGGAGTGCTGTGGATGCGGGGGCATGGGGGCACGAGGATGGTCGGAGGCACTGAGATTAGGAGGGCTTGGGGGCCACGGTGGGTGATGTTGATATAGGTAGCACGGGGACTAATGGTGGACATGGGGGCAAGGGGGTACGGGGGCATGAGAATGAGGGCACAAGGGGTACTAGAGACGTCAGTGGCACGGAAGGTGGTTTATGCATGGTGGGCACAGGGGAGGAATGAGGAATGTAGAGGTCACAGGGAATGCTTGAGGGAAATAGAGGGTACGGGAGTTCTGTGGGTGCGGGGACATGGGAGCACGAGGGTTGTCGGGGGCACTGAGATTAGGGGGGGGGGGGGGTTGGCCAAGTTGGGAGCATGTTGATAAAGGGGAAACAGGGAGGAATGGTGGGCATGAGGGCACGGGAGAACTGTGGGTGTGGGGGCATGGAGGCACGAGGGTTGTTGGGGGTACTGTGATTAGGGGGACATGAAGGTCAAGGTGGTGGCCTTCGGATATATGGGGCACGGGAGGAATGGTAGGCATGGGGGCATGTCAATGGGGCATAAGGGGTACTAGAGACGTTGGTGGCAGGGAAGGTGGTTGGGCATGGAGGGCACGGGGGAGGAATGAGGAACAGAGGGCACGGGGGAGGAATGAGGAACATAGAGGGCGGGGAGGCATGGGGTCACAGCGAGTGGGGAAATGGGGCCCAGGGGTCCAGGGTGAAGGAGTGTATTGTATTAATGGGCTTATGATGTATTGAACTATTTTATTAACTTGAGTTACAATGTAATCATGAACATGTTTAAGGTTAAAACTATCTTTACCGCGTCCGGTAGTATAATAGTGCAATATCTTTTCAACAAAATAAACTACTGCATTTTAATACACTGGAAATTATTGATAAATTACTGATTTGATACCGCCATAAAGTTTCTTCAAGGCTAGAAAATATTTTATTAGAAATCCCAAAGTTTAAATTCACCCTACAGCTTGAGAAAAATACAGCAATACTGCAAGGAGTAATAAATATAAACTTATTTTTAAAGGCAACATCACGATTTTCATTTTTAGGGGCCTTTGCCCCTACAAGCCACTAGTTTTATCATAATTTTCTAAAGTTTGGAAAAAAATATAAATAGTATTTAAATGTGTCTACAACTGCTTGTAAGTGATATAAAACAATTAAAAACACTCCAAACTTTGATAAAACAGGAACAATTGTGAAAAAACTTTGTTTCGTAATTTAATAAAAAAATTAAAAATTGGGGTCCGATAGGACCCCGCGCGCCTAGTAGTGTCACAAAAAACCGCGCGCCCACTAAAGGGTTAAAGTGATAGTTCCACTTTTTAATTTTTACAGATCTGGTTTTAAGGATAGGTTTCCGCCTTTCTTTTGAATAAGTTGGTAATTTTAGAGTTTACAACCATTGGAAAATAGAAAATTTTTTCTAATATGTCGGAAATTTCACGCTGATTCTGAAAATGATAGGTTTTTCCCGCAGAAAAACCCGGAAAATCGGAAAAAACCGTTAAGAACTTTTTGTTCTGAAATGCCTCAAGTAGAAATTTAAAATAACCGGTATGTTGAGCTGATCACAAATATTTATAAATTATTTCAATCAGGTTTTAAATAACCTGAGCAATGTGGATAAAAAGGTCGGATTGTATGTGATGTAAGTTAGTACCTATGTATATTACATACTGTATTACCTAAGGTGTACATCAATAACAACCATTTAAACATTATTATCGGTTCATTTATGTAAGTTTCAGTGTGGTTTTGTTTTATTTATAAGTGTTTTTTTCTTTTTATTCACTGCTAGTGTTGTATTCAATTAATATATATAAATTTGTACTCTTAAAAAAATTCCGCGTCTTTTGAGTGCCCACATGACATACTTTTATAATACTTCATCTGATGCTTTTTCTGGCCTTTTTTACATTTACTGGCTTATAAAATAATTCTTACATATTCGAGATCAGCTTAACATCCCGGTTAATTTGAATACCCACTTGATGTATTTCAGAGTAAAAAAGTTAACTTCCCGTTTTTCCGATTTTCCGGGGATTTCCAAGCTTTCCGCGGAAAAACACTACCATTTTTGGAATCAGCGTGAAATTCCTGACATTTGGAAAAAAAATTTCCAATTTCTGATGGTCGTAGCTAAACTCAAAATTTACAGGTATTTTATAATTTTGCTTTAAAATTTGCAACTAATTATTGATATTGCTTTAATGTGAAGTTCTTCAGATTTCACGACTTTTCTGCTGTAATTATAGTTCTGGGTGCTCATAACCCCTTTTTATGGGGATACTAAGATAAATTGTGAAACCCAAACCGCAACTCAATGTCCTTGTTTTCCTTAAACTTAGTTTTTCCAACCCCGCACACACATGTTTGTGCAGTTATAAATGTTTATTGTGTTCAAAAAAAGCCAGTCATAGTTTTGTTTAAAATTTGTTATGAACATTCGTGTAAACTCTAGTAATCACGGAATTGGACGTACGCAGCCAACCCAAAATGGCCACCAAAGAAGTTTTGTTTAGATATGGTTTCAAAGCCTTGAGCTACAAGGGAAACATCCTGGAAAGTTTCATTTTATAAAGATTAGTCAAACATACCCGTTGATCACTTCTAATGGATTGACCCTAAAATAAATTTTTTGTTGTTAAATAAATTTTGGCTAGAGAATTAGTCTGGATGAAGAAGACTCTGGAGGTGTCTGATCCGTATGATCGAAAGTGTAAGGCAAACCTTTGTTTATGAGGCTACGATGCAAAATAATTTTAAATACACCCCCCCCCCCCTCCTCCTCCCCCCCCCCTCCCCCCGCCCGACATTTATACAGGGTGGTTCTGACCACCCGTGCACTATTTATAGCTGGAGAACGGTTTGAGTTACAATCATGAAATAAAGTTTTTTACCACTAAATCGCATATGGGCTTTCCAATAAAAATATTTTCAACAATGAAAGTATACATTGTGCTCCAAAACTGGAGGTTACGGATTCGAATCTCAAAATTTGCCTATGTAAGCATGCAAATGTTTTTACATAACTAAAAATACTGAAATTATCATTTTAGGTTAAAATTTAGTTAAGAACTATTGTGTATGCTTATTTTTTAATTCTCTAAAAATAAATAAAAAAATTATCTGTATGCCTTACTGTGTTAGTTTTTGAATTATGGACATCTGTCACTTTTAACTGTGGATTTTAATGACATCTCTGAGGAAACTTTTAGGTTTCATTGTCTGTCTTTGGTGCCAACATTCATCCAAATGATATAGAATTTTTTTTTAGAAAAATAACTGATTGTATTAGCTTGTCATTTTTAAAATAAACTCATTCATTTCGAAACCGTATCTATTAATATAATTTAGCCTACCTAGCATCTAAATTATATACTCCCGAATGTGTAACTCACTCACTCACTCACTCATCGGGTATCAGAAATTCGTCAAGTGTCGGTAATGTAGATCAAGGATAATTTTGTATAGATGTGGTAACGTAGTACAGCCATGGTAACGTAGATCACTTAACAGGTTGAGTACTCTCGTACTTATTGTGTTGAACTAATTTATTGTACACCCCTGTGTTACGAAACGTATAGAATTGTAAAGTTTCATTCGTCTCATAGTGATAGTAGGTTTCTCTGTTTATTCTGTAAGGGACGCCAAATTTCCATGAATATTTTTTCCTCCACTCTCCAGTTAAGCAACAAACAAACCAGATTCAAGCACCTTCATCAATTACAAATATTATATTTAAAGCACAATATTTAAATATTTATTCCAAAGATAAATTGCATTTTGTAAAAGAAAATTAAGTTAAAAGAATCAACAAGAATATTTTGAATAGTTAAAATATCAAGTTTAATAATTTATTTGTCAAGAAGACTTGCTGTCAATCCCAAGTGAATGAATGTATTAAATCATGGTAAGAATATACTCGACCGAATTTACGACTTTAGTGCTTACAATTAGCGATGACATATATTTTTTTTAGTAAACGACTTCCGATTAAAACCATTGATTTAAGTTAAATATTCTAAACGAGGATTGATTTATTATTTTCTTGAATTTATTAAAACTTTTATTTGCAAACTTGTCTTTACCAGTCCGTACCAACACGGTACGTTAATTAATTAATTACTCACGCGGTGAGAGTTAAATTAATACAGAAAAGTCCGTGAAATACAGGACGGTAGGGATTAATTTGTAAATTTGAATCAAGAATAAAATCATTTTTAACGTAAAACTGGTGAAAATCACTTTTGTAACTTGTCCTTGCAGGTCTGTGCAAACCCGAATTGTAAATTATTTGTATTACGAACTCACGGAGTAGTAATATTCTTAATACGAACCAGGTTCGTGGAATACGGGCAGCTAGGACAAATTTTCCGGATTAGAATAAAGCCAAATTTTCAGAATTAATTCATTAAACCTCATTTTGTGACTTGTTTCTACAGGTCCGTGCAAACCAAGTCTACAAAATAAATCTGTTTAATAATTATAAAGCAATTCATTATTAACTCTGTGGACATACGGTACCGTAGAGCGACTTTGAAAAGTTATTTTTTGTGCGACCGAAAACGGCAGCAGTAGGTGCAATATTCCGATTCTGGGACAACATATTTTTTTGTCTTCAATAAAAGAAACTGTATGTTCCCGTGAAATACGGTACTCATAGGATTATGTTATTAGATAATTAAAAATTATTTATCTATTGCCTACGAGGTACTGACTGCCAAACAAGATTACAACCACATCCTATTAAAAGGTAATTGATGTAATAGAGTAATTGCTTTGCTTTATGTTTGCTGTTTTATTTGTGCTTTGACTCCATTGCCACTACACTAAGTGCATTCCTCTCAAAAATTACTTTCGCAATTATTTATCCATAGTTAAATACCAGTTGGTGACTTAAACACTCTCCCTCACTCCTAGAAAACTATATTTCTCTTGTTTTCTCATTTAACATTTAATTCTGTATTACCGGATTCAGTTAATCTATTCTCTTTGTTCGTGAAATACGGACCTAACAACGCTAACTCAATCTAACTCTTGAAACTCTATTTTCTTTGTTCGTGAGATACGGACCTAACCAAACTAACTCAATCTAACTCTTGAAAACTATTCTCTTTGTTCGTGAAATACGGACCTAACAAAGCTAACTCAACCTAACTCTTGACTATCTCTCTGTTTACTTTGTTCGTGAGATACGGACCTAACAACGCTAACCGACTGATCTCTCGACTCTCTCTATATTCTCTTTGTTCGTGAAATACGGACCTAACAAAGCTAACTCAACCTAACTCTTGGCTATCTCTCTGTTCACTTTGTTCGTGAGATACGGACCTAACCTAACTAACCTAACCTAACTCTGGACACTGTTTAGTTACTTCTCTTGTTCGTGAGATACGGACCTAACACAACTAACACCCGATTAACCTTCATTAATCCGACCACTTAGACTCTCTCTCTCTCTCTCTATTACTGATACGAAATCGTCTACTCTGGATAATACTGGCTCGGTTCGTGGAATACGGACACTAACACCGAACTACTAACCCCCTAAACCTTTCTTCACTATCAATTCTTTTACTATACCTATACCAAACCCCGATACGTACCTTTTTACCCTTCCCAACGTAAACTGTGATGATTGCTTAGAGCCATTCTTGAGTCCAAGTGACTATCCCTACTGTGTCTGAGTTTACATTTTCCTTTTAAAGTAAATCCCATTAGTAAAACCAAGCTTTACAATTTTCAAACACCTTTTCAATCATTCACGAAATTGTCAAAATTCGAGCCCGGGAACGATACCCAGCTAGAGTTTTCATCCGGGAAACCATCTTAAGGCGTAACCCTTCTCTAAGTTTTACACTTAGGGAAAAATACGTCACAATTCTCAACTCAACCGTTACAATTAGTAATGTATTGATGGTGTTCACCCAAGATAAAGCTCAATTTTCACATTTGGATCTTTATTTAATTTATTCATTACATGTACAATACAGTTAAAGCTGCATAAATAGTACCTTGGTTGTGACAAAATAGCCAACATACTGTTTGTCGCAGCGCAGACCACCCGAACACCCCTTTTAAGAAATACAGAACAAACTTAAAACATTAACCAATTGTGCCATTATAGGTAAAGCTGTCTTTCAACTGAGAGTAATTTCAATGTACAGTGTGTACCAGAAATCACCTTTCCAGACCGGAAGTCCCTAATTTCAAATGCAAACCCCAACTTTTAATTACATCTTTGAATTCGACTCTTAATTTTAAGACAACTTTACAATTTGATCTTGTACGTGTAATTCTAAAGGTTTAGAGAACATTGGCTGTTGAAATTTAGATTTTCCCAATAAGAATAACATGGAAAAAATTTCAAATACACCCTTAACATATTTGGTTAAGTTATGTCTCAGCACTAAAATGTTTTACTCTCTTTTAAATATTTTTCCAAAATAAATTTTCTGTTTTGTCCTTAATTATTTTTTGTTTTCATAAAATACACATATGACGGAGATTAGTGAAGATGTATTCGAAAGTTTAGTGAAACTAATCACTTGATAATTGATGTTTCATGATAGTACATTATTTAAAATGAGGTTCTTGGATATTTTCATGCTTAAAAAGTTCTGTTTTATGTAAAATGTTCAGATATAATGGATGTGATAATTTTCCCAATTTTTTATAAAAAGAAAAAATTAATTCCAATCTCCTTATTCTTTTAAATCGTTAGGATCATTGTTTAAGTCGCCTTGCAATTGTGTCTGGGCCATACAATGAAATCAGTGTCAACTGGTTTACCTACAACGGCACAATTTGTTTAAGAAACAATTTTAAAAGAGGTGCATGGGTGGTATGGGACACCAAGTAAGACTGTATCATATTTGCACTCCCAAAAATTGTTTCTTTACTTGGGATGGCACTTAATTTCTAAACAACTCATTATTAAATACATCATTGACTTAACTTGATAGCATGCTAATTGACAAAAATTTCAAGTAAAATAGCAGATTACACAATTGATTTCTCTTTTAGTGCGTACTAGGTTAACGTTTAGTTAAAAAAGGTGGCAGTACTGTATTTTCATTTAAACTATAAACCTTTTTTATTTCCTGCCCCACAGAAAACTATCTGATTTTCAAATTTAGCGACCAAACACTTTTACCCAAAAGAAATATGACATTTTATTTGTGTATTTACGCCAGTGGCATTTTTTAACGTTTTGACGGGGAACGGTCCAAACCCCAGTCTTGTTACTATCCAACATCGACCAGTTGTTTGAAAGCATCATTAATAAATAGCCCAATGACAAATGGCAACTGGGTCTGGAATTGATGCTTTAAAAAGCTTCTAACCTTTCTCAGGATCGAACCGGCAACCTTTGGATTAACGGATTGCTATGTTATTCCTCGGGAATGCAACACAACCAATTGAAGGATAGTAACTTTTGCGGGTTTCATCCACTTTGTTAAGATTTCCAATTGTTTTGTTTTTATGGAATTTGTCATTGTTTTAGATGATGTACTGCACATTTTTAATCAGTTTATCACTTTAATTTTTTCATCAATTTTTTTTATATTTATTTTATAATTTTTGAGCAAAATACAATAAATTACAAGTATTCTTCCATTCCAACACCTTCATTTTAATCCACCTCAATGAAAACTAATACTTTAAATCCAATTAAATTCCTGCCAAAACTCCTAAGTTACAATTATTATCATACTACTTAAGTCGACAATAATCTTACTCAATACCTTACTTATTATGCGAAACTTATTTACAGAACATCCACTCTATCATCTGAATTATAAGTTTATCAGCTTTAAGTAAATAGTTATACAATAACTACATAATAAATTTATTCCCAACTCCATTGACCTTTACAGAATTCGGGTGAGTTATGAATAGGGTTTGGGGAATGAGCCTCTGAAAACGAGCTGTCGGCGAATATATTTTCATTACTTACAAACTCATTTATTTTGCGTTTTGAATAATACCCACCCATTACAATCACAACCAATATTTTTTAGAAATTTAATTGTTTATGAAAAGTGGTTACTATCCGGTTCTGTGTTTGTCGTGGCTAAGGGTACTAATTATATTTATTTGTAGTGTGTTCAGTATATGCGACTTTTACAACAATTAATAAATTCTGGGCAACCCCTAAGGGGGCATGGGGGCGGCCCTAAGGGGGCATGGGGGCGGAGCCCCCATCGAGCCGTAGGCGAGTAAATACTGTATATTATGTAATGTTTAAAGTGACTGCGCTCAAAGTTTTCCCCGGTAATTAATTGAGTTCTTACAAAACATGGATTTTTAAGAGGGTGGGGAGTATACAATTCAGACCAATATCACGCCACACTCTAACTTAGGTATTGGTCATATTAATCAAATATATAAGGAGAGGGGGGAAGTCTATTTGCACAACCGCATATTTTTAACCTATAGATAGCAAAGGGCAATAAGAAAACACAAGCTTCAATCAATCTAGGGTCACCATTTTATACTCCATTGTTCTCCTTGTACTGATTAAATCAGACACACTTATTTTTTAATCAGCGCTCAACTTACGTAACATAATCTTTGCAGACTGGTCATCTTCGCCGGAGACGTGACGCCAATCGATGTGATGTGCCACATGCCGGCGGTGTGTGAAGAGAAGAACATCCCGTACGTTTACATCCCCAGCAAGCAAGATCTGGCACACTCGGTCGGCTTCCAAAACAGCTGCCTCATGGCGCTCGTCCGAGAAGATGCACGCTACAAAGACCTGTACGAAGAGTGTTACCAGGAGGTGAAGAAACTCGGGCACATCATGTAATTCCTTTCTTTTCTTTATACTTTTTGTAAATATATCCTTTAATAAAAGTTTTTGTAAGTTTATATCCTCAAGTCCTATTACAGTAACAAATTGTGGGACCCTAAGATAAGTTTTAGGTTTTTTCTTAGCAATTCATGGTAATTGGATATTTATGTAATTATTCAATTAATTTATTAATTGAAAATGCCCTTGTTATTAACAAAATCAAATACTTGAAAAGTAGTCATATATGTCATTGGAAAGGTATATCTTACCTGTAATACATCTTTGTACTTTATATCAGTATTTTAAGTCTTCAAAATACTGACCATATTATTTATTTATCAATAAAAGCTAATGAAATGGGTTCAAGGATTTACACAAAAAGGTACAAAAAATTATTTTTATAGTTCTCAAAGATTACTTTAACAAGCGAAATACAAGGCTTTGAATTACTCCGAATTTAAATTATTATTATTATTCCATCAATAATACTCTCTTAAATGTCTTTATTGCCTATGAGATACCCTAAGATTATAACTAAGTCATTCTGGTTGGTTTTTGTTGATTTTAGCGAATTTCCCATAGGGAATAAGCTATTACCGTAGGTCTCATGGAAAGACCTAAGCCCGGGACCATGATACTTTTTCGTTTTGAGGTGTCCAGAGACCGAAAATAATAGTCATTAAAATTTTTATATATATATATATGTATATATATATATATATATGTATATATATATATATGTATGTGTCCCTAGACACGATAACTCTCGTAAAAATGGTCCGATCGACACCAAATTTGGTAGAGATGTGTAATCCTACGTTTATTCGGATGAGTTCGAAAACCAGACATATCGACCTACCGGAAGGGGTAGTTTTGGGGGGTTTTGTACCCCAAAAATGGGTTTTTTGCATTTTTCATATGTAAATTTTAAAAATTTTAAATTTTTATTTTGACCATTGGATTTAGCTAAAAAAAACACACAATTTAGTATTTTGAAGCTTTGCTCTATCTCCATTGGTTACCGAGATATTACAAAGTCTAAAGACAGTACATTGTCTTTTAGGGCTCCAATGTTAATCTTATGGAGAATAAGGATGTGTTAATATTTCACTTATTAACCAATATTTTTGGATGAAACTTAGTATTTAGCTTCATTTGGTTGAGATTCATCCATTTAAGGTAAAAATTCTTGGCTTTTGTACTTATCATGGCAGCAAACCTGCATACTCTTTTGCCATGTTAATCATATGGAGAATAGGCAAACTCTTTTATTTATGGACAGATATTGATGAAACTTACTATATGGCTTTATATGGTCGAAATAAATTTTTTCTATGCTAAAAACCTACTTTTAGTGTCCCCCATGGCAGCATACCTGCATACTCTTTCCCTATATCTCAAGGAGAATAGACATTTATTTCCCTATTTATGAGCACGTGATGAAATTTTGTTTACAAATTTAGCTGGTCAAAATTAATATTACTAATTTGGAAATTCGCTGAGTACGCAGGTCTGCTGCGACGGGGGGTATTTGTATAATAATCGTAATCCCAGAACTTCATCCAGTGCTTCACCTGCTCCCATATTGCACCTTTATTTTAAGCCCGATAATGGTGGGAGGGGTTTTTAATGAAAGATAGAGACTTGGGCTATTTGATTCGCTTCTCACATTTTGTCTCCAGGATATGCTATATTCATAATGGTTCATTAGAGATGATAAACTTAAGATCAACTTTAGACTGTCAGCTTAATATTGTTTCAAAATATACAAAAAATCAAAAAGGAAATAAAATAATCCAAGTTTTTCTTTCATTAAAAACCCCTCCCAACTTTTATCGGACTTAAATAAAGGTGCAAAATGGAAGCAGGTGAAGGCACTGCAGGATGATTTTTATTCGCGAGGCCCCTGATACTAACAGCCTCTATGGGCAGCCGCTGAAAATGCTGGGCGTGCAGGCTATGAAAATATTCAATGAATAGCATGTATTATACTATTTGATTCGCTTTTTATTTTATTAATATTTTGAATCAATATTAAGCTATAATGATTCAAAGTTGATAAACTTTGGACCATCATAGCTTAATATTGATTCAATATGTAAGTTATAAAGCAAATCAAATAGCCCAAGTCTTTATCTTCCATTAAAACCCCCTCCCACCTTTACCGGTCTTAAAATAAAGGCGCAAAATGGGAGCAGGTGAAGCACTGCACGATGTATTTTTGTCCGTGAGACCTTTGTGCAGCCAAATCTCCTCCCTCAGATGATGATCTGCCTTTGGGCCTCACAAATGCTGAAGTGAAGCAGTGTTTGTTAAGTCACAGTGTTTTACAATGAATACTGGATATTGTTTCTCACCCTCAGTATGGTTGTGACCTACTCAAAACGTGTTCAGGTAGTTTCCGCAATGGCCACTGGCTTGCGCAGGCAAAGTAATTGCTCTATCCCTTTAGCCCCCTCTTAATTGTTGAAGATTTTAAAATGTTAATCTTATATTCTCAGCTTAAAATGATCAAATCTTATCTTAATGTATTTTTATGAATACAAACATTCAACCCATATATAAACTTCCAGCTATTTCTTATGGAGCAATATAAGTTAATACATTGATGTATTATTCAAAAATTTATTTTAGATTTCTTGTTATCGTCTGGATTCTTTCACTTCCGTCAAACAACCCTTCGAAGAGTTACTTTCATATTTTGGAATCTATGCTATCTTCAGTGCTTCATGAAGAACACAGTTGTAATTTTCTACTAAAAATATTGATGATGAAGCAGTGTCATAATTTCTGCCATATAGGTTATAATTCATTAAAATTGACATCACAATTCCCAACAAACTACTCTGTATCGATAAATTCAATAATATAAGTTAACTGTCCTTTTGTGTTAAAAATAAATATTTATTAGATTTTTTCCTAAGATAATTGTTTTTAATATGGTGGTGTAATATTGTTCTTGTAGACCAATATAAAACAAGTCATTGCTTAAAATCATTTTTAGTAATTAATTATAATTTGTAGAAATTTTAATATTTAGTTGTAGAATTCAGTAAGAAAAGTTATTTTTAATGTAATTAATGAATGAAGTTAAAGACGTTTAAAGTGTGGACTGCCTCCATAGTATTCTCAGCAGAAAACCATTGAAGCGCAGAAAACCACTCTAATGAAACCAAAACACAACCTTTTACTTATATGATCCACACAGAATTGAGCAAAGTGTTAACTAACAATCGACGGACCCAAATCAGTGTTTATTAATCCTCCAACTCAAGTAAATATACCAGAGTGCCACACCGTTCCAGTGATGTTTTGGTCGGCCAACAATCTCCATCGACCAAAATATCGATTTGTGTGAATGCTCCAATGCAAATCTTTGGTTCACCATGACTTGACAGACCTTTTGGTTGGCCGATGAAAATTTGTGTATGCGAAAGGGGGCCTTAGTTTGTGTTTAATACTTTATAAAGTTCTGTACAGAATGAGGAGAAACTTTGAGATAAAATACATAAGTAATAGAAAATTATTAGAAAACTCAATGGCAATTTCACTACCAGCGAGCTCATATATAAAAATTTATGAATCACAGTAATAAATTGGTTACTATAGTAGCTCGGGATGCTAAAAAAATTCCACCGTGTTAATGGGGGGAGACTATAGGGTTTTGTCCATTTTCTGCTTAAAGTGTGTGTCATTTAAAATTAATCGGCATCTACAATATGTGTAACTAAGTTGCATTTTAACAAGGGCCCTGGACTATTTCTATAAAATGTGCTGTTTTAAAACTTCTTGCTTAGTTAATCGTGAACATGTTCACCCGCAAACAAAATGTTCTACTTACTTTTGTAAAGCAACACAGTGCTTTATTTAACATTAATTAATTAGGATCCATGCCAGCTTTGAATTAGAACATTGCAAAGCCAATCAAATGTTTACTGACCAAAGCTAATACCAGGTGATCTGCTGAGTGGGATAGGCTATATCAGTCAACAGTTCTAATTGAAATTTAGTAATTTTTTTATTCTATTTTTATTCATTGTAATTTCTTTGATACTTTATCCTACCAAAAAGCTAGTGGTACATGATCAAGCTTGTTTTTTAATAAAAATCAACATTTATTAAAAATATTTCAAAAATAAGTGATTCAGTTTAAAAACCCTTTCTTTCCCACGGCTGCCATTTGGCAACAGGTCTTTTCTCATCAATTTTAAAAGTCCCATACATATACTGATTCAAAAGGCTTTGGAAATAAATGCCAGTTGTTTTGCGAAGGGAAATATTGTGTTTTCAGGTTAAAAGAACTGATTTTCAGTTTTGAAATTTATTAGTTTTGTGCTATGTCATTTTGAGCGCTGACACGTGAACTTTGTCACCTTTGAAGGTAAGTTTCATCAGCGTCTATGTAACTACAGACAATGAAAAAAATATTTTCAGACTAGTTGTTATTTCAATTGAAGAAATATCAGGTTGCTATGGTGATGGTTTTACTTTTCAATGACATAATTAATTGCAGTTGAAAAACCTGTACCCAATTAACACCTATGGGGAGATCAAGGCAGGTTTTTTGCCAATTTGTTTACGTTTAAGATCATTTTATTCCCAAATGTGCCAAATGGCAGCAGGTTTATTATTTAAAATAGCGCCATTTGGCATCCATGGGAAAGAAAAGGAAATCACTAAATAAAAATTGAATTTTTATTTCATTAAAAGTACTAAACAGAGACCAAGGTGTTCCCATAAGTGCCACACGGATACAAGTTTTAAATTTTTTTAATCTCTGAGGGAAAATTTAAAATATTTATGAATTTTGACTAATTAGGACCCAAATAAAAAGATTTTAACAAAAAATAGTTTTTTCTTCAGGTCTTTCATAATTTGGGAAAGAAAGGGTTAAACCACTGACCGTATCTGACCAATTAGTTCAGATTTGCACCGATCTGCTCACAATTGTTGATAATCACATAATTATTATAATCCTCGCCACGTAACTTGACGAATGAATTTTCACTACTATTCAGTTAAAATGATTAGATAATCAGCTGTTCTATAAACACTTGCATGTAACGTAAACTGGATGTTTTTGGAAAAGTAACTTACCCCCTCTCCTCCCCTCGCCTTACGGGGCTGTTTTTGGCCATTCGTCAACTTATGTGGCATGACTTATAAGGTGCATCAAGTCTGATTTTCATTGTGTTCTCAGCTGACCAAGTCTCTGCATAAAGTGATTTGACAGTTTTTTTTTTTTTTTTTTTACTGAACCTGATTAAAAAATCCTTAAAAACTAATTATTTTTATTCACTTTTCCTTTGCAAAAGTATATTTAGTTTTGCTAATTTTTTTTAAACCGCAAGCTAGTAGATGGTGTGCTATGACCTATTTTTCTTTTTTATACTTGGTCATCATAGGCCTAAGTCATTATTTTCGGCAAAAATGAAAATCATTTTAAGTATCTCACCTAATAGGCTACTGTGGTTATACAATCAGGTGAATTGTTTTCTATTCCTCCAGCACAATAAAGAAGAACATTAGCCCAGTAATGCACGATTTGACAAAATATTTCATATTATCAATAGCCTAAATTTTTAATAGTAACAAAATGCCTATGTTAAATACCTACATGTTTAAATATTCTTCATGTTTAAGAAGCACCATAATGCAGTCAATTAGTGTTTACCATAGGAAAAAATTGGGGTAGTTTTGATTTCTTTTGTTTCTTATGTTTTTGGGGTGCTGAATCCGAATCTGAGGTTTGCTAACAAAATTTCTTGACGGAACATTGTCAAAAATGGAAAAAATGTGAAAAATTTTTATTTTTTTGTAATTTTTTGTTTATAACTCAAGAACTATTAACTTTTCGTAAATAATGTATATTATAAAAATTAAAGTACAAAAGCTACAAAATGCACCCCCTATTTGTTATTCTCCCCCTAGTAGCACAGATATATATAAAATATATATCAAAATTAGTATTTGAAATATATGGGATAAAATTTTAATATGTATTAAATATATTCTCGTGAAACAAAAAGCCTGGTAAAATATATATCTAAAATAAATTTAATAAGTAATAAATACTTATTTTATAATATATTTTATATGTATTTAGAGTGTGAAATATTATATTTAATAATTATTTCAAAGATATAAAATAAGTTAAAATAACATATTTAAATGTATACGGAATGTATTTAGCTTATATTAAATATATTCTCGTGAAACAAATTGCCTGTTAAACTATATATTGAAAAGAAATTTATTAGGAAAATTATACATATTTATAATGTATTTTAAATGTATTTTTTGGGGTGAAAAAATATGTCTAATAGTTATTTTAAATATATAAAATAAGTTAAAATAACATAATTAAATGTATTCAGAATGTATTGATTTGTTTTTAAATATATTCTTGTGAAACACTTTTCCTGGTAAAATATATATTTAAAAGAATTTTAATAAATAATAAATATTCACTTCTAATATATTTGATATGTATTTAATGTGAGAAATAATGTTTTTAATAATTATTTGATGGATATAAAATACATTAAATATATGCAATACCACCTTAAAAGGTAATTTCAAAAGGAAATTAAAATTAAACCCAAATATACAAAATAATAACTGTATTTTCTAAAAAGGTTAAACATGTCTTAACATATCTCTTTAACTTCACATATTATACACTAAAGTAAGGCATAAAATTATATTTTATACTTTAAAACAGTTAACATTTTTAAATTATAAACATGGTTTGTAAAGTATGTCACTAAAGTTGTGTCAGAATAGCGACAAATTTCACTTAAAAGTATATCCTTAAATGCATATTTACCCAGATGTTCACAATATTGTTTTCTGCATACTTAATGAGTAAAATTTTAACTCGGTGACAGATTGTTGAAGGAAGTTCATATTTTAAATGGATAAAAAGAGGTTTTCCTTGTATTTTTAAGATCTCGGACAATGCAAATATTAAAAACCGCATATCCTAAAAACTCCATTATTTGTTGTTCGATCTTTACAAACTTAAGTCATTATTTAGATTAGAAATTTGTAGTTTTTGTGTCATAAAATTTTGTTACGTTTAAAATTTTTAATATTTTTTAACCTTTTCCGAGCATTTGACGTATATATACGCCATTGACGCTCATCACTTGCAGGTGTTTGCCATATATATACGCAAGTCAATCTGAGTGTTTGACGTACATATATGTCAAAACATTAAAACGTTAGGTATTTTAATTGCTTCTTGGCTGCCTATAGTTACCTTAGGCCATTAATAAGTATTATTGTTATTATATCTTTTTTATTTCTTTTGGTAAATTTCTGTTTTGTGGGTTGGCATCATTGATCTCGAAACATCTGTTCTACCGGCCGGCTGAGTCATCCTCGTGTAATTGTTTTGCGCATTCAGCAATAGTATTTGTTTACGTCTAATGAGATAAAGGTTTGTGAAATATATTCAGTGGATTAGACATACTTAAGTTTTGTGACATACTTAACAAACAACCTGTATATATGCCTAAGTTTTAGTTTACCAAAAGTTAAATTAAACTATGAATTCACATGTTAAAGTCTACTGTCCTTAACATTAAACATACAAATAAACAAAAAAATTCAAGTATGACAAAGAAAAACTATAAAAACATAAGTTAAAGTAATAAACTGCCCTTAAAACATTCAACATACAAATAAACAATAAAATTCAAGTAAGTCAAGTATGACAAAAATATTATATTATTATTATTAGCCAGTTGTCCATGAAATTCCAGTATATTTCACAACAATCCAAGTTTTCCCACCTGGTGCTGACATTTTATCAAACTTACTTTAGAGGTACCCTGTATACCCCAAAATGTTAGGCACTGTACTTAGTTTAGTGGTAACTTTAATCCGTAAATTATGTTGACAATCTTCAATAAATTTTTTTGACAATATTTTTCTTGACAATCTTCAACTTCATCAGTAAATGAGTTTAGTACATTAGGCAGACTCGTTCCCCTAGAAAACAATTATTTATTTAAGTAAAACAATAATAGGTATCAGTTATGTAAAAAAAAGATGTAGATTTTCCTTTATGTAGGCGTAGTCAAAACAGTGAAAATGCTAAAAAATTCATTTAATAATTAACTTTTTTGTCAAAAGGAAAGATATTTCTATATTAAACTAATAGCTGTTACCCGGCATACTTTACAATGCCATCTCAGTAATTTTGTGCCTCACTCGCCGTCAGCCTTGGATAGTTCACTGCCGTCAGGTTCAGCTCATTCAAGTCTATAAGGCCCGGTTCACACGAGCGTCAAAACACTCTGCGTGCACGCTGCATCGACGCGGCTGTGCTGCAAATATTCAGTTCACACGTAGCGTTAGTTTGACGTTGACTTGAATTTAAGCAACATATGTTTATGAATTGCCATAATAGTCATGTGGATTTTTTTTGAATTTCCGTATAGTTATGCTATCGAAATATCGATCAGTTCTCAGGTAAATACCCCCGTCGCAGCAGACCTGCGTACTCAGCGAATTTCCAATGGAATTTTGGTATATTTTCTATTTCCCCATAAAATCCATGGGGATGAGAGTTGTAGGTTTGCCGCCATAATATGGGTTTAGTTGGTAAATATAAGTTAAATCCTACCTAGTGATTGTACATACCAAATTTTATAAGGTTATGGTGTTCTGTTTATTTTCCCCATAAACCCCATGGGGTGAGTATGTAGGTTTGCCGCCATATGGGTTTTGTAAACAAGTATAAGTTAAACCTTATCTAGATAATGTACATACCAAATTTGATTAAGTTATGTCAATAAATAAGCAAGATATACGCTTTTTTTGATTTCCCATAAGAATAACATGGAAAACACGTTTTTTGATTTTCCCCGTAACCAGTTATGCTAAGATAAAAATTCAAAATACCAAATTGTTTGTTTTTTTAAGCTCTTTTAAATGGTTTCAGTTAAAATTATTGAATTTTAAAAATTGAGGTCGAAAAATGCCAAAAACCCATTTTTAACCCTTTTGAAACCCCATAAAACCCCGTTCCAATGGTCCGATCATTCTGGTTCGCGAACTCAACCTAGTAGATGCTGGCTTACACCCCTGTACCAAATTTCATCAAAATCGGAGGTTCCGTTCAAAAGTTATCGTGTTCACGGACACATATATATATATATATATATATATATATACACATATATATCAATTTGAACGAACGGTGTTTTTGGCTTCTAGGGACCTCAAAACGAAAAAGTATCATGGTCCCGGGCTTAGGTCTTACCGTGACTACTACCGTAATAGCGTATTCCCTATAGGGAAATTCGCTAATAATGGAGGAATATAAAAGAGAACTGTAGTCTTTGCATTCTTAGTTTATAATTATATCCTATATAACTATAAAGAATAGGAAGCACTGGGTACACCGTTTGGTGAGTTCCTGTTTAGTAAAAGGAGCATTTGTTAGACTTTTTGTGTCCTCGATACTAAAAATGAGAACAGCTGTTTATGGAATTAATTATAAAGAAACATTGTTTTGCCATATATTGTGATCATATAAACATCTCAAATAAAAAACTCTAAGAAAACCTTACATGAGTATGATGGCGACCTGGGGCTATGTCCTGTCCCACAGAAATAGGAATAATACCTCGCAGCATACCTGCGTACTCAATGAATTTTCAATGGAAATTTGGCATAAATCGTTTTTTATTTCCCCATAAACACCATGGTGGTACGTGTATGTTTGTGCCAATATGGATTTTTATAAGCAAGTATAAATTAAACCTTGAGTGAATGTACATACCAAATTTGATATAGCCTATTTGTTATTTTTATATTTTCTCCATAAACACCATGGGAGTGAGTATGTATATTTGCCGCCACATGGGTTTTGTATGCAAATGAAAGTTATACCCTTCCTATAGTGAACGTACGTACCAAATATTTCAAGCTTGAAATTGCAGGGTTTATTGGTTTTCTATAAGAATACAGTAGACTCCCTCTTAACCGGCCTAACCTGACACAAAAAAAAACATCTTTTTAACCGGCCATTTTTTATCTCAACATCGCTTTAACCGGTTGTGTTTTGTCGGAAACGTTGTTTTTTTATCTGTACAATTTTTGATGTTAATCATATTGATGTTCTCAGACCAATTAAAATGTACTGTCCTGGACAGAAGTGAATGCCACCAGAAGGGAGTGCATATGGACGTGCTATCCAATAGACTATACAATAAAATAAAATAAAACAATTATTATTAACTTTGTTTAGTCATGAGTTTCATGGATATTAGCTATAAATTGTATACAGTAATATATATAGAGTTGTTTTTCAAGTCAAGATTAATTGCATTTAGGTCATTTACAATTGTAGGTTGGCGTTTTTCAATGTACCGTACATCAATTTAACAGAATTCATTATCCAGCCGCGGTCTGGTCCCGAGGTGGCCGGTTAAGAGGGAGTCTACTGTAATATACTAAACATTTTTTTAAATTTTCTTCATAAACATTTGAGCCAAATCAAAAATTAAAATTTATTACTTAATGAAAAGCTTTTTGAAATTAGGTATCATGTGACGTAGACCAAAGTTACTTTTTTGTGGTTATGAATGTACAGACTGTGCTCGTATATCTGTATTATTAATATGTTTAATGTATTGGGTTAAACAACATGTTTTATCTATCTATTTATTGACTTTGTCCAATCTGCAAAGAAAATTACAATAAAATGATTCTGATTCTGATTCAATGCAGTTTCCCTCACAACTTTAACTAGGGATTTCCCTATTAAGGAAGCCTTGAGTAAAAACTTCATTGGCCTACAGTATTCAAAAACAATTTTGCAAAAATTTTAGTTTTATTACTCAAATACTTTATAAGATATTATATCGTTTCCAGACTTTTTACCATCCTGTTTAACAATATAAATAATATATATTTAACTTATACAGTAGAACCTCGATAGTTCGACTCTCGATAGTTCGACACTCCTGATAGTTCGACATGGTCCATGACAACTTAACATGTTAATAATGACCGATAGTGTCCATGTTGGAGCCAAAAAAAGTTGAAAATGTAAACAAATTAGCGAATGATTTGAATGTTGTTTATGTTAAAGTTCAATTAGGTTATGGTTTCACTAAAATTTAGTGTTTCCTAAATTCAAATTATGATTTTTATACTCCCAGTGTTAAAATTTCCCATATACTCCCTATAGTTCGACATTTCGATAGTTCGACACTCTCTAAGTCCACAAAGTGTCGAACTATCGAGGTTCTACTGTATTGAATTTGAATAAACTTCTAGAGAAAACCTAAATAGGAACATGGTCAAGGGCTTAGTTAGGTATCGCATGAGTACTACTTTGAAATTTAATTTACAGCTTTGTATTTAAAAGCTGTCCTGAGTTGTTAGTAAAATTTTTATTTGCAAACACTTGCCATACTTACTTCTTAATAATGTTTATGCATTAGTGTTCAAAAATAAAAGTTTTCTATCATTTTGATCCTTGCGCCTCTGGCCCTTGAGACTAAATTTATTACAAATCTCTTCTGAGATAATGCGCTTCTGAGATAGGTGCTTCTTGCACATTTTAAAAGTTGCTGGTTTCTGCATGTGATACAAGTTCTTTTTTCTGAAACATTACAATTAAAATATGTTAATACCCATTTAACAAAAACTACTTTCATATATACTTACCATCTTGTAAGTTATATAGTTACAGTGTAAGTGTAAATATATCGAGTAGTGTTCAAAGACGTTTAAGGTAGGCTAAATCACCCAAATACCGTGACCTTAAGGGAAGCCCATCTCTTTTTCTGTAGGCTACATGAAAAAATAAATAATAGGCTACTTCACAAATTTATATCATATTAGGGTCTACTAGTTTTTTGCTATTAAATTCGTGGCAAATCCATGGTTTTTGTTTGTAACATTACGTGAAATTAATTTTACTATCGCCCTAAATAATGCCGTTACATTGTTTTGCCATTCTGACGTAAGTACGTGACTCAAGTGACCAAATGTCCGTGATTGTGCTGCTAAAATCCGTGACTCTTAGTTTCAGAGGCAATGAATGTTAAATGACATCCAAAAAAATAACTGAAAAAACGCCTGTCCCAGAATACGCTAACCTCTAAACTACCATATTTTATTATCTCCCCAATAATAAATCCATATATAAAAGTGTTGGGGTACAATTACAACGATTTAATAGGTTAAACCGATATTGGGGTATCGGAGTAACCTAAATTATGAATACCATTTCATCATAATCCACAATAATAAGGTACCTTTTGTTCAGACTGCCTGATTCGTTCAAAATTAATCTCAAAACATCGAATTTAGGTTATAAATGATGAAATGGACGTCTATGAATGCCGGTTTTCTTATTATTGGTGAAAAAATTACGATATTTGGTAGGATCTCAGAATTTGGGTATTTTTCCTTAATTATTTCGAGTGTAGTTTCATAACTGGGCTACGATACTATCGAATGAAAATATCCATCGATCCGATTGACATATCTTTTGTATTAACTATTGATTCAATCTAGACCTAAATAACAAAGCCAATCGCTGTAACTAACTACCCCTGTTTTGTTTAGCTTTTTATTTTAATATTCACATTTAAAAACAAGAATAACCTGACATAGGCTCTATAAGCCTACAATTATCGCATCAAAATCTAAACCCTAATAATGATAATGACAACTCAGGCCTAATTTTGACAAAATAACATATAACAAAAACAGTTTCCAATGTATAAGTTATCGTACTTATGTGTGGTCTAGGCCTACTCTCACATTTTAACTTTCCAGGGCATAGGTTGGTACCTTATATTAATGGAGATTAGTTTATGTTATGTTATGATAGTTAGATTAGGATTAGAGCAAATTACGATATCGATCTGATTGATCGATATTTTCATTCGATAACTTAGTAACGTAGCCCAGTTGTGAAACTGTACGTCCAAAAGTCTCTCGATTCCCAGATAATTAAGGCTGATGGTTAAATCGACCGGTTTAAATGTTTAGGGCGGATGAACCACTTTCTATTTGAACTAGGCATTGGACTCAAGAGTTTATTCAAGAGTTATTTAGTTATTCAAGAGAGGGTCTTTATCTAGCCTTCCTAAGGCTATGTAACTAAGGCTATGTACATTAACTCAAAGAAAACCAGTCGTACCATGAATTCAGAATGTATCTATCTAAACATAGGACTAGCCTACAATATAACCTAAGCAAGTTTTGAGCTGTGTTCTCCGAAGAAGTTTGTACTAAAAACTAACCTCAAAGTCTTTATTAGTTTTACTTGCTGATGTTAATAAAGAATTACTGTGAGAATCAAGGATATGATAAACTTCACTCTCTAAACTAACATATATTTTATGTATTTTATTGATACTCACCTGAACATGGAAAATCCTGGCATCAAATGTGTAGCCAAAACGAAAACAAACACTACAAGCAACTTTCTTTTGTCTACAGATACTTTGGATATTATAAGAACTGTATACAACATCAAAACTAACTTTTTAAACGTTAAAACTCGAAGATAACAAAATAAGGTAACAGAAACAGAATGTCATCGACGCCGGTGATTGCAATATTAATTTGACAAACGACACATAACCTCCCAACGCGAACGCATGAACGCAACGCCCAACCGCCGAACCGCCGTTCCTCCGACCTTGTAATTTTCTTCTTCTTCCTCGCTGCAAGATGCAATATTTCGTAGTTTGTGATTCGTCCAAGAGAACACCAGCTGTATTAATTGAACCAATACGCTGAACTGTTAATTAAAGCAAAGAAATTGTGACAAAACGTTACCACAAAAGTTTTTAATTCGAATGTAACACAAAATAATGTAAAAACTAGAATTTTTTATTTTTTTATTTGATGTAAACTTTGAATTAATTTAAATTTATTAAAATGTGCAAAAAAGGTCAAATTATTATTGGTATATTTAAAAAATAATGTATTTTATTCATTTAATTAGTTCATTATATCTTCAACAAACAAACTACCGTTAATTGCTGTTTTACTGTATGTAAAACTGTACTGTTTTCACTTTAACTTACTTGGAACTTGGAACAAACTAACCAAATTTAAGTAATTTTTTTAAACATATTGTTCAATAACTACCAAATTACGGAAATGAATATCTTGAACGGGATTATCTAATTTGTATGATTTTTTTCTTAAATATTTTATAAAAAAAAAATATGTAAGCGCATATACAAATCTTTCTTCTTAATTCTATAAGGGTATTGTCTGTTGCTTTCTCTTGACCTACCTAACAGATTTGTAAGATCGAGGTGTTATTTTAGAGCCTAAAAGAAAAAAAATCCTTAAAAAATAAGTCCTAAAATGTTTTCTTAAAGCAAGCTAGCCACGATTTTGTCTTTTACACTTCATAATGATTTTTATTTCAGTAACGGATCATTCAGCCCGTTCATAAGCATCCACCGCATTTACCGCAATGAGGTTTGTTTACATTTTTGCCTGCCACGTGACAAATCCCACTAATAAAGTGTCTGGAATTTGTCACGATAATTTAATTCATCAACTTTTTTGTCTCTTTTAAAATGATGATGAAATTTACCAGTTTTGAGATATTTCAGTTTTAAAGTCTAAAATGATCTCCATTTTGAAAATATACATATGAAAATAATATGTATATTTATCCACTATGCCACTATCCTGTAGTGTGATATTATGTTGCATATAAATGTAATGATTATGTTCATTCTCTTTGTAAAATGGCGTTGCCGTGTATAAATAAATAAAAAATAAATTTGTTTCCTGGAAATTATCATTGATGTAGTTAAGATCCATGCCAAATATGAACTTCATACAATGATCTGTTACAGAAAAAAATTATCAAATAAAAAAATGTGTGACGGCCAGCGGCCTAACAAAGCATATTAGGTCATGTTGACAGAAACTTTTGTTCCTGTAATAGTAAACATCTCCCAAATCTTGAAACGATTTTCTGACACCCTGTATATATACGTGGTTAATGTTTGTGGGTAATGAATTTAATATATATTACATACATATTTTTTAGTTCCGGAAGCATTAACCACATATATATAAGTATGTATGTAATTTATATTAAATATGTATTTTATATATCTGTACAAAGTGAGCGACTTTATAATTTGAACATATTAAATATATATTTCATATATAATTAATATATATTTAACTGATATTTTTATAACCTCAAAATATGTCCATCCGATATATTTCAATACATATAACATATGTATAAAATATATATTATATATATTTATATTAAGTGTTCTGTTTTTATGATTTGAACATATTAAACATAAATTTAATATATAATAAATATATATTTAACTAATATTTATATAACATCAAAATATGTTCATGAGATATATTTCAATACATATAAAATAGTTACAAAATATATATTTAAAAAATATTAAATACAGGCATGTATCAAATATGTATTGATATATATTAAATATTATATTTATATATATCCGTGCTACTAGGGCCGATGAACCGTTTGGGCTCCAGGGCTGTTTGAATATTGGAGTTTTAGCGAATTTACCTATAGGGAATACGCTCTTACGGTAGTAGTCACGGTAAGACCTAAGACCGGGACCATGTTACTTTTTCGTGTTAAGGTCCCCCAAAGCCAAAAACACCGTTCATTCAAACTGATATATATGTATATATATATATTATATATGTATATAGTCAGTTAACACAATAACTTTTGAACCAAAACTCTGATTTTGATAAAATTTGGTACAGGGGTGTAAGGCAGCATTTACTTGATCGAGTTCGCAAACCAGAATGATCGACCTACCGGAAGGGGTAGTTTTGGGGAATTTTGTACCCCAAAAATGGGTTTTTTGCATTTTTCATCAATAATTTTTAAAAATATTTAATTTTTATTTTCACCATTGGATTTAGCTAAAAAACACACAACTTAGTATTTTTAAGCTTTGCTCTATCTCATTTGTTTACCGAGATATTAAAAAGTCTAAAAACAGTACATTGTATTTTGGGGCTCCAACATTAATCTTATGGAGAATAAGGATGTGTTAATATTTCACTTATTAACCAATATTTTTGGAAGAAACTTGGTATTTAGCTTCATTAGGTTGAGATTCAACCATTTATGGTAAAAAAATCCTGGTTTTTGTTCTTATCATGGCATCAAACCTGCATACTCTTTTCCCATGTAAATCATATTGAGAAAAGGAAAACTTTTTTACTTATGGACAGAGATTGATGAAACTTAGTATATATCTTCATATGGTCGAAATTTTTTTTACGCTAAAAACCTACTTTTAGTGTTCCCTGTGGCAGCATACCTACATACTCTTTTACGATGTGTATCATTAGGAGAATAGTCATTTATATCCCTATTTATGAGCACGTAATGCAATTTTGTTTACGGGTTCATCTAGTCAAAATTAATATTACTAATTTAGAAATTCACTAAGTAGTACGCAGGTCTGCTGCGACGGGGGGTATTACCATATGGGTTTGTAAGGAAATATAAGTTAAAACTTGCATAACGAATGTGCATACCAAATTTGATCAATTTCTATTATTTTTATTTTCACCATAAACCTGATGGGGGAAAGTATATAGGTCTGTCGCCATATGGATTTTGAAAGTAAATAAAGGATATACCTTTTCTAATGAATGTACATAAACAATTTTATAAATATATGTCAATAAATAAGCAAGATAGAGGGTTTTGTTGATTTCCCATAAGAAAACCGTGGAAAACTTATATTTGGATTTTCTCCATAACCATATAAGCTAAATAAAAAATTCAAAATACCAAATTGTTTGTTTTTTGAGCTCTTTTAAATAGTTTAGGTTAAATTTGTTGAATTTTATAAAGTAAGGTTAAAAAAGCCAAAAACCAAAAGGTAACCCATTTAAAACCCCATAAAATCCCGTTAATGTTGTCCGATCATTCTGGTTTGCGAACTCGATCAAGTAAATGCTGCCTTACACCCCTGTACCAAATTTTATCAAAAGAGTTTTGATTCAAAAGTTATTGTGTTAACTGACTATATACATATATAATATATATACCAAATTATATTATTATAAAATATAAAATAAAAAATTATATTATTATAAATATAAAATATAAAATATATTATATAATATATATATATATAAATTATATTATATAATATAAAATACCAAATTGTTTGTTTTTTGAGCTCTTTTAAATAGTTTAGGTTAAATTTGTTGAATTTTATAAAGTAAGGTTAAAAAAGCCAAAAACCAAAAGGTAACCCATTTAAAACCCCATAAAATCCCGTTAATGTTGTCCGATCATTCTGGTTTGCGAACTCGATCAAGTAAATGCTGCCTTACACCCCTGTACCAAATTTTATCAAAAGAGTTTTGATTCAAAAGTTATTGTGTTAACTGACTATATACATATATAATATATATATAAATATATACATATATAATATATATAATAATAATAATAATATATATAATATATATGTATATAATATAAATATATATAATATATATACATATATATCAGTTTGAATGAACGGTGTTTTGGCTTTGGGGGACCTTAACACGAAAAAGTAACATGGTCCCGGTCTTAGGTCTTACCGTGACTACTACCATTGACTATTGAACGTTACTCTTAGGAGACTGCTCAAGCCCATGTATTTGCTGTAACAGCACGACGGTGCTGCTATCCCTCGGCCGAAGGTTGCGCCGGGGAGCATTTCGCTTGGTTTAGCCACCGTACGCGAGCGCCACGGTGGTTGTTTAGAGAACTAAGCGCTTTTGAATGAGCAGATGAGAAGTTGGGGACGGTGGACGACACGGCCCCACTTTCACTTTTCTGTACCTACCCTCTCTCTCTCTCTCCTCAAAATTCGCGACTGGCCGGACCAAAGGTAGGCAGCGAGGGGTGGCGAGGGACTTGGTGTTGGCGGAACGATCTGATACTGTATCGGAATCGGAGCACTACTGAATTGTTATGTTCGTTCAATTTTGTAATAAAATAGTTTTACACTGATAAAGACAGCATTAAGGTGTTGTGCATAAATCTACTTACCCGTCACTCTCAATTTAAATTATGTATATATATTTTTGGGTGTGCACCGTCAAATAAGATTTGCTTTTTGGAGACTGTTAAGTCAATGACCTTGGCCCACGTCGTTTCCTATATTCACATTAAGGACTCTTTACAATGTTAAGAGTTCCTTACAGACATATTAGCCTACTGTAGTCAAAATTATTAGATTTTCATATTTATATATTGATTAACCAGGGGTAATGATAAGATATAGTTTTTAAATTGTATGGAGAAATGAGACAAGCTCCAAATTACTGTCCCGTAGCTCACTGTTGTCTAGCGACGAGGATTTAGCAACTGGAAAATAGCAGGTCGAGTGCACCCTTCTGTTCCTTGGCGGGTTTCCCGGTCCTTTGTGTTGGGACCGGGTTGCTGGGACAAAGGTTGTAATATTCCTGAAATTTGCTTATGACTCATGCGCGAAACAAACTCGTTCTCAGTTGGTGCCTAAGCTGCAACCAGTTTCCACACCACAGTGGTTTTGGAGGAAGCAGTGCTGTGTTCGTGTTGTGCGGGAGTTAGTGTGTATTTTAAGTCATCACCAAGGTTAGTAAAGATACAGAGTTTTCCACATTTCAATTATCATTGCAGTAAAGAGTTACTGTGATGATGTATTTAGACCTACAATATTTTTAAAACATAACAATAAAAAACTTGCGTTGTAGATTTCTTAACGTACCCATAATGAGGATCAACATATCACCGACAAACAAAAAATACCAACAAGTAAACTGATTTCATGAAACAATTACCCTCCACTTAATTAATGTTCTATACACTAAAAAATCTAAGACTTTTTGTAATCAGAAATACTTTAACATTTTCAATTGATTTCGAGTTTTTTGGTGTCGTTGGATAGTTCTAGGTCGGTAGTTATCTTTATCAAAAATTTATGAGAATCAGACCTAAACAATGGCACTATCCTTCATTGAAGTTTGAATTTTTCCTATTAGAATGAAATTGGCATTGGCTTCAGCATTTTAATTCTGCGGTCTACCCCTGCCAAAACAACAACAATGCCGAATGCCGCCTCGCGGCCGTAGCGCTAGGCGAGTTTGATGGCTGCAGAGGTTTACGGGGATCGTGTTTCAGAATTAACCGATTAAGATAGAGATTGGCTGTTAACTTTTTCTAAAAGAAGGAAAAAGGATCTATTCGACTATCTTTTTAGAATTTTTAAATAAAATTTCTAATTTCAGTAATAATTGTCTAAAATCATCTGTTTTTTAGTTTTGTAAATGCAGAGGTTTACGGGGATCGTGTTTTAAAACTAACCTCTTAAGATAGAGATTGGCTGTTAACTTTTTTTTAACGTAGAAAAAAGGATCTAGTCGGCTATCTTTTTAGAATTTTAAAATAAAATTTCTAATTTCAGCTATAACTGTCTAAAATCATCTGTTTTTTCTCGATTTTTAACTGAAGTTTTCTATTGGTTTTAATGAACTAATTACAAAAGTATAGCAAAGGGAAATTAGTACCGTTATTCTTCTTTAATATGACACTTTATTTATAGCTCTAGGCTTCATTTAGCAGAAGATAACACGATTCTAAAAAACCCTTGCATTTGGGTGCGTGCCAGGGGTAGACCGAAGTGGTCCCGGGCTCCGGTCTACCCGTAGCGCGCACCTAAATGCAAGGGGTTTTTTTTAGAATCGTGTTATCTTCTGCCAAATGAAGCCTAGAGCTATAAATAAAGAGTCATATTAAAGAAGAATAACGGTACTAATTTCCCTCTGTTACACTTTTGTAATTAGTTCATTAAAACCAATAGAAAACTTCAGTTAAAAATCGAGAAAAAACAGATGATTTTAGACAGTTATATAGCTGAAATTAGAAATTTTATTTTAAAATTCTAAAAATATAGCCGACTAGATCCTTTTTTATACTTTAAAAAAAAGGTAACAGCCAATCTCTATCTTAAGAGATTAGTTTTAAAACACGATCCCCGTAAACCTCTGCATTTACAAAACTAAAAAACAGATGATTATAGACAATTATTACTGAAATTAGAAGTTTTATTTTAAAATTCAAAAAAGATAGCCGACTAGATCCTTTTTTCTACTTTTATAAAAAGTTAACAGCCAATCTCTATCTTAATCGGTTAATTCTGAAACACGATCCCCGTAAACCTCTGCAGCCATCAAACTCGCTTAGCGCTACAGCCACGAGGCGGCATTCGGCATTGTTGTTGTTTTGGCTGGGGTAGACAGCAGCCTTAAACAAATGTTAATGTAAAGCTGTAAATAAGTGTAGTTTTGGTTTACCGTATTTATAAATTTTTGTCACTTTTAACCCTAGAAGCGGAAATTGCCGGATATCCGGCAACTTCATTTTTGCGAAAATCGTCAATTGCCGGATTCCGGCAATATAGGTCAATTTTTGTTCAACTACTCATTACACATGGAAAACGATCAATAAATGTAATAATATTGATACCATTTTAAAGAGGAAATTGAAGGATATGGAAGAAGACGTAAATAGTTGTAATGCTAGGCGATTCTATCTATTGCCGGTGTGAAACCTCACGCGTCTCAATACAAAAATGTTTAAGGAACCTTCATATTTTTTATTAAGTAAAAAGAAAAACGGTTATTTTTTGTTCATAAGGGTAATAATACCAAAGAATATGTTGTAAAGTTTAGTAAACTAACAAGTCCTTTTTATATTACCTATACTTTGATTTAATTTCTTTGTGTCAAACATACAACCTAAGGTTGTCAATTTTGCCCATTTTACCTATTTTTTTAAATTTTAAATTAAATATTGTAAGAGTTCTAGTAGTGTCTAATCTATATATATAATTCTGTAAGCGAAATTTCTTGAGCAAAATTGTGAGCGTTATACAAATCGCAGGAAGATGGGAGGGGTCTCAAATTAAAGGTCTCGGTGCTATGCACGAGGGAAAACTATCGGCATGTCTGTAATGTTACCAGGAAATGATGAATAATGTAAAATGTCCTCCATAAGAATAGCATGGGAATTTACGAAACATCTGCTTTGTGTACATTAGAACATATGTTTTGGTTTATTTGAAAAAGAAAGCCAGATGGAATACAATGAGTGAAGATAATCCAGATGATCTTATATTATACTAATCACCGAAAGTGGCAATACTATAATAAAATTTTTTTGCGTCGAATGACTACAAAATTCACTAGGAGTGTTTCTTTAATCTTACAAATTATTAAAAATTTACAGCTGATTTTTACATTAACATTTAAATGAAAAAAAACTTTATAATCCAGCATATGTATGCAAGTAAATGGTAAAATAAAATTTAATTTTGAGACAGGTACAATGAGAAATGAGTTATGGTTCAAGAAAAGTTTTTTTATTTACATTAAAGTATATGTTTAGTTTGATTTTAAAAAGAAAATAAACTAAACCCACAGAATTTACATTAAATTAATATTAGTTCAAACGTATAGTGTGGCAGCCAACAAAGTGTTGGTATATAATGCAAGATATATTTTTTTGTGTTTTACAAATTGTAGAATGATAGGATTGATAGAGTTTTAATTAAAGACGTTTGTTCCAAAGACTAGGGAAAACAGCAACATGCCCAAAATCTTTCAAATAAATTAGAAAGAACGGGGAAATTGCTCCATAAAATTTACATGGATTAAAACAGGCTTACTTTTTTATAAAAATAAGTTACGTGTAACTATTAGGAGAGCCGAATTTTGTACAGCGAGTGAGGACACTATACTTTAAGCGAGAGTGTTCCAATTTTGTAACCCTAAAAAATAAAACAGGAGGGAAAATACTACTGTTTCAACTCATGGACAAACAACATAATCAAATGGTTGAATAAAGTATGGTGTATGATGAACACCATTGAAAGTTTATTTATTCTGAAATGGGTGCTGAGCATCCATCACGGTTTTTAATTATTGCTCCTTTTCTAAAAATGGGGAAATACTCCATAAAATTTATAGGGATTAATAAAATTTTACTTTGTTTTTACGAAAATAAGTTACATGTATTTATTAGGAGGGCCAAAAATTGTACAGTGAATAAAGACAGTCTACTATAACGGAGTGTGTTCACATTTTGTGACAATAAAAAAAAATAAAACAGAAGATAAAATACTATTTCAACTTTAGAAAAACAAGATACAGTAATCAAATGATTGAAAAAAGCTGGTGTATGATCCAGCTGGTGTAAGTGTATTATCCTGAAATGGGTGCTTAGCATCCGCACGGTTTTTAATCATTGCCCATTTTATACATTGTGTTAATCTTTTTCTTAGCTCAAGGATTACGATTTATTAAAAAAACCCATTTTTAAAATTGATATAAGTTTTAACCATAGACAAAATTAAGCATTCATTCATTACGGGTATCTTAAGATTGTAAAGAGTGCTTTGGAAGCGGATGACTGCCTTTGGTCATTGGGCTATTAATTAATGATTCTGAATAATGAAACAGCTGCTATTTGTCAGTAACAAAAAGGTACACCTCATCTGATCCATCACAATCATTACACTCACCCTTCAGTCATACTCACTTTAAAATATGCACCACAGGGTGCGTCGGTGTTTCAAATAAATAGCAAAGTCTTTGCAAACAATATTGCTAAAATATTATAGATAAAAATTAATCTTCAAACAGCTTTCTTTATAAAACATTTTCTTGGTAATCCACTAAGATCTACATTATTATAGTTAGGGGCTTTTGCACCTATAAGCCACTAGTTAAAATATATTTTAGAATGATTTATAAAATTGATTGTTTGCATTTTGCTAATGATATACTAGCAGCGATTAGTTTTATTTTATTTAAATGCTATGTTCTTTTGTGAACAAAATGAGTATGCATATGATAGGGTTATCTTGTAAGGTTAAGTCAAAGAGAGGGTTTGAAGTAACCTCTGCAGATTTTGCTGGAATACGGCCTGAGGGGTAGATTTTTGTTCTAAATTCGACCCGTGCATCCATTCACTCAAATGTCTTAAGACAAATTTTTTTTATTATTTCCTTATACTTATGTATATTTTCTTGTTCAGAATGATCTGTACTACAAATATATGTACAATTGATCATATTATCAAGTTGTATAAAAATTATATGAAGCTTTGAGTATCTAAATTAGGTTTTTTTGAAAATAAAAATAAAAAAAAATTAAACACATAGACTATAAAATAAAGAACAAAATTTTTTATGGTACAAAAACGCATTATTTCCAATAAATATATTGTACAGTTTAGTAATATTGCACATTTATATAATATGTATATATTATTTACTTTATTTTTATCTTTAAAATGTACAGGGCACGTTTGTAATTTTTTCCACTTTCCGTAATTTCCCCTGTAACAGGTGTAAAAAAAATTTCTAACAAACTAAACATATTTCCACGTAGGGAAATAAATTGCCTACAGTTTGTACATCTTCGATTTTCTGTATAAAAATCAGTGTAAAAGTTCTAGCACTCTACTTTTGAAAAATATTTCAAAAGTTTTCAAAAAATTCGGGTTTTTCACATTTTGTAAAAAACGTACCAACAGGGATTCTATTTAATAAATTTTAGAAATAATCTATGTCTTATTTATTGTAAAAACTGTTATTTTTTTTTTAAACGTCTGCAAAATGGCCGAAATTGACTGGCCACTTAGCGCACCCGCACCGATTTGGCCTGGCCGCTCTTAGGGAATCTAAATTTATGGAATACCCATTTTTTCATAATAACTACGGTAACATTAAACGAATACTGAAAAAATATTTGATCGAAATTTACTAAGCTTCACGGTAATATGTTGCAAGACCGTCTTTATCAAAAACCTAAAATTAAATTAAAAAGTCATTCTTGAAAATGTTTACTTTAGCAAAACTTCAAAATTATTTATTAAATTAAAACATATTTTAGTATTAAATCATACTATAACTCTTGATGCTCTAAACAATCATCTTGAATTCAATATCAGAATTTTATATTGTACTACGAAGTACGAGTAGATCTGTGCCATAGTAGATAAAAGACGGTGTGTGCCCATACGAATTTGTCCAGTATCCCTGCCGGCAACTGTGTGAATCTTTGGCCTACAGCTGAGATTTTGAACATTTACTCAGGAGCCACACGGATTTTTCCTTGAGCTCTCAATGTATACAGAACCGAATAAGTAGGGACATCCTTATGGGGAAAATAAGGACGTCCTTATTTTCTCAGGGTAAAACAGTTTTGATAGGCCTGCCCACAAAACACCCATTATCATAATCTACATTAAATTCGAATTAAAATTATATACGTTTTTTTATTCTTTTTCTACCTTTTATATAACCAAGGTATTACCCCCAAGGTGTACGCTATCCCAGGTTGAGAACCGCTGGTATAAGTAATTGTAGTATAGTTGTATTCTTTACTTGTATTTTTCATATTTCATGTTTTAACTTAAGATTTTCACGTAAAGTAGCCTATATTTTTTTTATTTTCATTGTAACAAAATATGTCAACAACGTAATTAAGTAACTTTTCTATGATTGTAAATAAGATACATAAAAGTATTATTTAGATCTTTGTGGTGTTTTTTATATTTTGAGGAGAAATATACAATGTTTATATATTTACTTAAGTGTGTTGCTTTCTCTACTTTACTAGACAAAATGCTTATTTTATTGTAAATGTTTTATAAAATAGTAATATAAATGTTCGGGGTTTTCAGCTATAAATTATTTTTATTTTGTACCGTATGCTATTTATTGTAGGCTATAGTGTATTTATATGTAATAATAATTTTGTTTAAAAAATATTAATATTTAATTATTTAACAGTTTAATTGTGTATATATTTTTAAAATACTCAAGTGTATAATTTTAAATTAGTTCTGTAACATAATATTTGTCAACAACGTAATTTTGTAAATTGTCCATGTTTGCAAATAAGATTTCTACATAAAAGTATTAACTTCATATTTGTAGGAGAATTTTTTATATATTTTCAAGAGAAATATACAATGTCTGCATATTTAGGCCTACATAAGTGTGTTCCTTCCTTTACAAGACAAAATACCTATTTTATTGTAAATTTATTTTAAAAAGTATTTACGGAAATATAAATATGCTAGGTTTTGTAAAAAGGTTTTCGGAATTAATTTTTTATTTTTTACTTAAAAGTTTTTGGAGCTGGTATTTATTTGGCTACTTTCAACATAATTTATCACTACAATGTCTACATATTTACATAAGTGTGTAATAATAAGATTTTTCAATAGCAATAATTGTATAATTGTATTTTTGACTTGTATTTCTTAATATTTCATGTTTTTAAATAATAATTTCATGTGAAGTATAATTTTAAATTTGTTCTGTAACATAATATTTGTCAACAGCGTAATTTTGTAAATTGTCCATGTTTGTAAATAAGATTTCTATATAAAAGTATTAACGTCATATTTGTAGTAGAATTTGTTATATATTTTAAAGAGAAATATACAATGTCTGCATATTTACATAAGTGTGTTCCTTCCTTTACAAGACAAAATACCTATTTTATTGTAAATTTATTTTTAAAAAGTATCCACGGAAATATAAATATGCTAGGTTATGTAAAAAGGGTTTCGGAATTTATTTTTTACTTAAAAAATGTTGGAGCTGGTATTTATTTGGCTAGTTTCAACAATAGACTAAAACAAAAAATGCTTTTAACAAACATGTGAAAAATAATGAACAAGTAGTTAACAAGTTAAAATATCTAAAGTCATCACGTTCCATATACTTCCCTGAAACACAATATAACAAAAACGCAAATAATTACATTCCACAGAACTTGGGTTGTGTGACTGTGTAAAAGTTGTACAATTTTTTAAGTGATGTTTTCCTTAAACTAGCCTATATTCAATCATGCTGAGAAAAGTTGAGTAGTTTTAAAGCCACCACGTCTTTAAAGGTAAAATAATTTCAGCAGGCAGTGTTCATAGAAAAGTTGGTTTATTTGTTGGTATGTGATCTACTTCATAAAGAATCATTTTATTTTTGCATGTGTTAACTTCATAAAATATCTTCCATACTCGTTTTTGATTTTTGGATATCTGAACAATTCTGTAGAAACAAATGTTTATTTAGTTAGTTGAGAGGACATTGACCGCAATTTATTTTTGTCGCATACAGCAAAATCGTTTATAATGTGCTTAATGTCAGGTGGTTCATCTTTCCGTTCGACTCAACAGCCAAGCCCGTCCGACGGTCAGGGGCTGCGCCAGCTAGAGGAGCGAAGGGGAGCGAGAGAGAGAGAGAGAGAGAGATATTGCTGTAAGTGATTTGGGTGTTTCGGCGGCACCGGCGAGCAGGGGTTGGTCCCACTCCCATACGCGCACCCGCAACCACGCGTGCCCGCACGCGCACGAACAAACAAACCACTTTCACTTTTTTTGCGCCCCTAGCGCTTCCTACTGTGACTGCAGGAGAACTAATTTGGCTGCAGCAGGAAACCGCGCTACACATTCTCCATAAGCTTGAGCAGTCTCCTAAGAGTAACGTTCAATCAATGCTACTACCGTAAGAGCGTATTCCCTATAGGTAAATTCGCTAAAACTCTAATATTCAAACAGCCCTGGAGCCCAAACGGTTCATCGGAGAATAACAAATAGGGGGTGCATTTTGTAGAAAATTTTGTGTACTTTAATTTTTATAATATACATTATTTACGAAAAGTTAATAGTTCTTGAGTTATAAGCAAAAAATTACAAAAAAATAAAAATTGTTCACATTTTTTCCATTTTTGACAATGTTCCGTCAAGAAATTTTGTTAGCAAACCTCAGATTCGGATTCAGCACCCCAAAAAACATAAGAAACAAAAAAAATCAAAACTACCCCAATTTTTTCTAGCGAGGTGAACTTTTGAATACAAATTTACTGGATTACCATTGAGGCGTGTGATAACAAATTCTTAATAATGGTGAAAATTGGTTCTGTATAAAATAAAATATAAAAAAACAGTTATTCACAATATGTACATTTTGTTTGGTTAAATTTTTTTTTTATATTATGCTTTCAAAACTAATAAATAACAAATTATGTTGAACAACATTATTTCACTTTCATGCTCTGCAATGCATTGATATTGAAAAGCGAGTTTTTGATTAAGTAAATTGAAATCTAAACAAATAGCCAAAGGCTTTTCAATCACTAGGATAAACATGGATCGTAATTTTATTTCAAACATGATTATTTGACATTTCAAATTATGTCCTTCATTATTACTTGTTGATGTTTGAATGAAATACAAAATAGTTTATTATTCAAAAGAATATTGGATAGCATATAGGTCATCTAAATGTTTAATAATAGTGAAAATAGTGTAACTTATTTACAGTGTATCAATTTTATTTTGTATCTCTATATTTAACTTTATGAAAATTAATGATTGATCAGAAGTTTTTGAAAATTTACAAGAACAAGAAGTTTTAGGGTTTGTGGCAATGTGTAAGGTTCCTTTCGCTATATCTAAACATAAGTTACATATACTGGCTTTCCAACAAAAAGCTTTGGGAAGGTGTTAAAAATCTTTAAAATTATATTTTAATGATACAGGGTGTTTCCGAACAACCTGGAAATATTTTGTGTATTTTGTTCCTTAGGTTGAGACAATACAAATTATCATATAGACCTAAACATATGTCCTAAAATGCTTCGTTAAGCCGCTAGCCGCCATTTTGTTTTTTACACTTAATAGTCTTTATTTCCGTGACGGATGGTTATATTAAGTTCATATTTGGTATGAACCTTTATGGCATCAATGTTATGGCATCAATGTATTTTCAGGCAAACAATTATTTTTGTCCAATGTGTATTTTTAAAATGGAGGCCAGATTACAATTGTTAAGCTCAAATATCTCAAAAAACGGTATATTTTATAATAATTTTACAAGAAACAAATTGTTGGCAAATAAAATTACCTAACTAATGATACCAAGTTTGCAAGGATCGGACTAACAGTAACGGAGTTACTGTGATATTTATACTAAAATAACCTAAATTTGCACCAATTATAAAGGAAAATAAGGGGTTTCCGCAGAAAAATCTCTCTAACTCCGTGTTCTATGACCCTTGCAATCTTGGTATAATAATACCAAGATTGCAAGGGTATTACCTTTTTTGTACAACTTTACAATTAGTACAACTTTTTTGTCTCTTGTAAATTTTGATAAAATTTAGTGGTTTTGCGATATTAAAACTTAAAATAGCCACAATTTTAAAAACATACATTGGCATTGGTCAAAAATAATTTTTTTCCTGATAATGGATATTGATGTCATAAAGGTTCAGAATACTAAATATGAACTTAATACAACCATCCGTCACGGAAATAAAAAACATGTGTAAAAACAAAATGGCGGCGGCTTAACAAAGCATTTTAAACATATGTTTATATGATTTTTTTTATTGTCTTGTCGTCAGGAACAAATGCACAAAGTATTTCCAGGCTGTTCGGAAACATCCTGTATATCCGAGTCCGAGAGGATTAACCTGCATGCTATGTTAACATTAAGTCTAAGATGTACCGATACTCAATCTATGATACAATTAATGCTAAACACATACCGGTATTAAAAAAGGGGAGTGAATAAAAAAAGTTGTTTTTCATATATTGTAGTCTTGAATTGTGTTTAAATTAACTGAATATTTATTAAAATTTATTTAGCTTTCAGCAGTAAAACTGACAAAAATCATCAAGAATAGAGCAATTCCTGGGATTGAAATAGGTTTTGGTTCAAAATATCTATTAAGCCTGTGTCTCCAGTATTGTACATTAATGTGCTACCACGAACCCCACTACTATTATGTTAAGTAATCAAGTAATTTTTCAGTTTACTCAAATTTCATTAGGATATAACCTCTATTCCTTACCCCTATAATAAACACACTTTCTCTGTCTGATATAACCCCCTTCCCAAATATCCGGCTCTAAGTTTACCTTTACTTAAAACACGAACGATGAATTTACAAAATACGGGGATCCCGCGCTTCCCTCTTCCTAAGTCGCTGGATACAATAACGGACGGCTCGTTTAACACGCGATTAAGGTAATCCAAGATCCAGAGGGGGGGAAGCTGTAGGGAGGGGGTTTACAAGAAGACTGATGGAAGATGGAAGGGGAGACTTCCGTGTAACCCTTATCAAACAAACTTGGCCCGGCGAATCCATCAATTCTAATACGTCCCGGCCCGGCGGGTATCAAGTTGTCAGCTGTTATGCAGGAGATGCGTTTGTTTACGACAGTGCTGCCAACCTTCGCACTGAGGATTTTCGTTGGGAATATTGCCATGTTTTATATACTGTAGACAATATAATAATAATGACATCGTAGCTTCGAGAGTTGAACTGTTAATAATAATCTTATTCAGAAATATTTTAATAAATAAAATTCCTTTCTATCCGATTTTCTTTAAAGTTACTTGCTTTAATGGATGTTAATAAAAAACGCATTTTAAAGTTGAAATTTGAGTAGGCTATTAATTAAACTATAATCTTTGATTAATGTATGATTTGTGACAACATCGATTAAGGTTACTCTTTTGTATATAAAAAATTAGTCTCCTGAAATACCGTACTATAGATCAAAGCACATTTTATTGGCCTTATCCACTCAACTTCCGGCATTTTATCGTTACTTAATGACGATTCCAAAATTAAATTATTAGCAGCCGAAGTTTGTCATGGGTTCCAGGGTTCCTGCTCTGTCATCACTGATATTTATATTTGATAAATATTTTATCAACGGCGACACATTATGGACAATATTCTTTCATTGCAGGTAAATGTTTTATCTACTGATTTAAACAAACGTATTTAAAAATATACTCAATTAACAGGATAATTTAATATTAATTATGCCTAACTCTGTGGGTAGGCGTATATTTTATACATTTTTTTATGAGGACCTTAGGAACTAATTTGAATCTCAATTCAAAACATTTATGGTTTCATACTTTTACATTTTCCAATCGGGAAATCTCTAATATGCGGAAAATTTCGTTTTCTATAAAAAATGTTTTAAAAATCTCTCTACCTACAGTTCGAAAATTAGCTATTAAAATGTTGAGGTTAGGTGTTAATATCTTAATGATAGTTTGACTCTTGACCTCTTTGTAATTTGTCACTAAACTATTTATTAACTAATTACAGTATGCTTTTTAATGGTCGAAATTAGATGGTAACAAGACCGGGTTTCGGACCTTGAACAATTCCTTATCCAAACGTTTTTAAATGCCACAGACGACGAAAAAGAATCTTTAGATTTCTCTCTGATACAGAAAACATCTGAAATTTAAATCAAGCCAATTCGGACGCCTTCAAATATGAAAGTTTGTACTAATATAAATAGAGATCAGGTTTAATTACTGTTTGGAAAGTCAGTAATAAATGAACATCACAGAACGATATACAGATATCCTCCAGTGACGTTTTACAAGTGTGTCTATAATTGCAAACAGTCATTTCAAACGATTCTGCACATTAAGACAAAAGGTAATCCAACCCCAACATTATGGAACACCGAGTCAATGATTTTGTGAAAACCGAGCAGCCGGCACTTACAAAGTAGGGGACTGAATTTAATTAAATCAAAGGGTTGATGGGAATGGGGCGGTGTGTAATAATTATCCACATTGAGAGGAGATCAAAGACTAGGATTATTGGTGCTACCCCTCTACCATCCCAGCCCTCTGTACCACCCCTAGCTTCACGCTTCCAAAAGAGATAAGTACACTTGCCAATAGAGGGATGATCCTCGCGCCTACAGCCGGGGTTCACACTTTCTTTACCGGCCCAACATATGGACATTATGTTTGATTAAAGTGGATACTTTTTTCGAGAAATTTTAAATTGTGGAATAATGGAACTCCGTTTAATTGTTTACTGAGCTGCTTGGATTCACATAATTTTTAGGTTATCTTGTTTGTTTGTAACGCATAGTAGGCCCTATACGTTAAAAAGATGGTGTCTAATTTCAGTCATTGTCAAAATTGTTGATAAGGTTTCAAATAACGTAAAAATTTTACGGTGGCAAATTAAATAACAATCTCAAAAATATAAATAATATATAGGCTAATAGTCACTAACTCAATGTAGTAAATTTCAAAATATGAAGTAGGCCTATATATCATTGGTTATAAATAATTAATAAGCCTCTCCACGTAACTTGAGGAATGAATTTGCACTACTATTATTAAGCTAAAATTATTGGATAACATGTGATCCATGAAAATTAGCATGTAACGTAAGCTCAATCCTTTTTATCAATGTTGATCAATGTTTTAAAAAAAAATACCTCCCTCCTCCCCTCGCCAATACCAACTGTTTTAGGCCATCCGTCAACTTATGTGGCGAGAATTTACAGTTTAAAGTTATGAAATCTGATTACACCTAAACATTTTCTTTGATTAACGTAAGCAAATAAAAAATCAGGATGGCTAAATAACTATTACATATATTTGTGTTCACAATTCCCATGATTTCAAAAAAGGATCCAGTTTAAAAGTTGTGTAGTCAAATGTTTCCACTTTTCCAGCAACTTTAGATTAGGCCCTACTGTATTTATATATCGTAACGTATTTTTTCTCCAAAATATATTTTGCGGCTAACTCAAATTCAGTACAGCTTTTAACGCCTTGATAAAAAAAGTCACATATTAAACTAAGTACTATTTTTTAAAATTGTTTTTCCAAATAGTTTGCGATTGATTTAGGGCCTATTGATTTCAACAATAAAGTAGTAATTTTTCCTATATCCTTCAACAACAAAATAGTTCTATTAAAATTCGATCGTATGAATGCTACACTTTAAAATAACATGATTAGAAAAAACAGCTTTAAAACTATTTAAGGTTCAAAACAGATCGGCGGACCAGTTGAGATGACTGGTAATCACTTGCTTGGCTATGTGAGTTATCGACAAGGTTGAAGCTAGTTCCATTTAAGTTATTGGTTCCAATTCCCTGAGGCATCAAAGTGACGACTGGTCCGGATGCATTTATTTTTTCCCGCCAACTCTCATCAGCTCGTTCTTGAAACATCTAAACCTTTCTAAATAACAGTTTGAAAAAATTCTTCCCAATAATTTGTTTATATAATAATAATCTATTTTATAGTTTAAATTGACAGTGTTATTGCGTTATATTGTTTTCGTATTTTTTTTTTTTTTTTAAGTGTTTAATAACTTTTTAACATTATAGTGATTTTCAAGCTCAAGGTTAAACGATTATTTTTTTCAACGATTTTCACTACTGTTTAGTCACCGTGTCCCGGGAGGTCCCGGTTGGCGAACTACTAAATGTTCGTATTCGTTGTGGTAACTTTTACCATCGAAATTCGCAAAAATGGATTAAAATTCCTTATATTTAAGTTTTAATAATAACTATATACTTGGTAGCTGATACTATAGTCAACTACGTTAGTACTACGAATGTATTCGGACATCAAGCTATGTTAACCTTTATATATATTGATAACTAATTTCGGAAGGCTTCAAAGTTTAATTTTCATTTTTGCACCTTTAATTTACCTGTGATAAACTTTTATTAATTATTTGAAAGATTCAACATTACAGTAATTTGTTGTTGTTCCAACTGGTTCGATTTAATTAACTGATCGATTTCGATCGATTTCTGATCGACTGTTCGATTTTAACTTACCATAATGTCATAAGAGAGTTCCAAGACTCCCAAAGCGTGATATTCATTTAACCTTTTCGCCGTCCCATTGTGCTAATAAGTTTTCTTTATGAAAATAGTTTTAGCCAATCTTTCATCTATTTGACAGACAAAGCTCGTGTCTTTATTGAACTTTGTTGACCGCTTTCCTTTATTGAAGCACGTGGATGTATTTCGAGCTCGAGTATTGGCACGTGTAGGATGAAGCTGATTTAATATCACCATAGTTTTTAAGTGCATTATTACTTTCTCTGACATTTAGTTTCAGTTATATCAATGAAAATTGTCAACGACCATCCATGTTTCTGACAATAAGTTCAATCAAGGACGCATTTTATGTAGTATAAAATAATAGTTAAGTATTTTTGTACATACAATTTTAAAAATTACTAAACATAATTACTGTTAGCAATTCATAGGAAGTAGATTGTTTCTTTTCTTTGGAATATAATGAGATAGAAAATATCCTTGAAAGAGAACACCACTCCACCATAAATCACTTTGAAAGTCTGGGGAATTTTTATTTTGTGAAGTATTTTCTTGAAAAAAAAAAAAACATTTGCAGTCAAAACAGATTGAGTACAGTTACGTTCCAAATTTAATGAAATGTGCAAAAAAAGCTTTCATGTTTTTAATAATTAGAGGTCCAAAAAGCAAATTCTGAATTAATTTTTCTTAATCCAGTTTATTATTAAAAACTATTCTTTAAGCATAAAACCATAAGATTTATTTACTAATTTAATTTAATTATTTTAATATCCAGCTTTTGTTGTGATTTTATGCTGGCCTACTTCGTTCATTTCAAACATATTCACATCAAACCTATCTATTTGGCTTCTCTATGTTTATTATTATTTGACCACACCACATCAATGTTTTCTACAGTAGCCTATTATTTTCATGACCCTCAATTTATTGTGGCTATCAAGTTACCATCTAAACATGTTTAGGTAGAATTTCACTCCTAAAGCAATATTTACCCGATGGGAAATCCGACGCCGGTTCCGGTGGAAACGAATACGACAAATAGAAAGCTGGAGCGAAAGGAAGGTCACAACATCTGCACCTCAGGCTTTGAGGTTACCTGTGGGGTGGTGACAAAGAAGGTGCCTGGTCCCGGGCTAAGCTTTTGTTGGGCACCACGCGCTTTCAAAGACTTTGTCATTTATGCGTTGAGACGTTTCATTCCGCATTTGTGTCGGATGAGGAATCGTCTCGGTCCCCCGAGGGGTTCCTTGAACGGTTTCTACCTTTGTGGTCAGTTTTTGCCGACCGATCGCTCATTCTGAGTCCAGCTGGGAGTGCACGGCAAATAAAACTTATGAAGTAGCCAGGAATCGCTACAGGGTCAACTATTCCTCCGAAATTTGGTGGTGGTGGGGGAATTGGAGGGGACTTGCACTGTTGAGCGCGCAGCACTACTTGCATTGTTTAGTGCATAGGAATAAACACAAGATCAGGCAGAAAAGTCTTAAATTTAAATAGGCTAGACTTCCCATGTAGGCCGTTTTCACATGCATAATTTTACACTTATTTTACAACTGCTAAAAAATTAATAATTAGTATTTTATTATTTGTTTAAAGGTTATTCATTGTTGGTGATGTTGATCGAGTTGTTTAGTAAATTATTGGTGACTTTCAAATATCTAATAAATTAAGAATTTTCTTAATTAATTAATGTAAGTTATTGGATATTTGAGGACTTTCATTTTAAAATTAGTAACTTCATTATTTGTTTAAGGGTAATTCTTGGTGATGTTGAGTTTATTCTGTTGTTTAGTAAATATTGTTGACATTTTATATCACTAATTCTGAATATCATTTATATTTTATCACTGTATCTGAAGTCTGATTCCGTCTTAAGGTGGATGAAATACCTAGACATACCTAATTAAGGTGGCTGAAATACCTAGACATAATTTTGTTTTATCAATGAAGAAAATTACCGCAGTAATTTACCAAACAATAACTGAGTAATTTTAAATTAAGAAACCCCAAAAATCCAATAAATTTGCGTTAAACTAAAATTAAACAAATTTATTGGATTTTTGGAGTTTTTTTAATTTGAAATTACTGTATATTTCCAATAAGAAGAGCTTTCCAAAATGAATAATTAGTACTTTATTTATTTTGAGTGTTTGTACAGCATTCAAAAAGAAGACCTGATCTAGCTGATTCAATACATTTATACTTGATCCAAAATGAAGTATTATGATAAACTTTTCATTCGATCGCATATAGGCCTAGCATTATCCCTGTTGAATGAAAAATCGATCGATTTTGTATCAAATTAAATCTGGATATCAAAGTAAGATCAGATTTCCTTTTTGAGTTTTCTCGGCAGCCACTAAAGATAATTTTACGGTTGAAAATACTAAATTGTTGATATATTTTTTGCTCTTGTAAGGTTTGAAGTTTAAATTAAAAACTGGCTCCTTCAAATTTTGTCGACTTTTGACCTGTAGTGAGTTGAGTTTGACTCAACTCTTTGCATCACTTTAAGAGAAACTATAAAAATTGTCTACCGTATACGGTACCAACAACCTGGAGAGCTATGGAGTGAATTTGGCTGAACAAATAGATCCCTGTCCCAATTTCAGTTTCAAACAAATTCAATGGGAAAAGCTACTCATATTAGGGTACATAGTTAGACCTAAAGTGAGAGGAATCTTCCTAGAAGCTCTAAGCTTAGTCTAAATCTGACAGCTCATTAACGCGAAAATCGCATGAATGAAAAACAATTATTGGTTTCATAATGGGTCTTAATTTGTGTAGTTCTTATCCAAGGACCCGTTGGAACATTGAAACATTACCACTGGCTAAGTGGACACTGAACAGAGGAGTGGAGTGAACTCTGAACGTGAACGGGAACGGCAACAGACTAATTCCTACGCACTCAACAATGCAAGTAGTGCTGCGCGCTCAACAGTGCAAGTCCCCTCCAATTCCCCCACCACCACCAAATTTCGGAGGAATAGTTGACCCTGTAGCGATTCCTGAAGTAGCCACAATGGGGATGATGGATCTGGAGAATGGAAATGGATGGAAAGGCTGAGGTTTAGAGTTAGCAATTTACTTTTACATTTGGATCTCGACAATGCAGTTTTGTACTGGTATATTTGGAAACAACTAGATTTTTTGTTAGGTCTGAAAACTGTCGTAACCATACGATTAAATTCTACTAGGTACCATCGTGGTTTTTAATTATATCGTCGGCACAGAACAACGAAGGGTGTAAAATACAAGGCAAATTTTAGATGAAATATATTTTGATTATCGTGTTAGTGCTGTTTACTAAGGTTGAAAAAATAAAACGTCTTCCAACACTACTTGATATATTTACACGCACACCGTAACAACTGTATATAAGACGGTAATAAAAGATGTCATAATGGCGATTTGGAGATCGATTTCAACCAGTCACATCAGAGAGTTTCGGATTGGGCCTGATGATGACCTGCGTGACTGGTCGAAATTGATCGCCTTTATAACATGTTGTATACCGTCTAGTATACAGTTACAGTGTAAATGTAAATATATCGAGTAGTGTTGGAAGACATTTTGTTATTCCAACTAGAGTAATTCTCGATTTAGACCATCATGATTTCAGTTTGATATCTAAGACAAAGAACAATGAATTCCAGATTCTGCCTATTAGTGCACTAATTAAGACTAACAAAATTAACAGCCACTAACTCTCTCTAACTGATCTGAAACCCTAATATTTACTCGTACACTTTTTGATTATGCCTACCAATTATATTAAAATGAACCCTTTTAAAGGTCCTTTGTTATTAGATTAACTTATTAGCAACTTATGAAATACTTACCTTGAATTTTGAATAAAGGCGAAAATTTGATCGAGAATAAATATTTTCCCATCTTGCCTGTAATAGGTGTGGAAGGAGTTTAAGATTTATTTAGGAGGCTTACAGAAGGCTTACAAAACCTCATTCCCAAGAAGTGATTATTTATGAAGGAGTGTCGACAAAATGAAAGATGGATTCAGGACGGAACGCCAGGTGTGTTGAAGATTAAGTAATATACCAACAAATACTATCAACTCGAATGAGATCAACCTTATATTTATTAATTTTTTTATTATTTACTTACATTGTGTAGCCACTCCCTTTTCGTGGGTTGTAGACTTGTCATTACAGTTCCTTAACTACTGGCACAATGATGTCTAAAAATAAACATGGTCCTCCATTTGGGAAAATACATAAAAACCACTGGCATGTGACATCAACAAAGATTCATCTAGAAATCGAGTTTATGTGTTATAGTTTTATAATATTACAAATAAGTAGTAATGATTTATGAACATTCGTAGACTCCAGTTTACCATGTTGTTGTTGGAATAAGTTTTAAGTAGGCCTATATATCGCAGTGTCTTTTGTACAGTATTTTAAAAAAGAATAACAATATTGACTGTTGTAAAACTTCAACAAAAATGCCGTACCTTAAAAAAAAGGTATTTTTTAAAAAATGAGTACCCTTTTTAGCATTATTATTTTCTTATACACCATATGTTATAATGCAGTTTCTTAGTAAATCTAATTTCCTTTGCTTATGTTAATATAATTATTTACAATTAAACATCGCACCTTGTTTATGTTAGTTAACCGGTTATGATGGTGATTTTTGAGTTTTAACTGCAGTAGTCATTTTAATTATATTTTTTTTATTCAGTATATATAAATTTTGCTAAGCTTAAATAATTTATTATACTATGCGAAATCAATATCAACATTAAAATAAAAGGGTTTTTAATAAATAATCGGAAGTCGTAATATCGAAATAACGCATAGACGCATGACATATCGGAAAAAGTACGATACAATATTACTCAGAGGAAATTGTACTACCCATTGAGTTCAGGGAAGATATTTTTTATTCTGTGCAGTGCATCAGAACAAATAACATTCATCCAACAGAACCTAATCGATAGTCAGGCCTATCACACCCAGTCCCGCAACAGGGATTCAAAGCAACCCTTTAGCTCCAGGCACAGGCTTACTCACAGGGCCTTTGGCTAACCGAAATGAAATAGGGGTGTCTATGGCCATGTGGATGAATATTTTATGCTGTGACTTAATTTTATGGACGAGGAGGGACGCCAATACTAAAATTCAATTATGTCCCCTATCGGACTACAAAAGCTACCGGTAATGGTTTTCGTAATAATCTTCGAAAATGGCTCTTTTCAATTAAATCTTTGCGGGGATTAAGTAGTTCTTCTGGGGAACTAAAAAGAATCTGTTCTTGTCAAGACTTGGATTTTCGCATAAACAACATTATTGTACATGTTGCTCGAAATCGAGAAGTTTATTTCAGATACTGTAAAAATAATTAAACTTCTTATACTCTCTTATAATTCAGCTTGTTAAGCAGTGTCCCCCTACGCTTTAACGCTACCACTTTGGTATGAGATAGATAGATGCTCTAGCTGGGAACTGTTCATTACAGATCTTTAACTTGGAAATTTATCAATTTCCTCATAAATGTTAATTAAAGGAGAAGCATAGAGCTTTAAAGGTTTGTAGGGCCCCATCCGTCGTGTCTTCCCACTAGATCCGAGTCCCGATATATCCGGACATGAAATTGACAGCAAACTGTCCCGCTAGATCCGCGACAAATAGAAGAACACCCGTGCTAAATTTTAGCATTCTAGGTCCCATAGTTTTTAGATTCGTTGTTGCTTTGATTTGTATTAAAAATTGGCCATAAGATTAACATTAGATGGAAATTTTGAAGTCCTGTGGGGCGGAGACCTGAAGGAATTTTGCAAAACTGTTTCTTAGTGAGCATTTTTTAGCAAAGTGGAACGTCCATGCAAAATTTCAAGCCTCTATACCCCATAGTTATGGAGATTCTCTGATACATGAGTAAGTGGTATTTGACAAATAAATAGTAGATAATACAATCACATTTCATTGCTAATAGTGTTACGTATAGTAACATCAATTGCTAAATCAATCAATACTGAATCAATTTCACCCGACCAATTCAATATGTGATTATCAGTATTCAACCTAAACTACACTTATTTACAGCTAGCTGTGTAGCTTTTTAAAATGCTCAACCCAATCTCAATCTTTTCTAGTAGGAAATTTTTTAATTTCAATTATGGACAGTGACTTCATTTTATTTTTTATTTTAATAAATTTTTGGCGACTCAAGAAACTTTAAAATCGGTTGGTTACTGCTGAAATTCTAAATAAAAAAACCCTTAGCACTTAACGTGTTAAATAATGATGTAGGTACACAGGATGAATCAAAACTGCAGCAGTGTCAAATAATCAACCGATTGTTTTTTTTTCTCTTAAAAAAAGGGGGATTGCGAATTTGTGAGCGAGGAAAATCAGTTAAAAAAATTCTCATTTTGAAACATATTGTTCAAACATCACGGGTCTAGAGTTTATTTTCGAAACCCAGTAATTTGACGACCTCGTACGAAAAGCGTTACTTTACACCCTAGTGATTAAATACTATAAAATTACTTTTTCGTGTAACCTTATTGTTAGTATAAATATTAGTAACACATCAACTTAATTAATTTCTCCCATTTTATAGTACTTTATGAAACGATTTTATGTATTGTGTTAATGTTTTTAGGCCACGAGTGAGCAAATCACTATAATAAACATGGCGAAAATTTATAGAATATAGGCAGTCACCCATCAAAAGCGTAGCTACACAGATTTCATGTGGCTAGATGTAATCGTCTCTCGCACTCACATCTGACCATAGTGACCACAATCTTTTAAGGTTAGGCACATAATGAAACTAAAGCATTGTTCGTAGTTTAACAATCACCTGATGTGCGAATTGTGTCATTTCTTCTAAAACACTCGTCAAATGCCGAGCTCTCATTGGTCTAGAACCTGTATTTTAATGTGATACCTGTACATTTAAGACCTCATAAAGCAATGTGTTTGAATTTGGCTTAATAATGTACCTCTTATGACGTTAATTGAAAATTATTATCGTGGATAAATGCAACGGTCAAAGAAAAATTATGTGTTTTATGAGCATTTAATTTTAATTGTCATTCGTTTAACATAACTTATTTAGCGCATTAATGTAAACCCATTTTGGTAATCAGCCTAAATTGATAACTTTTCGTTCACATATTGCTTAATCACATTTTTACCTCCCAAAAAATTTATAGACAAACACATCTACTCACATCACCCGAGCCTCACTCAAAACCCCATTTCCAAAACCTGCTATAATCCTCGCAAAAACCGGCGCAGTCCGGCGGAAAGCCGCAAATGTATAATTATCTCTTCGTTTACCTGTCAAAGTCGAGACGGGCTGCGGCTTTTTGCCCCACAAAGGTTTTATCCCGGGAAGGGACCCACAATGGAGCAGCCTCCCCTCACTGCAGCTGCCTGCGTGGCACGGTCAGACTAGCCTCGGGGTGGATGAAATATTCAGCCCCAACTAGTGTTGGAGACGCAATGTCGATGTATTATGCACACCTGCGCCCGGCGACACATAAAATACTTAAGGAACCCCAGGCTATAACCTCATTACTTTATAGCTGCGACTTCCTTTCAAAAACACTTTGCTGCCGTCGACCTTTACAAACTCTAGCGTCACTTTTACAACGGGAAACTGCGGGCTGTTTGCTCTAAACTCGTAACTGTTATATTTCACGGGAACGGTTCCTTTTTCGGAAGCGCTGGAAAGAAAGTTTGTTTCTGGGAAGTTGTTATGAAAATGTTAGTAGGATTAATGTTTAACTAATTATAATTCATGTAATTTGTTGTGTTGTAATGGCAATTAACATTGTTTTTTATCTCTAGTAATATGTATTATGTACGTATTAATAGTAATATGTATTATGTCTCTCTAGTATTATGTATTATCCATAATGCATTATGTATTAGATTCGCCTACAATCAGAATTAATACATTAAATGAATACTGGAAGAATACTCAAGAAAAATTAAGTAAAGAAGTACTCAACGAGGCTCACTTATATTTCGGTATAAAATGATCGTTTTACCAGATATACTGAAAAGTAATTCCAATATTTTAAATTCACTCTAAAGTTAATGCTATTTTGCATTTCATTATGTATTAGATGCTGGGAAAGCGGTTAAATAGAGTTACATAGGTTAAATAGGAGTTATGATTTTGCAAACTTTAGGTATGGTAGATTTTTCTCCCATTCATAAACCGAAAGTAAACTTGAGATGAAATCTCTAGGTTTAAAACTAAATTTATAATTATAGATTTCAAACGGATTGTTGAATAACAATCTTGTCTTTTCACGCCTTTTAAAAATAATTATGTTTTTAAAGTCGAAGCATCAAACTTCATTCGTATCAGTGTCGTTTTTGTACAACTCATTATTTGAATACAGTACTTTTATAGATTATTTTTACATGAGTAAACTAGTAAACAGAGACAATTTTTTTACTTTTTTTACCGAAGGAGAAATCGGAGTCTTGTTGGGATGTTAAGAGTTCATATATTTTTGTTGTATGTGATAAATTTGCTAAGATTTTCTTTTCATATTGCATATCACTAAAAATGGCTTATCTCATTTCTCTGGCGATTTCTCTTCTAGACGCAACAACACACAATTTCCAAGCGCCGATGCATCACCACTTAAAGACCCCTGACAAGACGATCCTGCAAAACAACCCATTAACACCCGAGGTGAGACCGATAGTCCAAAAACCTTTTAGGTGTTGGTTTCTCCTGACCTAATACAACAAAAACAAGGCACGGGCACCTGCAGTGACCAGCACCTTGCTTCATTACCGTATTGTAATGAGGGAATTCTCAGCCGGCAGGTGCATTCTTGAGCAGGTGTTTTTAGAAACCCCGAGATCTCAATCCCGGGTTCGGCGGTTGCAGGTGGTTCCATATTATAATGAGTGGCGGAGATTTTATCATGCCTGGGAGCCAAACAAGCCTGGTGGCCAGATCTGTGCGATAGAAACCCTTCAAACAATGTTAGGGGCTGCCCTTGAATGGGATTTGTTGTGAAAGATCTGATTCGGGACATCCTCAGGGTGGTAGAGATGTGGTATTACGGCTAGAGCGAATGGAGTTATCAACCAGGTTTCATGGAATTTGTGAAATTGAAACTTTGTAGTGCTTGTAATCTAATACAATTTGTCTCCCCACTTATCATCAATTTTCTCTTTTAATAGTTTGGTGTCAATTTTAAAGATGTATTTCGTCAAGACAAACACTGGGAACATCTGTTTTGACTGGAAATGTGTTTATGAAAGCGCGTAAATTTATATTATATAAGTTACATGAGTCTGCAGTACCTACGCCATCTTTATTTTTTGTCCCATAAGAACAATGTTAATTATAGGTGTCTTTAAAACACTTTATCTCGATAATCTTGCATCGGATTCGCATGAAACTTGAATTTGTTCGCCATAATGGTATGACGGTTCATATGACGTGGATAATTTTTTTAATAAACATCCTAAAATAGTTTAACATGGTTTTAAAAATTTTTATTCGTTATTTGAGTGGATAATTTTTTAATTAACTTTTTATCACGTCAAATGAAACAAACAGTGGTAACATTTAAAATAACATGAAGTTTGCAATTTTCAGACGAAAATCAAACTCACAGTATTGTTTCAAATTTAACATATTGTTCTTATGACACAAAATACCGAAATGGCACAGGGACTGCAGACTCTTAAAAAGACACGTCATAGCGATGTCCTCCATAATTCAATATAGCCAATTTGTCCACTGCTCGTTAGTGATATAGGCTAACTTCCACTAAATGCTTGAGGCGTATTCCTTAAGAAAATATGCTTCGTCCAGTATTTTATAATTTTTAAAATATTTTTACGGGGCTCAATCTAAAAAAGTCATTTACGTTTTAAAAGCTCATAAAAAAGTAAAATAATTAGGCCTGTAATATGGTATATATGCATCTTTGACAAATATTTTCTAAAATTATGTGATATAATTTTATCTTAAAGCCGATTTAGGCCTGCCATAAAGTTGCCGTATTCTACTCAAAAGCTCTCTTCTTTCTGCGGCTCTCGGATATCAGCGCTCGGAAATCTACAGCTCTCTCGTTTAGTATATTTTGGGCTCGTCGAATCTCATCTGCAGTATTCAATAATATGATGGGACTCCTATTCTGGAAAATACCTCCATTTCCTTATTGCAAAATAGATCCATCCCATACATTTGCAGACTGAGGTTATGAGATAACTGTGAAAAAAACTTAAGTGTTCCAGGACTTCGAATCTTTGGAAGCAATTACATACTACGCTAGGATGTAAACCCGATTGATTTTCCTGCCTCTTATAACATTAACACTAGATTTAGAAACAATATATCCTCAGTGATCCATAGTTTAATTTTAGTGTAGTAACCCAGTTATTAGGCCATCATATTATAAACCAAACGTTCACAACCTCAAAGAAAGGCATCCGAACAAAATACAAAAATGTCAAGTTTCGGAAACATGCCCTCATTGGAAAGTGTTTCTATTTTATTGTTGACTACATAAACAATTATTGATCATGTTACATTCCTTAACGGTTCAATTTACCATTATTATGTAGTATGAACTAGTTTTCTTGTATCATAGACTAACTCAAGGAGGATATGGATGATAACTGGTCTCATTCCACCTGCTGCGGTCGACTGGGAGGAAAAATTTAAAGGAATAGCATATATTGAAGTTGTTTTTGTATAAAAGCATGTTTAGAAAATTTGCTGAAAATTAATTACTTTCAATACATACAGTTAAAACTAATTCCTAAAGATAGTTGTTGAAATTTGGGATTCTCTTGATACATAATTTTTTTAATAGTCTTCTCCGAAATTTGACTTAACCAATCGTCTCCAAGCACCAACCCAACAACACCTCCACCACGAGATGTACACCCGGTGTTCTGCAGTGGGCGTTGCGGCAGCGACGCGACGTTATCGCGTGCCCGGCCCCAGTGTCGAGCCTTGCGGTACTCCATCATCCTCCTTGTCAGGGGTTGTAATCACGCCTCACTATATCACTGTTATCACCCACATTACTGTCCGCTGCAGCCACATGCCCATAGTCATTCACTACGCCCGCTTGTTAACGTAGTAGCCACTATCTTGGTTGTTCGTTGTAGTTTTAGATGGGCTGGGGACCGTAAGTTGGGGAATTTAATTTTAATTGTAATTGTAACCATCAAGTTTTTCTATGAGATATTTTAAACTAAGGGATTGGAATTTTGTGGGTTAACGAACTTTTAAAATAGTGTAACGGTTTTTATTTTATCAATGCACTGGGAATTCAGTTGATCACAGTAACTGTTAGAAGAAAACAATTTGTTTCAGTTAAATTTCTAATGTTATATTGTTTTTATTTCGTTTAACTACTTACACAGTAAACACTGACTAGATAATATTTTAATAAGATAATATTAACAACCTTACAATGCCATAAAACATACGAGCATAAAAGAAATTACCTTCCCTAACCAGAGTCAGTATTGCCCTATTTAAGTTTCCCAGTTTACAATAAGGATTAACAATTAAGCCCGGTGAGCCTGTGCCTCAGCGGTTGTTTATACCTGTATAACTTGTACGTTCTCTTTCAAGAGCTTAACGCAAGTTCTAACAACTTGAGGATTCTACATTTCGAGTCCCAAGGTTATTCTTACTTTTGTGAAGTAGTAAGGTTGATGAATACAGCTCTAAGATACCATTTCGATCCTGAGAAAAGTTCGAAGCTTTTTGAAAGTTAAAAACTGGACTCAGTTGTCTTTGCTCATTGGGATAATAAATTATACAGATGGTATTTGTTAGTGACAAAGCTAAAGCTACATATCATGTAACCCATTACACTCACCCTTTACTCGTGTTCGTCTTAAGAGTCATCTTCACCCCTGTGCCAGTAGCCCATTGTTGTGCAGTCGGCAATGTTAACCATACGGCTTTTAATGCAAAACATGATATTTTATTCCCCTGTTTCGGACGCCGTCTTTCAACCGATTTTTTGAAACTTTGTAAGTGTTAAGTTGAATAATTATATTAGGCCCCTCATACCTCGAAATTTTGAAAATTTTACAAATATTACTAAGGAAAATCGAGTTACTTTGCGACGCCACAGAGAGTAATTTTTCAATTCAATTTCAAGTTAAATTTTTTCCAGCACTATTACTATTATATGAAGGGTATTTATGGAGATTTCAACAGAGCCTACCTTGGGGACGTAGAGAAGGTTTCGGGACAAAATATCCAATGATCCAATGCTGGAAATTTTTATAAGGTTAGGAACAGCTTATATCATATTATAAAGATTTGTGCGGATTAGCCTATACAGGTTGTAAACTTACCTATACATTGATGCGGACGATATTATGTTCTTTGTTTGTTCACAAACACATATACAAATCTAAAGTGAATTTATGTATAGTCAATGCTATCAGTAGTATGCAAGCACCCAAAACAGGTGTTAAAAATTACCAAAAAACGTCATCACTACACTTATGTTCGTGAAATCGAATGTTCGTAAAATGGCATCTATACTATGTAGACATTGCAACCTGAATAAATAACTTTTTTTCTTATTCGTAGCCAGTCAATAGCAATTGACATATTACTTTTTACCTTGATTCAATAGTAATTTAATCGTATGAGGAGTAAGCCTAATATGTGATTTGAATGTACAATTATTCATAAATCTTAAATTTTCACCACTGATATAAAGTATTGGTTCAAGCAGTTCTGTTTAGTTATTTCTATCAATCCGCAAGTGTTCTGTAGCGGACAACAGGCTTAACATGTATCCAGTTATAATACACCGGATCCAGTTATCAACCTATAACTACCACAACGATGTAGACGAAGCTGTATAACACAATCCCCTTGTATTAAATGTATACTACTGCATGGCTAGTTATACTAGTTTCTCAATCATATAATTAGTTTACTTGTTCCAAACTAAGCGTGGCCAGTGTAACTTTGTTCTCTGATACAACAAGATCAGTAGTTTAGCTTGTCAGTTTATTATATATAATATAGTACATAGTTGAATAAAAAAATATTCAGTTTATCAACATAGTTCTTCACTAGTAATTACATTAATGAATTTATTAGACCAAATTAGATGCTAATACTGTGTAAACTAGTTACAACACTTCTTGTTTGAGAAATCCGGAATCTGTTCGGAGCCTCTCTAATTCCACTTAATCTCGTGACAGAGAATGTGGGATTTTACTGCCAGTCTACTCTACGTCTCATTTATTTGGCAAAGTAAATAAAATTTGATTAAAAACCCCTGTTATCGACAGCATAAATACTATCCTAAAAATATACCGTATTATATTGAATTATAGTTAATTATTAATGTTCGCTAAAATACAAAAAATATTCGTAACATTTTAAAATATTTAAGATGATTAGTTGTAATATTTATCAATATTCTTTTACTTTGTTCAGTAAAAGTGTTCTTGAAGTGGTCGCAAAAAGAGAAAGTACAAGAAACTGCCTTAAAAATTGCCTAGAAAGTTAAGTTATTCTGTGAGTAGTGTGAGTTATTTTGTGCTAATATACTTTAGGTGTACATAAAAAATAAAATTAAACAATAAAAACCAGATAATTAATAAAAAATTGAAGATTTAAACATTTCATATTTCTTAGGATATATAAAGATACAAGTAGTTCAATGTCATTCTCTAAAGTCATGTTTTTATTTACATTATTAGTAGATGTGTAAATATCTTACTTATGCTGCATCTTCCTCACCCCTGAAGCAATGAATTCATTTTTAATAAATAACATTAATATCTTCAATTTGAAAACGTATTGTAAACGTATTTAAAAACGTTGATGGTTTTAATCCTCTATGAACAATCCCAATGCATTGATTACTTAGAAAATATTACCAAGCTTATAAGGGACTTCGCGATATAATATTGTTTTGTTCCACCCTTTCCCTCATAATCCATTTCCTGGACGAAGGGGAGGTTCATTGTTGTTGAAAGAGTAACAATGATGGGATGTGAACCATTAGTGGGTTCGCCTCAATTGAAGGCATTGTTGTGTGACTTGCTACAACTTTTTAATCTTCTTATATTTTATTATAATTACTTGTTGGCGAACGTATTGGACACTCATCAGCCATATTGTTTCAATTTTCATATATTTTAATATTTTATTTTGATATTATTTTAATGATATTTTTACGTATCAGGACATCCTTCTGTATCTTAAATATGTGCAATTTTTACTAACAACATTGTAACCAACATTTAATTTATTTTTATTAAGGGATAGTAACTATGAATAAAGTGCGAATATGAAATGAATATTTTTCACGTATGTTTATTTTTTTGCAGTACTACCTGAATGTTTACAGTGCGAATGAGACATCAAATATTAGAAATACAGGTCATTTTACTAACGAGAGCTTTTAGGATTGAAATTAGTTTATAATTAAAAATAAGATTAAACTTAGTGGTGAAGGTCTAGAGAGGGAATCGCTGTGGCGGAATAAAAGAGGGGAGAGAAATAAAAGTGGGAAAGGGATCCTGGTTGGTCGGTGTGGAACTCCGTATTTTTTATAGCAACTTGTGCGGAATTCCATGATTCCGTGGTCCACTGCAATGTTTCCTTATTTATGGTTAGAATTTTAAGATTTTTTGTTAAGAATTTAATATTACATTTCACTGTAATTGTTTTGTTTTGCAATATATTAACAGATGAACATGCTCCAAGCTCCTAACTTTGGACCTCATCCTGGTTTTGGACAAATATCGTTCCATAAAAGAAGTCTTGAAGTTGGTCAGGTCACACGGCACATTTTTTATAAGGCCTATCGTTAAATTCCAAATGATATGCCACCAAGCCGACATCAAAAGTTCGAATATATCAGAAGTTATTGCTTTTTGTAGTTTAAGCAATATTATAAAAAATTTTAGTTTGATTGCTTACCATTTCCGACTCCGTTGTTCATTTAAGGTCTTGGTTGTGGCATTATACTCTACTAAATGAAACATTTTAGCATTATGTGTCACACTAATATAAGATGATGAGCCGTGACGTTTTGCCCACCATGTGTGATGTCACGTCTCATTTGTTATAGTGTTGTTTTTTTTTCTGGCCAGTGTTTTCTGTATGCTGTCATTCTGGAATATTCGGTGTTGTTTTTCTTCTTTTCACCAGCTGTGACGCAACGTCCTGAAAAAGATCATAGGTGCCGTTGGTGAACCGTAACCGCAAGACGTAAAATTTTGATATCCGTGTTTCAAGAGAAATTATATCAATTCAGACTTTTCTACCTCGTGAGAAATGTGCTGTCATGCGGTGATTTAAACCGCCCAACGCATCATTTTGGGGTCCAGCTGGGGACTTGGTCCCACCGACAATGCCATGCAGATGATGGTTCCGGCCTGGTCCGTCCGCCTGCCCAACTAGGGGACATACATGGCCTTGGTCCCCACTTGCCGGAGCTGCAGGCCGACGCTCTTCTTTCCAGTGCCATGACGCCATAAAGAACTACTGTGATATGCCACTCCACCAATGAACTGTGATATTTTTGTTATTTATGTGTGACAGTATTTATTTATTTATTTGTAGTCTCTATGTTAGGTTAATATCCCATTAGGAGCCCGCCCTGCGCCACAGGTCTCCGGGTGGAATTATTTTTGTCAACCTCAAAATTCGGCACGCCAATTCTTTTGTGTATTTTGTGTTTGTAACTTGTTATGTTTATTTATTGAAATTTATTTGTTGTTATTTATTTATTTATTTAATTTATCAATTCCAATTTTAAAGTTAAAGTTTCAGAAAGGGGGAATTTTTTTAAATACTGTTGTTCTTGAATTTTGAATATCGATATTCTGGTTGGCCAACCTTGGTGACATTGACTTCTGGTAAAATCTTTTGTTATCAAATTTATCACTGTGGACCTTGGATGTTCCCGTTTTTCCACTGTTTTTGCTGTTGTTAAATTTTGCTGTTAACTTTGGGTAAAATTAAATTGCTGGTTCCACAAGTTTTTTTTTTGTTCTGAACTCCTGAGAGCGTTGGTGAGCCCCTCCCGTGGAGCGCCTTGGGCAAGCACGTTTCCAAAGGTCGGGTGCGCTTCCGCGGGGGTGCGGTTCAGATGGTAGCAGAGCGTGGTTGGTTCTGAAGTGTAGTCTCGGAGGAGTTGTGTTAGTTTGGTGTGTGTGAGTGTATGTATGTGTGTGTGCGTGGTTCTTCAATTTTGGTGGAGTGTGTGTGTGGCGAGTGGGATAGCGTCTTCTGTTGGACCCCAGAATGGTTGCGTAGGAATTTTCGCCCAGACACCTTAGGAGGTTAAGGATTTTGTGCAATTGTGTTGTGTTGCTGTGTTCTTTGTGTGGCAGCTGGCTGAGGACACGATGTCGGGAATTGTCCCGGAACACCTGCGGAAAGGTGAGCTGATTTTTGAGGTTCTGTCACGTGGGGAGGCCCCTGCTCCAGATGTGAGAAGTCTGCGAAGTCAGGTCCGAGGCATTCTTGGACAGGCTCAAAGTTGGCCTGTTGGCCTCAAGTCGGAGGATGAGTTGGAAGTGTGTAGGGAGCGGGTGGAGGAGTTGAGTGGTGAGCTTGAGGGCTGGAGTGAGTTGCCCTCGGGCAGGTCAAAAGTCTCGCTCCTCACTCAGCTGCTCCACTGGCAAACCAGGTTGAGTCTGTTGGCCGGGGTCCCGGATCTTGAGCCGACGGATAAGACCTGGGTGGAGGGTAGGTGTGCTGAATTTGAACAAGTCATTGACCGCCTGCGGTCTGCTGGTGTTGTGAAGAGTGCTCTGGAAGCTCTCGAGCGCGCTGCGGCGGGGTCTGCTGGGGGGGAGACTGGTGTTGTGGGGGCTGGACCGTTCGGGGGGTCCGTGGCCTCCGTTCCTCCTGCGGCTGCCCAGGAGGTGGTCCACGGGATGGATGGAGTGTTGCGGGTGCCTGCCCCGTTCCTCGCTCCCGCGGCGTCTGTCGCCACCCCGGTGGCTTCCGTTGCGAATGCGTCGCAAAAGGGTTTTTGCGGTGCCTTTGCGAAATTGCCTCATCCTCTCTCCTCCGCCTTGCAGGACCTTCGACCAGTTGACGGACTGGATGTGGAGGCACTGATCAAGTTCCTGGAAAAGGTTTTGAGAATTAAGGAACATCCTGGCATCTCCGATATCATGCTGTTGGATCTTCTTGCTCCGCTTTGCAGGAAGCCGTTGAGTGACAGATTGGTAGACTGCCTCAAGCGCCAAACGAGCTTTGATTTCTTTCATGCTGATGTGTTGAATTTCTTCGTCCCTTTCCAAGTCATGGAAAGACTGAAGGTTGAGAAAGTTTTCCGCCCGCAGGCACCCAACGAGTCCCTCAGCCAGTTTGCCAATGACATCCGCATGGTGGGGCGAGTGTTGCGGTTGGACCTTACCGAGACTCAGCTGGTGGACATCATTCTTGTGGGTCTCAATGCTGGGGAGAGATCCCGGTTGGTTTTCGCTCCAAGACCATCTTCCTTCGCGGACCTGGATAGGTTGTCTATCCTCTCACGCACTGTCCAGGCCGCTGATTCTCAAAGGGCCCAGTCCCTGGGGCATCTTCCCCGGAGAGGACCCGGTGTCGCGGCGGTTTCTGTCGGGGTATCCCACGTGTCTCCCACCAATGAGCAGCAGAGGCGTGTTCCTACCTGTTGGAGATGCGGTGGTATTGGTCACGTCAGACGTGACTGTCAACAAGGAAGAAGGAATGCTAACCTTCCAAAAAACTTGTGAGGACCCGGGGGTTCTTGTCATGGGAGTCCTCGGGGAATAAAGTAAAAGATGATGTTAAGATTTTTTCTAAGACTTCTAGTGGAATGCTGCAAAAGGGGTAGTTAGATCTGATTTTGCTGAGAAGGAGCCTCTGTTGCGGGGGATGCGTGGGGTTGCCTCGATGGGGGTCAAAGCGTCACGCTCAGTCTGCCCTCGCCTGAACATCTTAGCTGGAGACACGGTGCAGAAGGCCCTTGTGGATTCTGGAGCCGCCCGTTGTCTAATCTCCCTTGCGTTTTATGAAGAATTATTTTCTGGAGGTTTCATCAGGCAGACTGAGCCAAACTCTTCTATATGCTGGACTGCTTCTAAATCACCTCTTGTCATCAATTGCGAAGCTCAAATCAAAATAAAGATTGAGCATTTTTCCTGGGTGTGGAGCTTTCTTGTGGCTAAGGACCTTTGCTTTCCAATCATCCTGGGAGCGGATTTCATCAAACACACTGGCCTAATTTTGGATTTAGGTCGAGGTCAGTGTTACTTTCGGTTTTCCAGACGAGTGTCCATTCCCTTTGCTGATGAGGTCTTGAGTGCGGCTGCTGCTGTTGAGCCTGAGACAGAGAATGGTACCAAGACCGATCCTTTAGGGCATCTAGCTCCGACGGAGGCTGAGGCTATCAGGGATCTTTGCAAGCTTTTCCCTGAGGTGCTTACGCCAAGGTTGGGGGCTACCAATCTGCTGGAATATGAAATTCGTCTCACGGACACTCGTCCTGTACGTTCTCATCCGTACAAGTTAGCTCCACCCAAAATGGAATCTCTCAGAGGCATCATTGATGATCTGCTCAAAAATGGGGTCATCGAACCCTCCAATTCCAGCTATGCCAGTCCAGCATTTCTTGTCCCGAAACCAAATGGAAAGTCTCGTATGGTTATCGATTATCGCAAGCTCAACGCCAAGATTGAAATCGACTCCGTCCCTCTCCCCGACCTGCATTCTGCCTTCGACTGGTTCGGTAAGGCCAAGTATTTCTCTGTTTTTGATCTCAATCAGGCTTATCACCAAATTCCATTGAAGGTGGAGTCCCGACCTCTCACTGCCTTCTGTGTTCCGTGGAACTTGTATCAGTTCACACGAGTCCCCATGGGCTTAGCTGTGGGAGCTCAAACCCTCACCCGACTTCTTGATTCCATTTTTCACGATGTGAAGTTCAAGTTTGTGTTCAATTACTTGGACGACCTTCTTGTTTACAGTGAGAGTTTTGAGGACCACCTTGTTCATCTGGAGGAAGTTATGACTCGTTTGCGTAGGGCTGGCCTTACCGTGAATCCGGACAAAGTTAGTTTCGCTCAAGCCGAAATTTCTTTCTTGGGCCATCTGGTCTCCTCCAAGGGCGTCCGCATAGATCCCGCTAGGACTCAAGCCATCCGGGAGTTTCCTCCACCCAAGGACGCCAAAGGCATTGCTAGGTTTGTTGGCATGGTGAATTTCTATCGACGCTTCATCCCCAATGTTGCGGAGTTGGCCGCACCTTTGAATGCGCTCAGGAAGAAAGGCGCCAAGTTTGAGTGGGGTGAAGCGCAGCGGACGTCCTTTGAGCTCTTGAAGGAGGCTGTGATGCAACCTCCTGTGTTGGCGATGCCGGATTTCAGTCGTAGGTTCATTTTGCAGACGGATGCCTCCTCACAAGCCATTGCGGCCGTGTTATCCCAAGAAGTAGATGGTGTTAGGCAGCCTATCGCTTTCGCCTCTCGAACTTTGACATCTTGCGAGAAGAAAAGTTCTTCTGTATACGAGCTGGAGTGTCTGGCTGTTGTCTTTGGTGTAAACAAGTTCCGAAGGTTCCTTGAACATAAGGAATTTTTGCTGGAGACCGACAACCAGGCACTCTCATGGCTTCTCGCGCACCCTCGCCAGCTCGGGAAAATTGGTCGTTGGGTGGTGCAAATTTCGTCCCTTAAGTTTACCGTCCAACATGTACGAGGCACTCAGAATGTCATTGCAGACACACTTTCTAGGATGTATCATTCCCCCGACGACCATCTTTCTGATCCGGAGCAGACGGAATGTGCCGTGCTTCTGGAATTTCCTCTGGCCTTTTCGGATATCATTCCCCACCAGTTAAACGATCCTGAGCTGGCTAAAATCATTGGTGAGCTCCAGAATGGGGGAGCCCACCCCCCTTATTTTCTGTCCCAGGGTGCCCTCTGCTGTCGAGCTCGGCAACAGGGTAAACCTAAAATTGTGCTGCCAAGTCTTCTTATTCCGATGGTCTTTGAGTATTTTCATTCTTCCCCTGTGGGTGGGCATTTAGGGATCCACAAGACCATCTCCAAGATTAGGGAACTGTTCATCTGGAAGGGTATGGACCGGGACATTGCGGGGCGGGTGCGTTCTTGCCAAACGTGCTCGCTCAGTAAGCCCGCTCAGAATACCAAGTTAGGGTTGTTGTCATCTGAGGTGGCGGAGAGACCTCTGGAGAAGGTTTTCATCGACTATGTTGGGCCTCTCCCACGTAGCGAGTTGGGAAACAATTTCCTGCTTGTTTGTGTGGATGCCTTCTCCAAGTTCTGCTGGCTTTTTCCCTTGAGGAATGCCACTGCACAGCTCACAGTTCAGGTACTTCGAACCCAACTGTTCCAACACTTTGGGATTCCCGCCACCATAGTTTCCGATAACGGAACCCAATTTGTTTCGCATCTTTTCAAAAGAATGTGCTTTGGGCACGGTATCCGCCATGTGACCACATCCCCTTACTACCCACAGCCATCACATGCTGAGAGGTTCAACCGAAATCTTCGTTCCGCTCTCATCGCTTTCCATGCTGAAAGACAGACAACCTGGGATCAAGAGCTCCCTTGGATCCAATTTGCTTTCAACACTGCTACCCATGAGAGTCACAAGGCGGTTCCTTTCGAGTTGATGTTTGGCTTCAAACCAAACAACCCCTTGGCAAATGTTTGGGGGATTGGCGACCTTCTGCCACCGCCTGGTACGCCCGATGTCAAGGAAACTTGGCAAGCGGCCAGGCGTAATCTCATTAGGGCTAGAGAACTTGTGAGGAGGAAATACAACCGAGGTAGAGTTGACAACCCCTTCCAGGTGGGGGATCTGGTTTTCTGCAAGGCTCATCCGGCCAGTTCGGCTGTTGACAAGAGAGCCGCCAAGCTGTGTTACAGGTGGACAGGTCCCCACCGCATCTTGGAGTTCCTCACTCCTGTGACGGCCCGGCTGGGAGATCCCCAGACCGGAAAGGTTTTGCGGAAGGTGCACATTAGTCATCTTAAGCCTTACCGCGGAAATCCTTAAGTAGCTCGGAAGTCTGTGCGGGAAGTGTGCAGGGCCAGGAAGCCTGATCACCTTTCTGTCCCCTTCACTCTGTTCTGGTTTTTCCCTGTTTCTCTTTTGCAGGCCTGCACAAAAACTTTGGGTGAGTAGTCCCCTGGTTTTGGGAAAACTTGACGCCCCCGCTTTCAGACTGTCCTGAGCGTTCCTGGTGTGAGTGTTCTTCTTGTTTTGGGGAGAGGTTGTTTGCTTTGTTTTGCCGGGTGGTTCCCTTTTTGGAGGGGGAGGTTGAGCCGTGACGTTTTGCCCACCATGTGTGATGTCACGTCTCATTTGTTATAGTGTTGTTTTTTTTTTCTGGCCAGTGTTTTCTGTATGCTGTCATTCTGGAATATTCGGTGTTGTTTTTCTTCTTTTCACCAGCTGTGACGCAACGTCCTGAAAAAGATCATAGGTGCCGTTGGTGAACCGTAACCGCAAGACGTAAAATTTTGATATCCGTGTTTCAAGAGAAATTATATCAATTCAGACTTTTCTACCTCGTGAGAAATGTGCTGTCATGCGGTGATTTAAACCGCCCAACGCATCATTTTGGGGTCCAGCTGGGGACTTGGTCCCACCGACAATGCCATGCAGATGATGGTTCCGGCCTGGTCCGTCCGCCTGCCCAACTAGGGGACATACATGGCCTTGGTCCCCACTTGCCGGAGCTGCAGGCCGACGCTCTTCTTTCCAGTGCCATGACGCCATAAAGAACTACTGTGATATGCCACTCCACCAATGAACTGTGATATTTTTGTTATTTATGTGTGACAGTATTTATTTATTTATTTGTAGTCTCTATGTTAGGTTAATATCCCATTAGGAGCCCGCCCTGCGCCACAGGTCTCCGGGTGGAATTATTTTTGTCAACCTCAAAATTCGGCACGCCAATTCTTTTGTGTATTTTGTGTTTGTAACTTGTTATGTTTATTTATTGAAATTTATTTGTTGTTATTTATTTATTTATTTATTTAATTTATCAATTCCAATTTTAAAGTTAAAGTTTCAGAAAGGGGGAATTTTTTTAAATACTGTTGTTCTTGAATTTTGAATATCGATATTCTGGTTGGCCAACCTTGGTGACATTGACTTCTGGTAAAATCTTTTGTTATCAAATTTATCACTGTGGACCTTGGATGTTCCCGTTTTTCCACTGTTTTTGCTGTTGTTAAATTTTGCTGTTAACTTTGGGTAAAATTAAATTGCTGGTTCCACAAGTTTTTTTTTTTTGTTCTGAACTCCTGAGAGCGTTGGTGAGCCCCTCCCGTGGAGCGCCTTGGGCAAGCACGTTTCCAAAGGTCGGGTGCGCTTCCGCGGGGGTGCGGTTCAATGATCTACTGACTCCTCATGGGGCAACCCGGGGGTTCGGATTTTCGGAAGTCACGTTATGTCGTAAAACGCTCAGAAAACTAAAACGTCTAAGCTTTTCAGGCATTGCATATCTCCCTTCACTAAAAGCCATTCGATATGTACATAAATGGTAAATATACTTTTCTTACATTAATTTCATTACATTTTTATAAACAAACTGTCCAATATTCAATGTGTTAACGATTTGTCAACAAATTAAACATTTTGGACACAAAACACATCGACATTATCTCGCCACAGAGTAATCCCAATGTCGGGTTTACACAATACTCTATGGCCGCGTCCAGGGAGATGGCCAACGTAGCGGACATGTGCAGGTGATAACAGTGACAGTGATGTAGTGATCCGTGATTGCGGCGGGCGTTACCAGTGAGTGATGGTTACCGGAGTAACGGTTACGTCCCGGTAACTGTTGCAACCGGCGTAGGCTCACTAATATTGAGTAATCGATAACAATTCAATTATACGCTAATTTCCACGTTGGTTTATATACTTAATTAAATTAAAAATAATTATAATAATATAAATATTATTTTTATCGACTGCGTTTAATCATTTAAAACATGTCTACTAAATACTTATTATTTAAAAAATCTTTTCTGTGTAATGTTTTTTGCAAATACACTAAAAAAAACCTATGCCACCCATGTCAAGTCACTAAATGTTCCATGTCTCAGTGCTCTTCACGTTGATTTTTTATGAATATAAATCTTATTTTAATGAAATATTAACTATATTAGGTTAGTGAATTATATATGAAAACCTATGTATCATATGATTATTCAAAATTACATTGCTACCAACAACATGCTCTGAGCTAACAAACTTGTTATCAAAGTAAAATTTTATTAATTGTTATTTTAAAAATAGTCTACTTACTATCATAGTGCTTATCTGTCTATAATAACAGTCAAGGATGTTTCTTTTTTTTCTCAATTTGTGTACATCGTAGGAAATATTCATGCATACCTTACGAAGGTGTGTCCTGTAGATGATCGGAATCCCTTTCTAATCCACATTGTCTTACGGGCTTCATCTTATGGTGGAGCGGCAATCGATTTAATCGTTAGACTTCTGTTGTAATAATTAAGCTATCAAAATAGTAAGAAAAGATGTTCTAAGAGGCACAATGAAAAGTGTTAAGGAAATTACCAATCTCATAGCGGCAATTCTCATAAAATTAATGATTTCCTCAAAGACCATTTTTTCCAAAAAATATTTTCATATTTATGACTAATAATTTCTAACATTGAATAGATAAAAACACCTCCTTACTCCGAACTTTACCTGGTACAATGGTACTTCATTAACCCTTGCCTTTCCGTCCAGTGTTCCCTGTTATGCAGCTCGTAGTTCAATATTATCCCTCTTGTATCCCACCCGGGCCAACATACCTTAGCTTGCCTCTTTGGATGTTACAACGTCTACCGCACTTCATAATACACGTTTAAAATTTAGTATTTGTTTAGTATACAAATGTATTACACGTAGTAGCCCAGAACTTATTGAATAATAGTAATATATATGCCATATTTCTATAATTTGTTTTTATATTAAGTTTTGTTATACCTAATTATTTTATTTAATGATTTTAAATATTGTTGTTTGTGTTGTTTTATGTAAAAACAAATCTTATATACCTAACTATCACTATTCATCGACTAAGGAATGGTGTGATGTAAATTTAGTATCGTATTCTATAAACATCATGGTACAACGAATTTGCGGATTATCCAATGCAATTGCATGGTTATGTTTTCCAATCGGGCCAAGTATGTGAGCAAAATTAATTGACATTGTACCAAGTGATTTTGATGATTAATTAGTTAGTGAAAACAATCTTAGATTGGTCTCTATAATTCCGTGTAAAATATTATTTTATTTTTTTAGGAGATTCACACAGATGTTTCTCTCTAAAAATAAAACCTACAATTTCAAGATTGAAATACTTGTTATCGATGTATAAAAATAGGTGTTCAAGTCCCAACCCTTCTCGTGTAGTCATTATTGGAGTGCGGGTGTCTCGTGCATAACGAGACATTCCCTCGACGTCTCGCTATTTACGAGAGGGCGTCCTCAGAGCGTCCAGTCCAGCGTGTAGTGTGCACGTGTGGGACTTCCTGCACATGTGCACTTTATTTTTATTTTTTATTTTGAGTGTGTCTACGCCAGTGGCATTTTTTAACGTTTTGACGGGGAACGGTCCAAACCCCAATCTTGTTACTATCTAACATCGGCTAGTTGTTAGAAAGCATCATTAATTAATAGTCCAATGATAAATGGCAACTGGGTCCGGAATCGAACCTTTAAAAAGGTTACTAACTTTTCTCAGGATCGAACCGGCAATCTTTGGATTCAAAGGCGAGCACTATAACCAATCAGCTACCCAGCCAGTCTGTTTAATGATTTTACTAAGTTATAAAATTATTTTCATAACTTTAGTGTCTTGATTCAGCATAATATGCCTTTTTTGAGATACAACTAGGTGTTAAAGTATAAAATTATTTTAATATCGACAAAACAATTTGGGAAACTATTGCCATAGTAATTTGTATTTATGTTGTTCCTTTAATGTTTCTTGAGGAGGACTAGTTTAAGAGAGGTCAAATATTACCGTAACTTAACAATGATAATTAATAAGAGTAGTGTGAAATTGAGGATGCTGGCCCAGTTCAAGGTCACCTGAGGGATGACGTCATCGAGGTCAATGACCTCACCGATGACGTCATCGATGACGTCATCGATGACGCAATCGATGACGTCATCACTAATGACGTCATTTCGATGACGTCACACCCATGACGTCACAGAAATGACGTCATCACCCCTTACGTCATCAAAACGACGTCACCGACGCCACTAAGGTCAAGGTCACGCAGAAACTTAAAATTTTTTGGCACTTTTGCCGTTTCTCGCACTACGCTCCGAGTTTCAGTCCGAGTCCCCGTGACCTTGACCATTTGGAGCGAATATTGGACGAGAAACGGCAAAAGTGCCAAGTTAAACCCGAGTTTCTGACATGACTCTGCCTAAATGGGCAATCGGTAATCCCTCAGGTGACCTTGAACTAGCACAACACCCCCAATTTCATATTACTGTGACCTTGAAAACTTAACAACGGAGCGCCGACACCGATGCGCACCCCACGACAGCCACCGAGTGACTGACTGTCAGGCTCTGTGTATGCTAGGTATATCGGCTTGAGAGACTAAGACTCTAAACTGTCAGGAATGGGAGTAACTAACTGAATTTTGCAAGGAAAAGTCATTTCATCCAATATTTTAAACAAATCCTCATCAGTAAAACTGACATTAGTCTGTTTTGTATAAAACTTAGGGTGTCCGCGCAACAGTTTGCGCCACTTAGCTAAAGTTGAAACTCTCTTAACTTTCAGTGGTGGACAGTGAGCAACTAATAAAGTCTTAACACGGCTAAGTTTCTTACCTAAAGCGTCCCGCGACATGGCTTCCCCTCACAAAAGTCCGCACAATACTGAGAGACTGCTTGTAGCGCATGAGTCAAGGGAAAAGAGGTGGGGGAAACAGCAGGAGTGGGGGAAGGTCACAGTGGCGGGGGAAGGTGAGGTGGTACGCTGGAGTTTCGCATCACTTCACCATGAGCTGTCCTACAGTCAACACACTGTTCTCTTGGCCCGAGTTGGCACTAGAAGAAACATTTCTGTACAGCTTAGGCTGTGAGAGCCGAGGAAGCAAAGTCAAAGTGGAAATTGTGTTAAACTCCAAGATGAAGAGTCTCCTAAATAAACTAATTGTATCCTTGCAATCTCCTATAACTTTAGAGAAATACCACTTTATTAAGCGACACCTTATACTTTGGCAAAACGAAGCAGAAATGGAAAAGATTACAGTAAAATTAATTTAACTTAAAACTTGGACTGGACACTCATGGCGATACCACGTGGCGTGCAAACGCCACCCTAAACATTACAAGTTAGGTTATTGAGCACCTCTGGTACGATAACCGATGTGCTAGAGTTAAAGTGTGATGACCTTGAGTCAAAACACTGAAATACTACAAGTCGATATCGTCCCAGAGTCAAAGTGTAGTGACCTACATTCAGAACTTGTAAAATTACTTACATATAGAGAGCTAGAGAACAGCGAGGCGCACCGCATGGAAGCCGGAGACATACTGGCGAAGCGGTGTTGTGCAGCCTAGGGACCCAGTTGTGGTGGGGGTATAGCCAACACTTAGAGTACAAGTGTTGTGGGTGACCTTGACCCACTTAACTTACCTGACCCCCCCCCCCCGACAAAAATGCGAACCCCCCCCCCTACCCCCTCCCCCACCCCTGATATCCTGGGCGTGGCAGCCCCGGCGGGGATATAAGGGGGTCCAGCCAGAGCCGGCTCGCAGTCCGCTCCCGCGCGTTGAACGTGAACGACCGGGACGGACCGCCATAGGCATCACTAAACATTGAATGGCGCCTTCAGTGTTTAGCGAAGTCTACTCTAACTTTAAGACTTGTATTAGTTGTAAGATATTGCGCTTGCGTTTGGGTATTGCGAATTGTTTTATATGAGAGTGTTTTACTTGTACCCTATGTCTCCTGTGTCTTTTATCCTTTGTGTCTTGTTTGTTATATGTGTTTAACGTGTATGTGCTTGTTCCAGCATTGACTACGTTGAGCTCAATTGTGTGTTGTAAGTGTGTTATATTTTTCTAAATTGTATACGCTTGTTGTAGCATTTCCCCCTTGAGCTTTTGCAATGCTCAAAGTAAATCGTAAAGACAGGGAACGGGAGTAGGCCCCCGTGTAAAGTTACTTTTGTATAATTGTTAGGCTCCTCTCATGCATGCTTTAATGCGGCTGAGAAATAGGAGCGTCCGTTTGTACGCCTATATGGGGGTAATAAGCCGATGGCCTCTGCACTCGGACCGAGGACGTAAGCCACTAGGGTGTCCTCAGTTAGTTTCCCTTCTGGAAACTCAAAATTATGTAAATGAAACTTTGTTAGCTATTTGTGTTTTTTTTTGTCCCCAAGGCCCCCGAACATTCGTGGTTCGCCATGGATGTACGGGGGCCGAAATTTTTTAATGTCCGTGTGGCCTTGACCCACATAGGACTTGTAAAAATTTACTGCATTGCTAAATTAAAAATATTAAAGATAGGGTTACGGGAGTAGGCCCCCGTGTAAAGCCACTTTTTTTTTATAATTGTTAGGCTCCTCTCATGCATGCTTCAATGCGGCTGAGAAATAGGAGGTGGTCCGTTTGTACGCTTATACGGGGGTAATGAGCCGATGGCCTCTGCACTCGGACCGAGGACGTAAGCCACTAGGGCGTCCTCAGTTTCTTTCAAAATTATGTAAATGACATTTCGTTAGCTATTGGAAAAGTTATTAGTTGGAAATGCAGTAAATGTTTACAAGTCTCGCGTGGCGAAGGGTACACGACATTGGATGTTGCCTTGTTGTCATAGTTGGGTCTCTTCGGAGGCTACAGCGATGACAACCCAAGTGCCCCACACCCCCATAGGGGGGTGTGGGGCTTAATTTTTTTAAAGTTTTTTCGTGACCTTGACCTAAATATAAAAGTTTTCAAAATCTTTAACAGTCAGATCTTATTAACACAGTTTATATATATAGAGGTCTTTTAAAAGTTAACAGTTAGGTATTAGTAACGCACAAGTTTGGAATTGTTTATAGTTGGGTCTCTTGGGAGGCTTCAGCGATGGCAACATAAATGTCCCAAGTGGGGCTTATTTTTTTGAAAAAGTGCGAGCCCCCCCCCCGACAAAAAGTGCGCACCCCCCCCCCCCCGACAAAAAGTGCGCACCCCCCCCCCCCCGACAAAAAGTGCGCACCCCCCCCCCGACAAAAAGTGCGCACCCCCCCCCGACAAAAAGTGCGCACCCCCTCTCCCACCCCTGATATCCTGGGCGTGGCGGCCCCGGTGGGGATATAAGGCGGCCGGGTGGCATGCACTTCTCATTCCTGTCCAGGTTCCCGTACCGGACGGTCCTCTCTCGCTCCTGAGATTTTGTTTAGTTATTTCAATCTTCTTTTCATACTTACTCTTTTCATATTTACTCTTCATTTATTCGCTTCATCAAGATGGGTCTTAAGCTCAAGAATTACCCACCAGCTTCTTCAACCTCGGCCAACACGCCTCAGCCCTCATCGTCCTCCGCTCCGATCCTAGAATACCTCATGACAGCGCAGATTCTGAGCTGCCTGACGATGCCGCCGCCGCCGCCGCCACCGCAGCCTGCCTCGATGCCCAGCCTCTCACCATTGCCACCAACATTGCAAGAGGTTGGCACACCTGCAGCATCGGAAGAGACTGGCGCACCTGCAGCTTCGGAAGAGGTTGGCGCACCTGCGGCATCATCAAAAAACCCCAGCGGACGAGTCCTGATAGCCTCTCCTGCACTCTCGCTGCTATCAGACTCGGGATCGGAGTCTGCGGTGTTTCAAGAGGCGTCAAGGTCGAGGATAACCCCCTATAGCCGCACAAAGAAAATCCTATCCTACACCAAATCACAATGTCCCTCACCCATATCCCCCATGCCATCCACACCAACCAAAGCACCCCGTAAATCCATCTTTTCCCCTGAACTTCCCTCTATAGACCTAACACGCTCTCCTACCCCACCCAAAATTGTTTGCTCCATTCCTTTTGACCAATCTTTGCCTCTTCCACCCCCTTCCACCCCTATTTCTTCTAGCCAGCCTAATTCGGAGAAGCTCCAAAACACTAAGAGTCCAACACAAAAGAAACGTAATCGTGTTAAATGCCCTGCTGGCAAGCGTGATAAATGCGATTATGTTTGGTTTAGCAGAGAGGCTGTGGTTCTTTGTTGTCCGAGTTTTGCTCTTCCAGAAAAAGATCGTTGCCAACGACACTTGAATAAGAAAATCAAAATTCCGACACCAAAGCCCTATAGCCTTAATATTATGCCTGAAAAGTCCAAGTTCAAACACCCCAACAGTCCGCAGAAGCTGAAAATTAATAGGCTCAAGAGGGACAAAAAATATTATTTCATTGTTCAAGCTTATGGAGCATTTAACATAAATGTGCAAATCATTCTAAAAGGTGATGGCCGCCTTCATAGAATGAAAGTACCACCTGCGATGGTACAAAGAGAATTTTTTGTCCCCGGGGCTTATTTAATTCGAAGAAAAGGATGCCTATCTGTTTGGGAAATGGACTAGGACATGGGCTCACCAAAAAATCAAAATTGTTAGGTTGTGTTGGACAATATTTAAAAGTCTTTTTCCAAATTATTTTTCCAAATTTAGTCTTAACCCTCTTAAAGTAAGGGAGAGGGGTATTATACAAGTCAAGTAATAAAAAAAAAAAACACTTGACTTGTATAATACTTTAACCTGGCGGTGATGTAAAGTCACTGGGACAATCTCAAACCGTGTCCTTGAGGGTGAAGACTAAGTTAGAAAAATCTTTAACAAATAAAAAACTTACCTCCAAACGCTTGTAGCTTGCTACAAGTGTTTGGAGGTAAAAATTTTTTAAAGTTTGAATGACCTTGACCCACATAAATTACTGTTTAAAGTAAACTGCTAACCTTACAACTTATGTCGTGTATCACGTGATACCCCCCACTCTAACGCTTTTAATAAGCTTGTATGAGCCGTTCATTTGCTTCAGTCCGTTCCTATGCTCTGTGGTAAACATGTCACAGTACAATAACAAAGGTGGAGACTTCTTGATAAATGAACACAATGCTTGGGAAGTGCTAAACCGGCATAGAATGGAAGTTGAGTGTTGTATAAGACGAGATGGGTCTACATTTTATCTATGTATTATAAACAAACAAACCCACAAGTATGAACACTGGACAAAAATTAATTATAACAACATAGATGAGCTGTTTGCTTGGGTTTTTGAGGTGTGTAAAGTTATTGAAGAAACCAAAATGATGGGTGTGCTAAAGGTATGTAAAACCGATGACCGCGAGGACTAAGGGAAAGTTAGTGGAAGTCCTTAAGCTATTCCCCCCCCCCACCCCCACCACCACCCCCTCCCTCACCCCGGGGTTACCCCCACCACTAAAAATGGGTATATATAGGAGTGGTGATCAACCGTCTTCTCATTCTGCTTTACACTGTTTAGCTGAATACTACCATGTCAGCCATGAACATTCCAGCCTCTACCTCTGGCCCGACCGCATCTAACTCTGGCTCAAGCTCTGGACCGATCCGGCGGGGCCGCCTGTCAAAGAGTCGCGTTCGGTTCTTCGGATTCACTCCGAGCAAGACGGAGTTGTGCAGCAGTGGAGCCTCCAGAAGAGAGTCTAGCTTGTATGAAGAACTCCAGCAGGTAGTGCCAGGTGTAGTGGTTGGTGCATCTTCACAGGAAGACACTGTTAGAGCTGCTATAAGATATATTAAAGGTTGTAACGTATTGGTAGAGGAAAAGGACAGGTTGTTAGAGGAAAAGAAGAGGTTGTTGGAGAGTGCACACAGTGAAATACTTTTGATCCGGAAAGAATGGGAAAAACTAATTATGAAGTGTGACAGATTGTTAGATGATAGTGATGATAGTGAGGATGAGAGTGGATAGGTGTGGGTAAAGACTCGGACTGGGACTTGCGTGTTTGTATGAATGTGTGTGTGAATGCGGAATACAGAGCGGGGGATAGATCACTCTGTGGCAATGGACTAACATGCCACTTAGTGATCTATCCCCCGTTCTGGTAATGTTTTTGGATGGCCTTGACCCATTTTACCAAGGCTAGCTAGTACCCCCACCACTGATAAGTGTATATATACGGGTATTAACGTGCAGTTTGGTTATTCTGCTTTGTACCGCTTAGCTGAATACAGCACTGTAACATGGCTTTTAACTCCAAAACTTCTCAGGCTTCCTCTTCTTCTTCAAGAAGGCGTGCTGCCAACGTTCTGCCTGCTACTCGTGGACCTGCTCGACCATTCCACAGCATAACTGTTGCTCGGGCAAACGCCTGCAAAGCTCCGATGCTACGGACCTTGCTGGAGGTAAGCCAAGACGGACAAGGCTTGCTCAGTCCTGGTCAACGGCAGGAGCAAGAAAGGCGTATGGCGTACTTCAGGCTGCAGGGTGTAGTTCCCAGCTTGAAGTTAGGCGATCCGAGAGTAGCAAGCATCAACGAGGCAGCGGACTACATATCACATCTTCACAGTGTTTTAGAAGTAAAGGACCAACAAATTGAAAACTTAAAAGAACAATTGAAACAATTTAACTTTAATCCTGTGGAGTTTGTGGAAGCAGTGATGAGTGATAGTGATGATGAAGGAACTGAATATATATTGGGTATGTAATGAAAGACTTGGACATGGACATGTGTGTGTGTGTGTGTGTGTGTGTGTGTGTGTGTAGAATACAGAGCGGGGGATAGACTACTTTGCGGCAATGGACTAGCATGCTGCTTAGTGGTCTATCCCCCGCTCAAAGGGTAGCATTGGATGACCTTGACCCACTTTACAGCAAGGACAACCGGTTAACTGGTATAAAAGAGGGGGTCTATACATCTCGACTTCATTCTGCTTTGGACCTTCCAGTGGAACGCTAGAAACAATGAGTGGATCGCTGCTTGGTGATAACTTGGACAGGTATTCTGTGATGGTACACTATGAAGATTGTAGAGACATGTTGACGGCTGTGTATGATTGTTTGGTGAGAAAAATCTTTCAAGAAAACTGCCAATTTATATTAGCGTGGAAAAGAAACTTGTTTGTTGATGGTCATGCTACAATGCAAAGCATGAACCACCTTCATGTGTTAAAAGTAGGACATCATAATTTGGACGAACTGGACGATATGTTTAGGGAGCTGGAGTGTTTGATACATCAGGAATGTAAACCATGTGAAATTGAAATTTTTAAATTGGATATGGAATTAGAATAAAATGTGTTAAACAGGACTTGGACTTGGACTTGATTGAGGTTTTGTAGAACAGAGCGGGGGATAGATCACTTTGCGGCAATGGACTAGCATGCTGCTTAGTGGTCTATCCCCCGCTCAAAGGGTATCTTTACGTGACCTTGACCCACATAAATTGTATAGTTGGTGGGGGTATAAAAAGGGTAAGCAAATTGGATGGATACAACACTTCCATACCATGGCTCCACTTGACAACACCGTGTTCCATCGCAACAGAATTGTCTCTATTCTGGAGGTAATACCTCTAGAAATTATAGAAGTAGAGGACCAACTACCTGCGGTTGATCAAGAAGAGGAGGAGGAAGAGATAATGGATATTGAAACGGACTCTGACGAAGCTGGTTCAACGGACAATGAAGTGGACTTGCACGCCTACGAAACATTAGAGTCGTCATCTGAGTCGGAAATGGAATTCCAATTGGAAATCGAAGAAGAAGAACAAGAACAAGACACTCCCCATCGTCCAATGGATAGGATGTTAGTTGCCAGAAGAATTATGTATTGTCATCGCTGCCTATTCCGTGATGAGGATGATTCCGACTCTGATGGTGATGTTTCACCCTTGTAAAAAGTTTAAACAAAAAGTTAAAAAAAGAATGTGAGCGGGGGATAGAGCACTTTGTAGTAAATGATGCTGCTTAGTGCTCTATCCCCCGCTCAAAATAATAATTCCAAATGACCTTGACCTACATAAACTTGCTCAAACAGACGTCTTTGAAAAAACTTGTACAAATTATCGAATCTAGACCAAATATCATCAATTTATCAAGCCTACTGATAAATGTATTACAAACGGTTGTGTAAAGGCTAAATTTAGCACATGAGTGATAACCTGTTTCCATATGACGTCACTTTCCCCACCTATCTGCCTCGGATATAAAGGGTCCCTGTGGAGTGCGCTGCTCATTATTGCGTGGACATTCACAGAGTGTACATTCAAAGCCAAACTGTTTGAAATGGCTCTTTGCGACATTTGTGGGGAAATCTTTCAAGACGAAGATCTTTTCACCATACACAGAGAATTACATGAAGACGAAGATAGAAAAGAAGATATTACCATGGATGAAATAGACTTAGACTCAATTGACCGGTTTTTGGAAGAGCACCAGAAGCAGACGGACTACTGGGACAGCTATCTACAGCAAATGCAAAGAAAAAGACCTAGTGTGATCCAATTTGCTGGTGCTGGACCATCTACTGCTAGAAGACCTTTTGAAGAAGAAGACACTGAAGAAGAGGACACTGAAGAAGAACTGGAAGATGTGAAACAACTGCGCACCACGGCCTTGCCAGGACGAGTTGTAACACATTTCAAAATTAATAATGTTCAATTGGAATTGGAAACATTTATAACCCAGGCTAAGGAACTTGTTGGTCAAACCTTGAGGGAAGAAATACAAAGATTAAATTTTATTAAATTTGGAATGGTGTTAGAGGCTATGTTTAACAATACTGATGGTGAAACAGCATTGAGAGCGTTCATTACCAAAAACCGAACCCTTACCTTCACCTCCAACATCGATGATATTATTGAAGAATGCTTGGAAGAACTTATAACAAAACTTCAAGAACATGAAGGAAGAGGATCTGGATGGACTTTGTCATCAATTGAAGGTATGGATGTAAGGGTTCACAAGCATGGATATGGTTTAAGGGGTAGTAGTTTTATCCCTCTACCAAAGAAAATCCAAAACACTAAATCGTGTAGGAATGTGCAAAATGAAGGTAATGAATGTTTCAAGTATGCAATGTTAACCAAGTATGTTAAAGATCATCCTGAAAGAGTTGGTAGAGAATATTACGAAAATGAACACCGCTACAACTTTCAAGGTCTCACCTATCCAGTTACCTTGAAAGACATTGGCAAATTTGAAAAGAAAAATCCTGGCGTTTCAGTCAATGTTTTTGGTCTGGATGATTCGAACAACGTTTATCCTTTGCGGGTAGTAAAAGTTGAACAGAGAAACCACACGGATTTGCTATTGATAACTAAGGGTGAAATTTCCCATTATGTATGGATAAAGGACTTTGTAGCCTTGGTATGGAATCAATTATCAAAACATAAACGTAGGTTAACAGTGTGTAAAAGATGTTTCTGTTTCACATATAAAGAACTAAGACGTGGAGGATCTGAATGGATGACGGAACATAAAAGACTCTGTAACGAGAATTATGAAGTGAAGGTTAGTCTGCCACCACCATCTCGAGCGTTTATCCAATTCAACAAAACAATCCACCAATATCGTATTCCACTGGTCATCTACGCAGATTTTGAATCTACGTTAGTACCACAGGAGCTGCCGGACGGTGAAGTGACTAGAAGAACAAAATATCAGTTGCATCAACCCAACAGTTTTTGTCTACTAGTGAAATCAACCTTGTCTGAGAACCAATTGCAAGACTATGGTTTAACATCCACTCCAATACTCTACCGTGGGGAAGAAGCCGCTAAGTATTTTGTAGACCTGTTGTATGACATTGCTGAAAAGGTGCAACGCTTATACGGCAATGTTGTACCTATGGAACCTTTGAATGAGAATCAACAAGAAGAATATAATCTGACATCAAGATGTTATCTATGCGAGAAGAGCTTCAGTGAAGAAAATCCAAAAGTTAGAGATCACGATCACCTGACAGGTTTATACAGAGGAGCTGCTTGTAATTCATGCAATATAAATTACAAACTGCCCCACTTTATCCCTGTCGTGTTACACAATCTTAGCGGCTACGACTCCCACTTCATTATTCCAGAGTTAGGAAGAGATAATGGTAGAATTGATGTTCTTGCTACAACATTGGAAAAGTATATCAGTTTCTCAAAAACAGTAGGTAAAATTAAACTTCGCTTTGTAGACTCTTATAGATTTATGGCTTCTAGTTTGAGCAGATTGTCTGAGAATCTACGAAGAGAAGACCTAAAAGAAACCAGCAAGATTGTACCTGAAGATAAATTGGACTTAGTATTACGTAAAGGAGTGTTCCCCTACGATTACATAACTTCTACAGAAAAATTTGAAGAAACCAGTCTACCGCCGATTGAAGCCTTCAACAGCAAATTAAACGAAAGTGAAATCTCCGTTGAAGACTACAATCATGCATGTAATGTTTGGAACCAACTAAACATTCAAACCTTAGGGGAATATTCTGACTTTTATATAAAATTGGACGTAACTCTGCTGTGCGATGTGATGGAAGAATTCAGAAACACCTGCTTCTCCGCCTATGGACTGGACCCTCTACATTCGTACACATCTCCAGGATTAGCATGGCAAGCTATGCTAAAGTCAACCAACTGTCGACTGGAACTTCTAACGGATATTGATATGGTGCTCATGATGGAATCTGGTGTACGGGGCGGTTTGACACAAGCTGTAACACGTCATGTCAAAGCCAACAACAAGTACATCCCCGGCTTCGACGAGCAACAACCATCGGTCTACCTCGGCTACTTTGATGCAAACAACCTTTATGGTTGGGCAATGTCAAATCCGCTTCCCTACGCTGACTTCAAGTGGATCGACCCGGCCACCATCGGAGACATCTCACAGATTCCAAAGGATGGTCCAAAAGGCTATATTTTGGACTGTGATTTTGAATACCCGGAGCACCTTCATGACCATCACTACGACTTGCCTCTCCTAGCCAAGACTGAAGTTTCGCCGACAGGAAGATGGCCAAAATTGATGATGACCTTGGAGAATAAAGATCGCTATGTGGCTCACTACTGGGTAGTTCAACAGGCTCTTGAATTGGGTCTACGTATAGTGAGAATTCATAGAGCAATTGAATTCACCCAGTCTTGTTGGTTAAAATCATACATTGATTCCAACACTACAAGAAGAGCTGCAGCAACAACAGCATTTGAAAAGGACTTCTATAAATTAATGAACAACGCCATCTTTGGGAAGACCTTGGAGAACAAAAGAAAACATAAAAATGTAAAATTAGTGAGTGATCCTAGAAAATTGGAAAAATTAGTGCAAAAACCAAATTTCGGAACATCCATGATTATAAACGAAAATCTAGTCGCTGTCAGTATGAAGAAAACAACAATAGTCATGGACCGTCCGTTATACATAGGTATGTCGATTTTGGATATAAGTAAAACCCTGATGTATGATTTCCATTATAACAAAATGGTTAAACATTACGGAAGGGAAAACATTGGAGTCGCATACATGGATACGGACGCGTTTATCTACTGGATAAAGACTTTGGACATGTATGAAGACCTAAGGACTTTTCCATACAAAGAAGATTTCGATTTTTCTGACTATCCGAAGAACCATCCAAATTTTAATGAAAAATATAAAAAAGTAATTGGAAAATTCAAAGATGAAGCAAATGGAATGCCTTTAGAAGAAATAGTGGCGCTGATGGCGAAATTGTATTCATTTAAGATGTACCACGAGAACAACACACCGACAGTGAAGAAAGCAAAAGGAGTGAAGACATCTTATTTGAAAAAACACGTGACATTTGACCACTACAAGACTTGTTTGTTTGAAGATACTACGATATCAGCAACATTCAACAATATCCGAAGCTTCAAGCATCAAGTCTACAGTGTCACCGAAATTAAAAAAGCGTTGTCAGCTCGGGATGATAAAAGACACATTATGCCCGAAAAAATCCACACTCTTCCTTTTGGCCACTACTCTCTAAACCCTATCAACTAGTAACCTATTCTTCGTCCTTCTACAACTACGACCTTATTCCTTTCTCCTTCCGTAAAAAAATGGGGAACACGGCAAGTCCAACGCCGTGTTCCCCATTTTTTTACACAAGTTTGGATGACCTTGACCCATATAAATGATGTGAATATTTAAAACAACATTCATTGTGATTATACATGTGATACAACAAACATTGAAACCTGCAATATGAAGGACTTGAAGCAACAAATTGTCAACGAACTTCATAAACCTGCAAGAAGAAAGTTTCCACGAAGAAATACGGTGATAAAAGGAATTAATGATTTATATCAAGCGGATTTAATCGAAATGATTCCTTATAGCAAACAAAATAAAGGATATAAATACATATTGACTGTTATTAACTGTTTTTCAAAAATGGCAGATGCTTTACCACTAAAAGATAAAAGTGGCAAAAGTGTTACAAAAGCAATGGAAACAGCTATACAAAGAGACAAACATACTATTAAACATTTACAAACAGATGATGGAAAAGAATATTTTAATAAGGAATTTGCAAATTTAATGAAAAAACACAATATAAACCATTACTCAACCAATTCAGAGGTAAAAGCTTCAATAATCGAAAGATTCAACAGAACTTTAAAAAGTGCAATGTATAAAATGTTTTCCAACAGAGGATCGCACATATGGATTGATATGTTACCAAAACTTATAAACGATTACAATAACAAATTTCATAGGACTATCGGGATGAAACCAAACCAAGTAACTAGTAAAAATGAAAACCTTGTATTAAAACGTATAAAAACGAATACTAAACCAAAAGTTGAAAAACTAAAGCCTAAAAAATTTAATGTGGGTGATAAAGTGCGAATAAGTAAATATAAAGGTGTATTCAGTAAAAGATACCTGCCAAATTGGACCAATGAGGTTTTTACTGTATTCAAAGTACAACCTACAGTACCTGAGACATATATTTTAAAAGATAATAAAGGACAATTGCTTGAAGGAGGGTTTTATGGACATGAAATGTTAAAATCAACAGTAGGCGATGTATATTTAGTTGAAAAGGTGTTGCAACGGAAAAAAGATAAGGTCAAAGTACGATGGTTAGGATTTAATAAGACGGAAGATTCTTGGATACCTAAAAAGGATTTGATATAACGATAGAGAATCATTTTAGGTTGAACCATTACAAAGGATGGAGATAGTACCACAAAAAGAGAGTTTTACTATTAATAATATAGATGAACTCACAGTGGATAATTCAGAATTCAATAGTGGGAAACATGGCAATTTGTTACCAAACACCGTTCGTTGTCTGGTTACCGGACCTTCCAACTGTGGAAAAACTAATGTAGTATTCAATTTGATTACAAACCCTAAAGGATTACGATTTAACAATCTATATGTATTTTCAAAATCACTACAACAACCAAAGTATCAATTATTGGAAAAGATACTGACTAATGTGCCTGAAGTTAAATATTTAAAGTTTAATGCAAGCGAGAGTGTCATGCAGCCACAAGAAGCTAAACCATTCTCCGTGTTTATATTCGACGATGTATCTTGTGAAAACCAAAACACAATAGGGAATTACTTCGCTATGGGTCGACATAACAACATAGATAGCATTTATATTGGCCAAACTTACAGCAAAATACCTAAACAACTCATTAGAGACAATGCAAACATGTTAATTGTATTTAAACAGGACGAAACCAACCTAAAACATATATATTTTGATCATGTAAATGCGGATATGACATTTGAACGATTTAAAGAGTTGTGTGGAAAGGCTTGGGCTGAAAAGTATGGGTTCCTAACAATTATGAAGGAACAACCGCTAAACAATGGTCGATACAGGATAGGATTTGATAAATTTATATTAATACATTAAACGCGGTATAACACATTCATTGTTGTACAACACGTCTTGCTACAAACATGGTTAACCAAGAAAAATTAGTAAAAGAAATAAAATCACTTAGTGATTCTATTCGGGCTAAAAACAGAGCATTGAAACTAGGTATTAGCGAGAGGGAGAAATTCCTTGAATCTACTTTTAAACCTATTACTGAACCCTTGAAACAATTAAACAAAAAATTTGCTAAACCTGTATTGGAAGGAGATGCGATTGCACCTATTACGAAGTTTGAAAGAGAAAATGTAAAATCAGAAGAGTTTAGTGATGAAGACCTGGAATCCTCTACGTATAGTGGTTTTACCGGTGGAGAACCCGAAAGAGAGCTAGAATCACCGGACTATAGTGGAATAAAAGAATTATATGAAGTAAAAGCCAAAAGAGGACATGAAGTTGTATCAACTGCTAGTGAAGAGGAAAAAGAAGAAGAGACAAGGGAAGGTCCGTCAAACATAAGCTTGTTGGGTGAAAACATTCATAACAAAGGACCTTTAGGAAGGAAATACATGGTAAAAATGTTACTCGGAACAATTCCTAATAAGAATTACCATAGTTATGGAGCGAGATTAACAGAAGACGGTTTAATGATAGGTAATAGCCCGTTAAACGTTGACGAACATGATAATATTGTCATTGGTGATCAAAGATATAAGGGCACAAAAGGATTATTTGAATTATTATTTGAAAATAAGCCTTCAGTATCGTTAGTGAAAAAAAAAGACATGGAAGCATATAAAAATATTTTGGAACAGACAAATGCATATAGGAGAAAGTATTTACCTGACCAACCTCCTTTTAGATCTAAGTCTTTAAAATATAAAGAATTTGTATCCAAGTTAATACCAACTAGAAGACAAACAATGCCGTTAACACAAAGAAACCCTGTAAAACGAAGATTTATGGCATCCACTTTGGATGTAAGTGCTCAGGAACGAAGAAAAAGAAGTAAGTCCGTTACAGGTACAGGTTTAATGAAGAAATTATATAACACAAATGTGATTTATTATAATAACATCAATAAATTGGTGGATAGAATGAAACTAATACATGAAGCTAAAGAAGCGGGTCATACTGGATTGGAAAACGAATGGGTGGCTTTAGTGGATGAACTCCGAAACCGTGGGGTAATCTCATAAAAATGCGTTACTCCTTAGAGTACTATTCAGTTGCACCATGAGTGTTGACAAGTTCGGACGTTACTCCTCGGATGGGTTATATTATGCGAATAATTTAAAAAGAAGTGCTGGTTTACCACAAACACCTGATGGAGATTATGATATGAGTAATAAAAGGTTAAAAAACATAAAAGATCCTTCGGATGAAAACGATGCAATAAACTTAAAAATATTAAAGGAAAAGATATCGCCAACATTAAAACTACAAAATAACACATATGACGCGGAAGATCATAGAATTATCAACGTTGGTAAACCAAATGAAAATGGTGATGCGATAAACAAAGGTTATTTGTCATCTGAATTAAAAAATACGTTAAAATTCAATGGGAAAACGTATAGTGCCAACAATAAACGTATATCCAACGTAGATGACCCTAAAGATGCAAAAGACAGCGTAAATAGACGCTATTTACATTCTTTGATACCTGAAAAGACAAAAGATGGATTTTCTTTTTATAAATTTGTTATTAATGATATAGGCTATCCAAAAACTGAAAACGATGCTGTAAATCTAAAATATATTAAAGATCATTGCATCATACGTGATGTAGGGGTTATAGATTGTTTTAATAATTGTTTAGCAAATGTTAAAGATGGTTCGGCGCCATCAGATGGTGCAACAGTGGGTCAAATGATGGAAACCTTAAAACAAGAAACAACCTCTTTTGTAAAACAAGATCAAGTAGTATCGAAGCAAGGGGATGAATTTGTTCAAGGTAATGAAAAATTTAATTTATTAACATACAAAAATGATGCTTGGGATTGCATGGATAAAAAGTTATCAAATATGGGATGGGGTTATGAAAAACATGATGCAGCTGCTTTATCACAAACCGTACATCTAGATCCAGATAAATATTTTAGATGGTTTACATGTAATAATAGAGTGATAAGAGACTTGGGACAAGGAAGAGAAGCAAATGATGCTGCAACTGTAGGACAGACCATTACAACATCATTAAAGGATAGTAAAGTGTATGATTGTAATAATAAACGTATAACAAACCTTAAAGACCCTGAACATGTAGATAATGCTGTCACTGTTAGTTTTCTTGTAAAAGTTTTAGGTAATGCGATATTTGATTTACACAATCATTTCACACCGGAAGTTCTTCGAGGAGGGCCAGGTCATAAAATTTGGGATGAAGCCTCGAGAGGTGGTTGGATTAAACGGGAAATTTTTAAAAAGTACTTTATTCACCCTAATACACAACAGTTTAGATCATCAAATTGGGGTGATATTGATATTTAATAAAAGAACACAATAAACAACTTCATTTATTTCCAACTCGTCATAGAGTTAACACATGAGTTGCACATTGCGATTATAAAAGGACAATAATGACGTTCAAGTACATCAGTCCATATCGAGACACTGCAAGGAAAGGAGGTGGGATCACGTCCACAGCGGTTTCTCTGTTAAGTAAAGCTTTAAAACAAATTCCAGTAGGATCCATAGTAAATAGAGCAATAGACGCATTACCATACGAATTTCATATACCAGGAGGTTATCAGTATTGCGGACCAGGAACTAAATTGAAAAAACGACTGGAAAGAGGCGATCCTGGCATAAACAAGTTAGATCAGGCTTGTAAAGAACACGATATCGCATATTCCACGTTTGCCGATTCAAAAAATAGATCAATAGCTGACAAAAAGCTTGCGGACATAGCTTGGCAACGAGTAAAATCAAGTGACGCTAGCATAGCAGAAAAAGCAGCAGCTTTAGCAGTAACAGCAGGTATGAAGGCTAAAACAGCAGTAGGAGGTGGAAGAAGGAGGAGAAAGAGAGTAAAAAGGAGGTCAACCACAAGAAAACATGGAGGAAATATAAAAAGAAGACGACGATCTACAAGAAAAGGCAGGAAGAAGCCCACCGTGTGGTCAATGGTAAAAAACGGGGCAGGTCTTTACCTAAGACCTTATCGTGCATATTAAATGAAAGAAATCAATTGGTCATACCACATAAAGCATTAACCAATATTGAATTATTTAAATATATTTCCTGTTTAAAAATACCATTTTTTCGCGGTGTGTTTATGAAAGACAGTTTACCAAAGAAAATGTGGCAAAATGAGACTGGAATTGTAAATTTGGATAATACTGAAGGGCCTGGCACCCATTGGGTTTGTTATAAGAAACTAAATAACAATGTATATTATTTTGATAGTTTCGGTAATTTGCCACCACCAAAAGAACTTCAAAATTACTTTAAATCTGCTAAAAACATATATTATAACTATAAAAGAGAACAACCTGATAATACTTCAATATGCGGCCATTTATGTTTGGAATTTCTAGCTAAAAGTATCAGTCACTATTGAGATGTCTTCCTATACGGTATCATTAACAGGAAAATCGTCCAATTTACGAAGTATCCTTTTTCCAGCGTTACGCTTGCAAAAAGGAAGGTTTTGGGAGGCGGCACTATTGGATTTTACAACGTACAACTCTATTCTTAATGTTACGGAAGGTAAAAATAACATATTGCATTATTATAAGGGAAAGGATGCCAGTGGAAAATTTACAGACTTACAAGAGTGCAGGTTACCCACAGGTTCTTATGAAATTGATCATATAAATGAATTTTTGCAAACTAAAATGGGAAAAGACAATATAACATTAAAAGGTAATAATAATACGATGAAAGCTGAAATTACTTCCAAATATTATATAGATTTCACTCAACCAAACTCAATTGGTGATTTATTAGGATTTTCCAACGATGGGCCTGTATTAGAACCAGATGTAACACATTCCGGTAAGAAAACAGTAACAATATTAAAAGTCAATAGTATAGACATAACTTGTAACATTATACAAGGTGCTTACAGGGACGGGGCTAACACCCACATCATACATACTTTTTACCCAAGTGTACCACCTGGATTTAAAATTGTTGAAAAGCCACAAAACCTGGTATATCTACCGTTGAACACCACTTTCATTTCAGACATCGTGTTGAGCGTATTGGATCAAGACGGTAACTTGGTAGACTTCAGAGAAGAGCCTATTACGATTAGATTACATTTAAAATCGACACTTTAATACAAAACCATGGGTTTGACATTTAAAAGCGAACAACCTACGGGAAACCGCATTAGTAGCTCTTCAGCTGTGGAGGAGTTAACACGCGAGAACATTCGTTTCTTAGAGAGAATTGGATTAAAATTAACCGAGTATGGATATACTGGATATAGCGCAGGGTCCAACATTCGACGAAACCCTATGGGAAAAAGAATATCACACCCACAACCCTTACACTTCATCGAAATTAAACAATAACGATGAAATTCGTATTCCCATACAAAATCAAGACATTTACACACTACCATGTGAAAGTTACTTGTATATTGAAGGACAAGTTACTAAAAAGGACGGTACTACTGTTGGTACAACAGTTCCATTTATAAATAATCCTATGGCTTTCCTATTTGATGAAATTAGATATGAAATATCAGGTGTAACAGTTGATTCCACTAAAAAAGTAGGTATTACGACAACTTTAAAAGGATTAACATCTATAACACCCAATGAAACCAATTTACTTAAACCTGCCGGATGGGTATTACCTACGATTGACACGATCACTCCAAATCCAAATGGATATTTTGATTTTCATATTCCATTACGTTTGCTGCTTGGTTTTGCTGAAGATTATAGGAAAATAATATTAAACGTTAAACAAGAATTAGTTTTGTTGAGATCTTCTAACGATAAAGACATTATTAAAGCTGCAGATGCTACTACAGATGCGACTTTAGAATGGAAATTAAAATTAGACAAAATTGTATGGAGAGTTCCACATGTTAAATTGGCTGACGAGCATAGAATGCTACTTTTAAGAAAATTAAAAGCCGATCGTGATATTGTTATTCCATTTAGAAGTTGGGAATTTCATGAGCATCCCAGTTTACCTACTACGGATCGACACACTTGGACTGTTAAAACATCGAATTATGTAGAACGAGCCAGGTATATTATATTTGGTTTACAAACAGGTAGAAGAGACGCCATTACTAAACATGCAGGACAATTTGATCATTGTGACTTGAAAAATATTAAAGTTTATTTAAATTCACAATTCTTTCCATACGACAATTTAAATGTGTCATTCACTAAGAAGAAATACAGTATATTGTACGATATGTACGCGAGATTCCAAAGTTCATATTACGGTAAAACAAATACACCTTTATTACCACCTGACAAATATTTCGATGCCTACCCAATAGTTGTAATCGATTGTTCTAAACAAAATGAATCAGTAAAGTCTTCAAGTGTGGATATAAAAATAGAAATGGAATTCAACGATGCTATACCGGCTAATACAACTGCATACTGTTTAATTCTACATGATAAAATCGTAACATACACACCTTTAACTGGAATTGTTAAAAATGTATTGTAAGAACCGGTTTTGTTTCATTCCGCGAGTATAAAAGCAGAGCGTACAGACCGCTCCTCATCAGTTTGTTGCCTACTGTTGTATGGGTAGCATCGTATTCAATATGGCTTCTCCTAGTGGTACACCTGAAAATGTGGTAGATATTGAGAAGGAGATATCTGAGTTTTTAGATCCTCAAGGTAACCAGGAAGGAGGTGAACAAAACGTTTGCGGACAACTTCACGCCAGTAATAATGTTGAAGAAAAAGGTAAAAGAAGAAAGACTATACAAAAGAGAAAAAGGGATATTGAAGATAATATTTCTCCAAACATATTGAGTGAGGTATTTTTGCGAATATTTTACCCAATCTCTTCCAGTTTGGATAAAAGTGTTTTAATCGGTGTTATGAAATCTACAGATTATTCCCCTACTGTAATTTTAACTCATGGACCCAAAATGATTTTGTTTACGGACAGTGCTTGGGAATCGTTTATGAAACATTTGCATCTACTAGAATGCTATTTAAGTAGTAACATGTTTGGAAGAAAGACAAGAGTAGGACTTTTGGATTCAAATGTGGAAATTGATATCATTAAACAACGTGGTGATCATCAGCTACGGTTTAGAGACACAACAAGACATGATAACAAAATTCAACTTAATCGAGAGGAGTTTTTCATTTAAACTTGTGCTACTGAACCTATAACAAGATACTTGAGACAACTGGTGTTTTCAAGTTCGATTATTAAAGATTATCTGGAAGACACTTTGGACAAACAACCGGACGCACCTATATTATACGGACCTGTGGATACTTCTATATTTAATAGAGTTCCTCATGAAGTACAGATGTGGAGACAATTGGAAAAGTACGCTCAACTACATAAGAAATCAGTAAAACAGGAAGAAGAGGAAGATGGAGGAGAAGAATCAAGTGTTAGTGATGAAAATGAAAATAAGGAAAATATAAAGATGGAAACTTAAATGACAATGGTTAGTTTTTAAAACAATAACCAACATTTTGTGGGGTTAGGCCTATTGGGGACGGTGCCCACGTTAAATATACACCAACGCGCCAACAACTGTACGGCCTGGTATAAAAGTAGTACCTACCGTGGTGTGGAAATCAGTTGACCTCCTGACTTCGTAATGAGCAGACGTGTGACCTTCAAAATGGACAAGGGAGAAGAACAACAAGTAAAGTCCAAGCCTGGTATTATTGAGTTTCAAGCGTTTCGTGGTAATGATGATAGATTCATTATAAAAGAACTTGTGTTTTTGGACATGAATACAAGTGTTCCTTATTCGTTTTTATTTAAACCACCATGTTCTTATTCGTCTTTAACTAGTAAAGCCGCTACTACCAACAGATGGATTTCAAAACACTTCCATCATATCGATTGGTATGATGGTTTTACAAGTTACACGGACTTGTATCACATTATGCATCACTTTTCAGACAAGTTTACCAATATTTACACAAAGGGGCTGGAAAAGAAAAGATGGATCGAAGGATTTACTCATGTTCCGGTTAATGATGTGGAATTGGATAAGAATTATCAATACATGCTGGAAACCATATGTATTTGTACAAAAAGCCCAGAACATGATAAAGATAGACATTGCGCTTTGAAAAATGCCTATAAACTCGCCTCTTACCTTCAAAGTGGGGAATTGGGGAGTGGTGGGGGTAACGGAGAGTATATAAGTGGGGAGCAGACAGGGACCTGGCATGAGTATTACTCGAGATTCCGAGACGACAACATCTCCGAGCAAGAAGACGATCTGTAACCTGACCATGGCATCTCACCAGTTCCTTCAGACTTTGGTCGAGCAGTTCAATGCTCACTCCAAGTCAACAATATGACCTGTAAAGAAGTGCTCGGAACTAAAAGACGAGAAGCACTACATAATCCATGCTATGAAGAAGATGGAGACTACAGTTGGGGAGGCCATCTGCTGCAGTCTCAGCGAGGCACCGTTTACTCCGGGGGATGAACCAAAGTTCCAGGTGTACCTGCCCAAGAGATTCGTCCATCTTCTACAAAACGAGGATCTTCGCTCTATTCAACCCGGGTGTCTATACCTGGTGTCCCACGGCTGCACGGGTAGCAATTCTACAGATGTCCTCACGCATGTTGTGACTTCGTCCACGAGTTGGAGAAGAGGATGCAGGAGAGGGCGATAAGAAGAAAGCAGATCCACTCAGAAAATATCATGATAGTCAACGGCTATCTTTTATTGTTCGGCCTTATTATGGTTGTACTTTTCATACTGTATGGCATAGTCACATGTGTCGGCAAGGTTGCAGAAGAAAACGCTCGCCACCATCAATTGGAAAGTTTCAATGTCACTTTGTAGGTTTTCCTTTTTTTTAAAACTTCGTTTGGATGACCTTGAAAATACCCCCACTACTCCACCACACCCCCCACCACTTCACCATGTTCCTGCTTGAGCATCACATCAACCGTCATTCCTTGTCCGACAAGCAACCATGGCAGACAACAACACCATCAGCCAAGCTGACTCCACTACTGATGTTGGTACAAGTACGGGTTGGACACTGTCGATCGATAGTGTACACTATTTGGAAACAATTTGCGAACGGATGAAGGAAATACTGCGGGACAACCCTGGAATCATAATACAACTGAATTTAAATTATGATTGGTCCCAAGTCAGAATGCAAGGGGACGATAACAACGGTCAACAATCTCCACAATATTCGCCCATGTCCCCGATCTACCCTTACGGCGAGTCTGACGTCGATGAAGATGAGGCTAATGAGGATGTGGGGGACAACGAGGCTGAAGAGGAGTAACCTTCATTCCTTTTTTTTAAAACCCAAATTGGATGACCTTGAGAATTCCCCCTCCACTATTTCCTTTTTTTAAAACCCAAATTAAATGACCTTGAAAATACCCCCTCCACATACTTTTGGTTTACCCCCTCTACTTTTCAATACTGTTACCACAGTCTGTAGCTCACATCATTCCTTGCTTAGCTATCATGGCGGACAGCACTCTTTCTCAAGTTGACTCCACTTGATGAAGAATGGCCATTTTCCTGGAATGTTCATCTGCAAGACTCGGCAGAAGTGGATATGTTGCATGAGAAATTGGTGTATGTATTAAACGAAAACCCCAACATTGAATGTAGAATGACTATGGATTTCGATGCGACAGGGGTCCACACTCAACCTTCTACTTCCAGCCAGCCTGAACCTCAGCTACAGCCGAAGAACTTTACACATCTTTACACTCCAATACGGCCGGAGGATGTGGTTATCAGCGAGGCAGACTCTACTACAAGTTATATTGAACCAACGAATTGGAAGCTTGTTGTTGACACCTTACACAAGGTCGACTTAGTATGTGACAAATTAAAGGAATTGATGATGCAAGATCCTGGTCTTCGTTTTAAAATTGATTTGTTTTTCATCTGGGGAGCACCTGCACGGGGCTCTTCGTCTGACAGCTCTCTAAGTACAACGGATGAGGAGGAGGAAGAGGACGACTAGTTATCTTTTTTAAAACTCCGTTTGGATGGCCTTGACCTTTCCCCCTCCACTGAGTTTATTTAAGGTGCACTCTCAATGACTGCAGCATCATTTCATCGCGCACCTTCACCACAGCAACATGGAGAGTCAACTCAACTACTGTTGCGAACGGAAATGTTTTTCATGGTCGAATGACATTGATGTTGCGGATGGCCTGGCGTGTAGAAAATGTGAAGCTTTTGGTCAATGCATGTGTAAGTGCAAGTCTTGGAAGAAGCCGAAACCGGAGTTGAAGACATTCCATGTGTACCAGATGAGAGGGCATAAGTACACTTGTTGCCCTGAACGTTGCATTGAATTCACATTAAAACAGCTAACTGGCTGCAAATTGTGCAACAATCATTTTGCAGGTTTTTGCAAACATTATTTAGGAGCCTGTCAGTACAGATCAACTTGGCATACATAAGCACTCACTATCAATGAAATCACTATGGATACACAAGAGTAGTCTTTCTACTCTTTTCTTTTTTTAAAACTCCATTTGGATGACCTTGACCTTTCCCCCTCCACCCACCTTAGTTTATATAAACCCCATTCCCACTGACCACAGCATCACTTCATCGTGCTCCCTCGTCAAAGCAACATCAGCTATGGAAAGTAAGCGCATCTCATGTTGCGAGCATAGGTGTTTGGAGATACAAGGCGTTACATATTGTGCAAAGAAGCGTTGGGAGGAAGAGACGGGGACAACCTATTGCTGTGAGGATAAGTGTTTCCTCTTACCAAAGTGGCAAGTGGATGGGCTGGCCTGCCGGCAATGTGAAAGCTTCGGATGTTGCAGGTGTAGATGCAAGAACCAACAGCTGCCACCACCGGTACTACAAACTTTCAAAATCTACAAATCCAAATACTTTTATACTTGTTGTCCGCAGCGGTGTATTAAATTTCACTTCTCCAATCTTACCAATTGTCGGAAGTGCTACGGACAACCTGATGGGTGGTGCACCTGTTTTCTGGACTCCTGCCGCTACAGATCGGATTGGTTTACAGATCCGTTGGAAATTGATGAGGTCGCCCAGGAAGCACAAGAGTAGTCTTTCTACTCTTCAACTTTTTTAAAACTCCATTTGGATGACCTTGAGATTTCCCCCTCCACTTCCCCATATACCTAGAGTACACAGAGCCTGACAGTCAGTCACTCGGTGGCTGTCGTGGGGTGCGCATCGGTGTCGGCGCTCCGTTGTTAAGTTTTCAAGGTCACAGTAATATGAAATTGGGGGTGTTGTGCTAGTTCAAGGTCACCTGAGGGATTACCGATTGCCCATTTAGGCAGAGTCATGTCAGAAACTCGGGTTTAACTTGGCACTTTTGCCGTTTCTCGTCCAATATTCGCTCCAAATGGTCAAGGTCACGGGGACTCGGACTGAAACTCGGAGCGTAGTGCGAGAAACGGCAAAAGTGCCAAAAAATTTTAAGTTTCTGCGTGACCTTGACCTTAGTGGCGTCGGTGACGTCGTTTTGATGACGTAAGGGGTGATGACGTCATCAGCACGTCATTTCTGTGACGTCATGGGTGTGACGTCATCGAAATGACGTCATTAGTGATGACGTCATCGATTGCGTCATCGATGACGTCATCGATGACGTCATCGGTGAGGTCATTGACCTCGATGACGTCATCCCTCAGGTGACCTTGAACTGGGCCAGCATCCTCAATTTCACACTACTAATAAGCCTAATACGTCTATAAGTTTCTGTACGTTTATGAAAAAATGTTTAATGATAGCTGCATTTAGGCCTAGTTCATTTAATATTAATCAGTAAAATATTTGTCTCATCATTGTAATCATTGGTTCAGACATTTATTTTATTTGGGATTTTATTTATCTTATTAAATTAGGATCTAATTAAATTGTTATGTAAACCTTATGTTTTTTTTGTTTTTGTTTTTTTTTACAAATAATATTACCTTACCATGTCAGTATATTAAAAAGTATCAAGTAACTGAGTTGTTATAAGAAAATGTTAGAATTCCAACCATCGATTTGTTAAAATAACGTTCAACTGAAGTATATTTTCTTTTTTATCACCAAGACTAAAAGAAAGCCCTAGAGGCTGACGGCAATGGCGCCGTCCGCATTTACAATCGGAATTAAACGCTTAAACAGGCTTAAACCGCAGTCCGGGGAAGCCCCATATCGGCGGCGGGATTTGGCGGCAAAAACCTTGCTTTTGACACAAGCTGCGCGGTTGGGCCCTTAAAATTTTAGAATAAAAAATAATATTTTATATTTAAATAGAATCTGAATAGAAATTTGTTGACCTATTTGTGGTATTGCATAAAATACAATTACTACTATTTATGTCTGAAATGTCTACCATTTATAAATTTTCATATTAATAATACTAACTTTTAATAGTGTAACTGATACTATGGCTGTAAAGTAGAATAAGACTATGATAATTAATGATTGACAAAATATAAAATGTTTTCACTTTAAACGAATCAAAGAGAATTTTTTTTAACCTTAAAAAGTTTACAAACCTTGAAATTGAACCAAATTAAATATAAAAAAGTTTAAATTTACTGAACTATTAATTTTATAGACGATTCTATGAAAAGTAAAGTTGTTGATTACAATATTCCTTTTTACTACGAAAGATAAGTCAACTAGATAGACAGTAATAAAACCTTTCACTTCAACAATGTGACTTTAAAAGCTTGAATGGAATTAAGTCGGCTTTAGATGAGGGACTGCTTTGTCACTAAAGATCCTTTTGTAAGCGGATCGTAACACATGCGAGGTATAAAATTAATTTTTAGACATACCTTAAAACAAAGATAAAAATACGTCTTTTATTTGTGTTTTGGCAAAGCAATAAAAAAGAAGAAACCAAACAGTATTTTAAAATAAGTGCACTGTCTGCTTCATATTACTAAACATAAAACGAGTATTATATTGCATAACCTTTTTTCTAATTGTTAAAAACGAAAACTACATTTTTAAGGCAATACATTGGACACAAATGTCAGCTAGGGATGAATATATTATTCTATTTCACATTGGTTTCTTGTAGATCACAAGTTGCAAGGCAGCTAATCTGAAAGGCTATAAATACAGTCTTTAATATATCCCCCTCCTAAAGAGGGAGAATTTTCCAAATTTATTACCTCAATCGGCGGCGTGGAAACCCTGATAATTTCCATAACAAAATGCGGAAAAAACGCTCTCCTTAATGTGCAGATAATGGGAGAAGTTGGGAAAGTCTTAATCCGTTATAAAACTTGTAAATGTTACACCGAGAAAAAGTTATTATTCTTAGAATCACGAGACGCCATCATAATTGAGGATGTTTGTTTTATTTAGGAGAAAACACTAAGTTCGCCCGTTTGTACTTAATTTTTTTAGTTTATTTTATCGTGTTCAAAAACTACTAATAACAATATAACTAATTTATTATTCACATATTTGTAAGTAAATACTATTGGCCATTGATAATTTTATGAACCCTTGATTTCTATTTCCTTAATATTGCAGCATTAAATCAGTGTTCAGTATAATAAATCCAGATATGACTTTCTCATTACATCTGCTTTTCCCATTACCGCTGCCCATCTTATAGTCGTTTCGAAAAAGAAAACAATTCAGGAGCATAAAAGTATACATTTCACTCATTGTTACATCTATCCATCGATATTGTATGAGGCTAACACGATAATTCAAATAATAATTTTTAGTCGGTTACTATGTTAATAAAAAATTATAAGAAATTTTTTCAGTGAGAGGTTTTGGTAGAAACCATTAGAGGCTACATCATTGTTACAAGTTCAACAATGAATCCTTCCTCATCTCCCCGGTATAATGAATTATGAAAGAAAGGGGTGCGAAGAATAGACGCGTACAGTGAGTGTATGACACTATCGATGAAGACTTTAGGCTTAAAAATACCCGCATTGTAAATTTTGTAATGTTTAAAAATAAATTTATAAAATGGCTTAACAAAAACTAGTACCTTAGCTTAAAATTTATATGATTATTAGTCTAAGCAGCTTGTATGTTTTATATTTGCTGAAAATGCAATTCTTTTCAGGTTATTACGCACGTTTAATGTCAGATTTATTCGTAATGTTTTAAAGAAACATTACATTTAATATCAGTTGAGTAATACTAATATTAGTACTAAAAATCTTGTAGTGATAGTATTTGCTTATAGTGCGCTTAACGTTTGTGTGACAATTTCGATTAAAATTAAAGATGCCTTATAGTTGTTAATATTTTAATACATCAATATGAATGTGTTCAAAATTAAAGATAAAGAATAAAGCTTCCTAAGTCATGTTGCATTAAACAACTTAAAAAATATGTACTGAATTTGATTTTATATTTTACTATACTAATATAGAATGTCCTTAAGGTAGATGAATCACAACTTTTTCTACTGTAAAATGTATAAAATAAATATAAACATCTTTCAATATTCATTGACTAAATATTATATAAAGTTTATTCAATCATCTTTCATTAAAACTATCTAATTAAAACTATAAAATAACAGAAATATCTTAGCAGAATTTTACTGTTTCTTTTGAAATTCTATTTACGACCTTCATGCTTTTATAATGTCCTGTGTGCACGATAACCTTTTATCCCTCCCCCCTCCTCCTTCCCCCCTTCACGTCCGTTAGTGATTTACATCCTTGTACAAAGGTGCGTCGTTACCTTTAATGATAAAAATATGCCTCTAATGATCCTCTGCCTAAGAAGGGTTATAAAAGCTGTTGTGCTGAAATGGGTCGATTCAATCTCTTGACTGACTTTTATCAAAATCATCGACAACTATAAACCGTTAACTAAGCAAACCCATAAAACATGCTTTAAAAATTTACTTTATTTATTTTTACATTGTTGAACTTAGTAAAAAACTATAAACGTTTTTTACATAGCTAGTTGAAGAGTTTTAAGCAATAAATGAAAAATTTTTCCCTGGAATATAATTGTTCAGAAAAAAACCGTTGCTTGAAATTTAAACATATAAAACAATATTAACCTTATGAGAGTAAAGGTGGTTGTGTAAGTATCACACTGCAGTCCTCAAGTTTCCCAGTTTACAATAAGGATTAACAATTAAGCTCAGTGAGCCTGTGCCTCAGCGGTTATTTATACCTACATAACTTGTGACGTTCACTTTCAAGAGCTTAACGGAAACTCTAACAACTTAGAGCATTCTACCTTCATACTCCTAAGGTTATTCTTATGAAAAGTTTCGTTATGAAAAAGAAAAACGTATGTGACATCCTTAATTTTTGTATATTTTCGATCATTATCATTGTAAACAAAGTAGTATATTATGTAGTTACAATAATTGAGTAAATATTGTTTGATAATGGGAGAGTCACCGGTACAGTGGTTTGACTTTGGAACTAGGCCTATAATGATAATATTGTGGTTCGAATTTCCGTTCTCATAGTACTTTATCAGTATATCCAACTGTAGTAAATCGGTTATTTAGTTTGTCTTGTATGTTACAGCCAAAGATATGTTGTCTAAGAGTATAGACGAGGCTAAAAATAACAAAAACCTAATGTCAAACTCCACTACCAAGTTCTCTTTGATAGTATGTAGATTAAATTGCATGGCTTGTTATGTACTTATAATGTAGAATCTAGATCATTAGTTTATTTGTTAAAAATTGAATATGATCCCAAAATATGTTCTGCGACACATGAGACATGTTGATGGTCATGTTTATTACAATGTAATTAATTTTTTAGTTAAATATCTTGAATTTAACTTCAAAATTACTCATAATTCAATCTACTGTTAATAAAATCTTTTTATACCACCTGATAGCTATAACGCTAATTGTCAATCTTTGAATTTCTTATACTAATTATAATTTTATTTCACATAGTACAAACTTTGTTATTTCCATTACTAAAGGAAATTGAACATAAAACTGTAATGACTAATATGAATTATATAATTGCATGAATAATGAATGATAACGCAGCTTAAGACGCAATTCCAAACTATAATAAATAATAAATATAACCGCATCTGGAATTATTTTACTTTCCATGAGTTCCTACTTTTTAAATTTTTGATTTTTTAACTTATAGCCAGTCAATGATAGCTACTGTAAAAAATTAAAACAACTAATTTCAGGATTGTGATTTTACTAAAAAACCACTTTAAATCTAAGTAGTAACCTAATATATAATTTAGCAGGATGTATTGTTATTATGTGGGCTTAAATATTTGGTAAAAAGCCGTATTCTCTGTGATCAAATAACACATTTTATTTATAGCCTATTTATATTTGAGTATATAGTACTGTTTTAACCACTCTTGTTAAAACTATAATAAAAAATGAGAGTGGCACTAATGTCATAAATACAACTCTATTGTGCATTCCGAGTAAAGCAAATAATGTTGTTTTATAAGTGGAATTAAATATTGTGACGAAAAATGTTAATAAACTGAAGTTTTTATGTAAGGGAATTATTAAACATGCAGTTTTTTTATTATTTTTACCAATAAAATTTGTGGTAAAATAATTTTTATTTTACTTTTGTATACACCCACTACCTAATCTCATAAATTAGGTACTCAATTCCATGCAATTAACGTATTCAAAATTTTGCATTGTTTTAATAATTAGTACAATATACACATTCGCATTAAATTTATTTACTTGTAATTACATAATTAGAAGGAGTTAATTATTGTATGACATTACTACAAACGCAATAGTGGACATTATCGGGTAACACAGTTGTCATCATTTACGCAATATTAGTGACCAAACGCCGGTTGCAACAGTTACCGGGAAGTAACCGTTACTCCGGTAACCATCACTCACGCGTAACGCCCGCCGCAATCACGGATCACTACATCACTGTCACTGTTATCACCTGGACATGTCCGCTACGTCGGCCATCTCCCTGGACGCGGCCATAGAGTATTGTGTAAACCCGGCATTGGGATTACTCTGTGGCGAGATTATGTCCATGTGTTTTATCATCTCATCATTGTTGTTAACACAAATCTAATTATCGTTGAACTGTCATGTAATCTCAAGTGTGCCAATCGTGTGCAGAATAATGTAATTTTACTGCTTACCGTCAAAACACGATCCAAATAATGTCCTTGTACGACGGCCGTTTCGGAGATTACTCCATCGACGGATACACGTCGCAGCCCACTAAACTATGTCATTGGTTAAAATTGTCTTATAAAGACAATTTAGTTTTATAACTAAAATTAAAGACAATTTTAACCATGACATAGTTTAGTGTGCTGCGACGTGTACCCATCGATGGAGTAATCTCCGAACCGGCCGTCGTACAAGGACATAATTTGGATCGTGTTTTGACGGTAAGCAGTAAGATTACATTATTATAACTGTCATGTTTATGTTCAAGAAAATAATTTTTAACCATATAAGTAAATAATATTTTTTTAACATTACTGTTATTTTTGTGTTTTTCCACAGATAAAAAATGTCTATTTCTATAGAAACCTACAGCCAAATAGTCTTTTCAAGCGAAATTCATTGTTGGTTGTACGCAAGCTTTTCTTCGACTAAGTAATCAGACACAAATCGTTCGGATTCTCGATTAATTCGTATCGTTATATTTTTAGATTTTGCATTGCTGCTTTGTGGCTAAGGATTTGTTTGGTCGAATATTAAAAATAATGCAAAATTAGCAGAAAATGAGAATAAATTTAGTAACTGTTCTAAGTACTGTAGCCTATATTGCATTATATAATTGTAGACAAGCACGTTCAACCAAATCGTAAAATCCTTGACGTTTCCCCGTTCTCCCAGATACTTCTAGTTTTACAGTAACTTCTAGGAAAGGACTGTTTGAGAATGAAAAAAGAACAGCATAAATCAAGATTGTCGATGAAGATTAACTAGGATCCTATTTATTTTAAAATTATAACGTTGGATTCTTTAAATTTTTTTGAAGAAAAACAGTACAGTTGACATTTACTGTCGTATTCTTGTATATCTTACAGGAGAAATGGGTTTTTAAAATGTCATTTCTAACTCCACTATTACCACTAATTTTTTCGGCGTGCATTTAATAGATCGTTAAATTTTAAAGAAAAATACTTAATTTCAATTAATACTTAAAACTTGAAAATCGTGCATTTTATTGGTGCATAATCCTGCAGGAAAACTTTATATGTCAATTTTCATTTGAACACTAATACGGAAATAATAGTGAATCATTCATTATCAGTCGTTTTAAGATTTTTTAAATTTTATTGAATGAAAATGTAACATAAGAAACCTGTAGTCTATATTTTTGGAATCGGATTCTATATCACAAAATATCAAGTTGTAATGGTTTGTTTACAAACATATATAGTTAGTATTGGAGTATAATGCCGTTTTATATGTGTTTGTTGGGTGTATTTCAAGAATAATTTCTACGAATAGTCAATGGATTCAAAACTACGTAGACCAATTAAAAAAAATCATTAAAACAGTTACAAAGAGAACACGATGTAGATTTTGGGGGAGGAACAGGAGGACAGTACCCAAACATACCTATGGTTTATGTTCCTTACAAAATAACTTTATCTTAATGTGAATTGGGAATGTATTTCATCGCAGGTGAAACCATCCCTGTTCTTCATCATTATTACTTATGACAACGCAGATTCGCTCCCCTCTTGAAAATGGATTATGAAGGGAAAGGGTGAGGCCCTACAGTATTACATTGCGTGAAGGTGCCGACGACCTGCTCCTAAAAGCAGGTGCTAATTTTAAATTGCATTACTGTTTATTGTTGACTAAGTAATTAGTAGCGGCCATGAAATCAGGCGGGTGACTGAAAACGCGGTGTTGTCACATTGAACCAAAAGATGAAAGAGATTATCGAAAATTGCGTATGTTGATGCATAAACTGGCAACACTGATCATCCAGCGTTGCCTAGACCGTATGTTGAATGTACATTTTATAAAAATGATCAAAACAAGTATCACCTAATAAAACAGAAATAAACATTGACATGAATATAAAACATATGATTAAATTAATAACCACTGGAAAATTGGCAACGTTGTAAAATCATTCACCCGCCTGATTTCGTGGCCGTGACTTAAGCTTTTCACAATGAGTTGAGTTGGAGGTATACTTTTAAAAATACATCCTAAAAAAAATACTGTAGGACTTTATGACAATTTTAATCCGATGTGCTTTAATTTGCTAATTATTTTGTAAATACTATTTAAGTATTGGAAGTTATTAAAACGTCAGTAACCATAGTATGCTGCAAATTTTCGATCAAAATTTTCTCATCTTTTGGCTTTAGACCTTTAAAATCGTCTAAAAATTACCAATATAATTAGAGTATTATTGGCGTGTTGTTATGATATTAAGTGAACTCTATTCGTCTTAAATTGTCTATCATACATTATTTATATCTACTCCCCTTCTCACAAACATCTAGTTCATTGTTACGTACCTCGTGGATCTCCACTTGGATACCTCTAAGCTTCTTTTTCCACATCAATCTCTATATAGCATTACTTGCTTATTAACTAAGGGTTTGCTTAATATTTCTTGTCCAAAAAATGCCTTTTAAAACTATTCCAAAATTTTATTCAAGGAGGGCCCATTATAATGTATGTTTATTAATTTATTGTTTAGGCCTATTATTAGTTTGGTGTATTATTAATTTAACCATTTGTATTATATACAAACTTCCTTAACTAAATTGGATTTTACTGTCAAGATTCTGCTCACAACTATCCCAGTGTTGTGAATTATTAGAGGAGAATTATTATCACGAGAAACATCTCGTGATGTACGAGAAAGTGACCAAAAGCGTGGGAGGAGATTCCTGTACATTACTTTTCACTTGTATGTTATTAATATAAAGGTGTAAACAAAATATTATTATTTCGATGATTTTTCTTCTACTTTCCATATCAGTATTTATTTCGTTGCGGTGTATTTTCAAACAAGAAAAGGTTTCTGCAAACTTTGATTCTCAATCACCTGTTTAGTTATCGATGTATAAATGTAATGGTGTTGATTCTAGTAATAAGAGTCGCCATAGTCACTACTTTGTGGTACAGTATTTGTATTTTCGTTTCAACTATATCAACTAGGAATAATTAAATATGGTTATTATTATTATTTTTTTTTTTATGAAGAATTTTGCAATTTTTACAAGTACTCATTTTTAAAATAATTTTTAATACTCATTAAGACTGGCCCTAATTGATCGACATTTTAAAATAATTAAAAAAAGTAGGCTACTATGTAAGCTAAGATTGCTTCAAAGTGGCAATTTTAATCACTATTGTGTCTATACATTACATGACTTATTGTTCAGTGGCATGATAACCTTAAGGTTTTTATTCTTGAACGACGAGCGTTTTGTTATCTCTAAAATCCAAAAGAAAAGTGACTACCGGGCCGACGGCAATGGTGCCGTCCGCATTTACAATCTAAACGCTTAAACAGGCTTAAACCGCAGTCCGGGGAAGCCCCATATCGGCTCCGGGATTTGGCGGAAAAAACCTTGCTTTTACTTAAAAAAACGAGGTTGGCGTTACAAGAAAATGGTAAAATAATATTTAGTGAGACAAAAAGTTCCGCACGGACTTTATAATTTCTGAGAAATTACTCATGAAAATTAAATGTTAAAAATACATTTTGTAATTGCTGCTCTCTATTGCATATTATGTCATGGACGATTTATATCAGTAAAACCTCTAAGAGTCTTTGTGTGGAACCACAAAGACTGGTTAGTTTAAAAACATTCACGCAATTCTATTTAGTAACTAGAAGAAACACACAAAATTTCTATCCCGGTAGGAAATTTGAGAATTAGTTATGATAGTTTATTGATTTATTTAAGACCGGCAAGATGTAAGTTAAAAATTGAAATAGGAAGGGACCTTACACCGAGCAAGGGTCGATCACCGGGTACTAATGTATAATTTAATAAAAGCCAATGAAGTTCAAGATTTACTTGGGGAACGATCCTTGATATTAGTTTTATATTAGCTAATTTATAAAATTACTTTAATAAATATTATATTTATTTTATATAACGAAGGGTGGATTTTCCTTATTTATGATATTACTCAAAACTGTGGAAAGAATTTTATCATTGTAGCATTAAAAAAACGTGTGTTTTAGTTCTCAAACAAAGAAATACGCGAAAATACCCCTATCTTCTAAAGTGGACTTAATTTAATTCTTCTTTGAGTTAGCTTGTAACCGTAAAGGGTCTCATTGTGGACAATTTCGTAGGGTTTTCCTTTAGTAACAAAAAATAAAAAGTTTTTTTTTCATTTTATAGAGCCTTATTAATACAGAAGGATACATATGTTTAATTTATAACAAACAACGATTTTCGAGAGATAACGAAATTTTATGTACTTTTATTATAATGTTTTTGCATGTTTCAGAAAAGATTAACATTTAAATATAGTGTAAAACTAAATATTGCTGGAAATGTTAATTTTAAACTTTGGATACAATAGAAGCTCAAATAAAAAACATCTAAAAACAAAGCTTATATCATACAAAAAATAATTATTATAACACCATTTTGTAAAAAATAGCTCCTTGAGACAAAATTAAGAATACTTAACTAAATAAGTTTACTTAAAATTCTATGTGTTGGCAATGCAAACTGAACAATGCAACCACGATATTCTGAGAACCTGAGTACAAAATTATATTAAAAATGTATAACCATATTTGAGTAGTTGGTTATCTATGAATCATAAAGTGGAACATGCTCATTAATAAACAATAATTGAAATATTAAATTGGTTTTAAGGTCTGTGAAGATAATGATATATCAAAATAAAGTACGCAATCAGTATCATAGGAAAGTTCTAAAGCGACTCACTTTGAGTGATTCGCAAACTGTAAAAACACAAGGGGCAAAGGTAATATAGTATTTTCTGAATGATTCCAGGTAAAGTATTTCAATTTGGCAAATCATCAATTCTGTATATTTAAAGATATTTTTTTCAATTCATTATCAGTTTTGTGATATGTCAGAGGGACAATCTATTAGGAGTCAGACGGAAATTCGTTTTAGGAGATGTGGAAGGTGGTACAGTATTGTCCACTCAAGAACTGTTTGTGGTGCGATAAAAATAATCAATAATACTTTATTGTTTTTCATAATCATATATAGTATCAATTAAGAATTTTCGTTATTGTTGAAATATTATTTCTGAAATAATATAACTTAAACAATGAATGACAAATTCGTTGTATTTCATTAATAATTTAAATAAAAAAAACAAAGAAACCGGCCTCTTTTATTATTCAATAAAGTTTGAATGAGGCTTAAATGTAGTTTTTACTCAAAAATTGAAATTTTAGTTCCATATTGAATAGCAAAAACAGTATCCAATGTAAAAAATGGAACTGAATTTAACAAGTTATTATATAATAACAAACGATTTAAGTAAATTATTAAGAAAAATATTTTAATGTCGAATTGGAAAACTATTCTGAAACTTTATTCAATAAGTATGTAATGAACAAATTATGTATTTTTTAGAATTTTAGGTTTTATTAATAAAAAAAGTAGTTAACGAAGAATTTTGTTGTCAATATTTTTACTGTACTGGCGTAACATGCGAGCTCTGCAACATTTCTAAGAATTTGTCAATGCAGGGACGCCATTGCTTTAAAGATAATAGGTGACCAAGCACCTAAGCAGGGACAAAAGAGAGTCCTTAATATTCCCCCCCCCCCCCCCCAGAGAGCGGATACTGAAAATTTATTACCTCAAGCGGCGACGTGGAAATCCCGATAATTTCCATAACAAAATGTAGAAAAAACGGACTCCTTAATGTGAAGATAATGGGAGAAGGTGGTAAAAGTCTTAATCCGTTTTAAAACTTGTACATTTCACAAGTTTAAAAATTTATTCTTTTAAGAACCACAACAAGCCATTATAAGATATATGATAAATTTAAATTTTCTAAAATATTAATTAAGCTTCCATTTATTAATTAGTTAGGTAAGACCAACTTGTTTGTTTGGATTTTGTGTGGAATAGAAAGTAATAATGAACTATGTACCTTATTTATATATGAAATACATGAGTAGGCCTATTAATATAAGTAAAATATTAGGCGTTTCAAAATATCGTTACATTTTGCGAGCAGATAAAAAATATTTCTTCAAATTAGACATTTCACAATAAATCAACACTGTAACACCATTAAAAATCTTACACCTTACTGCCATCACTTTATAATGGATAGTTAGCAATAAGCAAAGTTTTAAATTATCTATTTGTTAAGCCTTTTATGAAAACCACATCGTTGTTAAAAGATAAAACAATGAAAAATAAATTTTAAAATTTAGATTTTGTGTTCATGTTTATGATGAATGAAAACCCTTTCTGCAAAGAGGGTTTACAGGCAGAGACCATTAGAGAGAGCTACATCATTGTTACAAGTTCAACAATGATTTCGTCCCCATCCCCCGTATAATGAATTATGAAGGAAGGGGTGGGAAGAACAGACGCGTACAGCGTGTGACACTCTTGGTGTTAAGGGGCCGTCCATAAATTACGTCATCGCTTTTTGGCCATTTTTGGACCCCCCCTCCCTAAAATCATCCTCCCATCATAATTGGTCTGACCCCCCCCCCCTCTCTTGAAAAAATGACGTCATTTTTAACAAACATCCGTTTTAAGTAAAAATAATGCTTTTTAAACGCTACATGATAAACCAATGAAATCTGAATTTACCTTCAGAAATAAAGCCAAAATGACTTTCTCAATGGAAAAATAAACTATAAAACACCGCCTTAAAATAGTCTAATGTATTTTATAGGTAATTATTTTATAATAGTTGAGTTGTGTTCGAATTTATCATTGTTTTACTGTTAAAATTTGATATAAAACATCATATTTAAAATGACGTCATATCAAAGCCAACCCCCCCCCCCCTTGCACATCACCTTACCGTCATTTTCAATCTGGACCCTCCCCCCCTATTTTCAGATGACGTAATTTATGGACGACCCCTAAGGACTTTCCCTTTCAAAATACCTCGCTGTACTTTATCCTAGTGTATAAGAGCGTAGATGGGAATTATTTCCACACAATATACGTTCAAAATTCTATTAGTTATTGATGTTGAAGGCCCATCAATTTGCTTCTTGAATTAAAACTGTTACTAAATACATACACTTATAATATGATATTAAAAAGTAAAATTACTTTCGTCATATTCTCGAGATGAACAAAAGTTTTCAGAACAGTCAGCTGTGATCGAAACTATTTGATTCCCGATGGGTTGGGTAAACGGTCCGGAAAAAAGGATTTTCCGGACTAGGACACAAAAGAAACTGCCAAGAATCGACACCACGAGTGCTGCTATTCTACAAACAGTATTCCATTACATGTGATTGCTTATAGAAATGAAACAATATCAAACCTCCAATGATATTTTTATACGTCGATGTCAATTTTTTTACTGCTAAAAACATTTCAAATATTTAATATACGAATAACAACGTAAGCGGAGGTGTGTAGGCCCAAATTGATTAATTTTTAACCAAACTGTATTAAGGAGGTAAGATGAAAAGTACTGTTCATAATTCGTCCAAAAGTGTAAAAGTGTAAAAATTGGTTGGTAGAACCAACGTTCTCTGATTCGCTTCTTACTTGAAACTTGATCTTGCACAGGTAACGACCACTTTCCGGACTATTTACGAAATATACTGTATTCCACACATTTAAATTGTAAAAAAAAAAACTTGAAAATTAAAGTAGCTTACAGTACCATTTAAATTTCCCATACATAAAGTTCGTATTTTTCATGGATCATTCAAATTCATGGAATCCAGCATCTGACATAAGATGTACAGATGTGCAAAAAATAAGCTTTATAATATCTTTCGTCAATTTTTTCCTTAAATTATTGAAAATTATTACTGCAAAATCGGAGATAGGACAACTAATTAAAATTGAACATTCTTCAGGCTTTTCAAATTATACGAGTATGATTTTTTTTTATTTTAGTTTGTATCAGTTTTTGCCAAGCAGTAATATGGTGAAAAAATAAGCGTTGAAGTATATTTAAAACCTGAATTTTGCTTGTATGGCACTTCTCTTCATGATAACCTTTTATCTCCCCCACCCCATTGCGCCTGTTCAGCGATTCACGCCCTTATTCAAAGGTGCGTCGTTACCTTTAGTGTAAAAACACGCCTCTAATGATGTGTCACCCACAAGCAAACTGCTAAAACCATCCAATGTTATCTTTATTTAGAGTGTTCTATTTTATATACTTTTACTAGCTGTTGCCCGTCACGGCTTTGCCCGTGTTAAATTTGTTTTTAATTTCTTTTTAAGCCCTACGAAATCTTCTTCCTTAAGATATTAATATTAATACATTAAAATAGTGTGAGCGGGGCACCTATGAGCAAAGAGGAACGATCATGTCAAATATTAACCCCATAGGCCATAGAGTATATTAAGTCGAGTGGGGTGGAGCCCTAAAAGACTTCAAAAAGAATTTTTACAAAACACTTTCTTAGTACCTTTGAGGAAAGAGGATTGTCCACGTCAAATTTTAACCCCGTAGGATGTATGGTAATGTAAAGGTTCTGTGTGGTGGAGCAATAAAGGGAATTTGCAAAATCGTTTCCTAGTGAATGCCCCTGAGTAAAAAGGAACGTCCATGTCAATTCCCAACCCTGTAGGTCATAAGTAATTTTTAAGTCCAGTGGGACGGAGCCTTAAATGAATTAAAAAACTATATTTCCAAAACAATTTCTTAGAGACTACCTATGAGCAAAGAGAAACATCCACGTTAAATTTTTAACCCCATAGGCTCTATGGTAACCTAAAGGTTCTGTGGGGCGGAGCCCTAAAGGAAATTCGCAAACTCGTTTATTAGTTAATGCCCATGACCAAAGAGGAACATCAATGTAAAATTTAACCCAGTAGGCCATTGACTAATTTTTAAGACCAGTGGGGTGGAGCCCTAAAGGACTTAAAAAACTTTATTTCCAAAACCGTATTTGTTCAATTTAAATACTGTAATACATGAAGCAAATCTCACCCCATTAGTTTAATAATTTACTTTCATTATTATATATCTTCAATATTTGTATTTTAACTCACATGTCATTGTTTATAACATTCTTCACTCTTGTTTGAATATAACTCCATCTCATCTCTTTTTTCAAGGTCTTAATTTCTTTTTAATAGTTTACCTCAGGTCCTTCGAGTATTTTTATTGATTCCCCTCCAGTATAAAGTGTCTTAGTGAATAGCTATGAGCAAAAATGACCGTCTATGCAAAAAATTAACCCTGTCGGCTCTATAATAATTTTGAGGTTATTTGGGGCATAGCCCTGAAGGAAGTGTGTAAATCACTTTTTATTGAGCACCTATGACTAAGGAGATTACTCCAAATTTCAACACCGCATTCCCTATAGTTTATATATTCGTTGTTTCTTTCAATTCGTATTGTAATTGGCCATAATTGTAACATTATATTGAAATTTCGAAGACATGTGGGGTGGAGCCCTGAAGGGATTTTTATGAAAGAGTTTCTTAGTGAGCACCTATGAGCAAAGAGGAACGTCCATGCCAAAATTCAACCCTGTAGGCCCCAAAAGTAATTTTGAAGTGTGGGGCGAAGCCCCCCCCCCAACTTCCATTTCAAATTTCAACCCCTTAAGTCATCTGGCTTTTCATATTCGTTGTTTCCTAGATTCATATTTAAAATTGGCCATAAGAATAACATTAGACCAAAATTGAAATCGTGTGTGGCAGAGCCCTGATAGAATTTTGCAAAATAGTTTAATAGTGAGCACGTACATATGAGTAAGGAGGAACGACCACGTCAAATTTCATCATCATAGATAATATAGTTCTTAAGATTCGTTGTTTCCTAGATTCGAAAAATTAGCTATGAATAACATTAGATAGAAATGCTGAGGTCTTATGTGGTGGAGCACTGATGGAATTTTGCAAAACCGTTTCTTAATGACCGTCTATGAGCAAAGAAGAACGTCCATGCCAAATTTTAACATTGTAGGTCCTATAGTTTTTCAGATTTGTTGTTGCCTTGATTTGTATAAAATATTGGACATAAGAATAGTATTAAATGGACATTTTGAAGTCTTGTGGTGTAGAGACCTGAAGGAATTTTGCAAAATCGTTTCTTCGTGAGCATTTTTTAACACAGAGAGACGTCCATGGCAAATTTCAACCCCCTATACCCTATGGTTATAAAGATTCGATGATATTGAGTTACTGAGTGAGTGGTATTTGACACAGGACATTAAACCTAACCTAAACTCTAACTAATAAACATTTTACACCAGTTAAATTGTTTACAAAGATTAAAATATTGTCATATGGTTACGTCATCCTTTAAATGTATTATTTCACTAACAGCTGATACCTTTGAATGTTTCAACAGCTAATTACATCAAATCTTTGAAGTCGTGTGGGGCGGAGCCCAGATGGAATTTCGCAAAACCATTTCTTAGTGAGCACCTATAGGCAAAGAGGAACTTCCATTCCAAATTTCAACCCTGCAGGTCCTATAGTTTTGGAGATTCGTTGTTTCCCAGATTCGTATTTTAAGTGCTCCATAAGAATAACATTGTAGCGAAATTTTGAAGTCGTGTGGGGTGGAGCCCTGCAGGAATTTCGTAAAACCGTTTCTTAGTGAGCATCAATGGGTAAAAAGGAACGTCTATACCAAATTTCAATCCTGCATGCTCTTTACTTTTGGAGATTCGTTGTTGCTTTGTTTTGTATTAAAAAAATACCCCATAAAAATAACATTGTATCGAAATTTCCAAGTCGTGCGGGGCGGAGCCCTGGCGGAATTTTGCAAAACCGTTTCTTAGTGAGCGTTTTTGAGCAAAGATGAACGTCCATGCCAAGTTTTAACCCTCTAGGTCTTATAGTTTTGGAGATACTCTGATACGTGAGTGAGTGGTATTTGACAAATATATAGTAGATTTTTTAGCAACATATCTAAATTAATGGTAAAGGCTAAACTTAAAATACTCAATATTTTATTTACATTAAAAACGTGATTTGAGATAGGAACGTTTTAAAGCACGTATATGTGGCGTGTCATAATATTTTGTCAATAATTTTAATTAATTTTGTTAATGTTACTATAAGTCTGCCTATGATTAACTAGAAATGCAGTAGTTAGATAGACTTCATATATTCTAAAAATGGTTTTACCCAATTTCAGGCATTTGTGATGATCGTTTTTTACTATTTTACAACTAAATGTTAGATATAAAAGTTACCCCAGGAAAGGTAGGTTGTGATAATTTCAAGTTAGTTATTATTTAGTTGAAGTACAAAGTTATCTTAAGCTAAAAAAGGCTCTTTCAGCCAACTATCAGTAATTTCTGAACATTCTTGCCCATTAATATTCATTGAAAGGAATGTAATTTCTTTGAATAAGTACTTTTTAGCCACCCTGAATTTATAAGGGTGGGAAAACTCACTTTATATGTCCATAAAAAGATTTGGAATCTTGTAAAGTAATACAGTTTTCGTAATGCAACATCATATTCATATTTAATTTGTTAGTTTATGAAAACGCATTTTACAATTTATTAGCTTAAGTCTGATTTCATTTGAACTCAAATACAAAACAATAATTGGCTAAATCAAACCATGGTTCACTACAAAAAGCAAACATCCCTGTTAGCCATAGAAGCTTTCCAAACAAGCTTGATCTAATAATGAAACCTTTTCAGAAAAAAGGGGCGGATTTCAATCCTGACGGAGTAAGACTAAAATATTAATATCTCTCTTTACGATTCACCCTCCGGTAAATATTAAGATTGATTTCAATGATGGAGGAGAAATCCGATAGGAGCGCTCAAAGAGACGGCGGCGAGAATAAAACTCATAATCTATTAATAAAGTATGACAGATTGGTAGGGAGCGACCCCTAGCGGGGAGGGGCCACATCTGCCACTAGCAGTGTGGGGGGGAGGGGGGACATGGGAGATGTTGAACCGACGTGTGGTACATGAGAGGGACGGTGTCGGGGATTTAAATGCTTAAAGCCGCGGGGTGAAAACATGGATTCACTTTTAATTCGGAGAATAATGGGTTTTAATCACCCTGCTTGTTTGGGGTGGAAGATTTTTGAACTTTTAAAATTAGTATTTAGTCAGGCCTTTTAAGTGGTTTTGGATTTATATTATAACTAGCTGTTGCCCGTCACGGCTTCGCCCGTGTGATTTAATTAATTCTATAGGTAATAAAATAGAGTAACGAAAACTTCTTCCTTAAGAACGTTCAAACAATGAATTAGTGTGAGAAGAGCTCTGAAGGAATTTTGCAAAACCTTTTCTTAATAAGAACCCATGAGCAAATAGGAATGGCCATGTCAAATTTCGACCTCGTAAACCCTATAGTCATTTTGAAGTCATCTCGGGCGGAGTCCTAAAGAACATAAAAAACTATATTTGCAAAGCTGTTTCTTAGTGAACACCTATTAGTAAACCAGAATAAAAACGTCAAATTTCAACCCCGTATGATCTATGGTAATTTTGAGGATTTGTGGAAAGGAGCCCTAAAGGAAATTTGCGAAATCGTTTCATTTTGAACACCTATGAGCAAAAAGGAACTTCAATGTCAAATTTCAACCCAGTAATCCAGGGCGAATTAGTTTTGAAGTCATGTGGGGTGGATCCCTAAAGTACTTAAAAAACTATATTTACAAAACCATTTATTAGTGAGTACCTATTACCAAAACAAAAAATCCACATTAAATTTAAACCCCTTAGGATCTATAGCAAGTTTTAGGTTCTGTGGGGAGGAGCCCAACAGAAAATTTGCAAAATGATTTCTTATTGTGCACCTATGAGAAGAAGAGGAACGTCCATGTCAAATGTCAACCGCATGAGCCATAGGGTAATTTCTGTGGGGCGGAGCCCTAAATTATAAAAAAAGCAATGTTTATGGAAAACCGTTTCTTAGTGAGTACCTATGAGCAAAGAGGAAAGTCCATGTCAAATTTCAACACCGGAGGCCCTAAAGTAATTTTGAAGTTCAGTAGGGCGGATCCCAAAAGTTTTCAAAAACTATATTTGTAAAACAGTTTTTTAGTGAGTATTTATGAGGTAAAATTTCAACTCGTAGGCTATTATAAATTGTGAACTTATGTAGGGCGGAGCCCTAATATTAGATATGTACAAAACATACTTTTTTCGTTGAGCAACTATTATCAAAGAAATTTCAACTCCACAGGTTTCTTAATTAGTATTTAAGTTTGGTCATGTCGATAGCATTATATTGTAATTTTGAAGGCCTGTGGGGCAGAGCCCAGAAGAAATTTTGCAAAATCATTTATTGGTGAGCACCTAAGAGGTAAGACAAACATGTTTTCCAAGTTTAAAGTAAATTCATTTGGTAGTTCCTAAGATTTCGTAAATTCTTAAAAATTAAAATGCAATAAATACTAAGTTCAATTATACTTTCTTCAATACTAATCACACATTTGTTAGAAGTTTATAAAACTTAAATGCCACAATAAATTAGGTTAATTTCACTGACACACAACTATGATGTTTATATGGTCTGAAAATAACCTTAGTAACCTTTTGTTCTAACAGCTGATGATTAAATAAATTGCAGACAACTACTCGCAAATATTGAAATTTCAAATAGTTCTCATCTGTGATAATGTAAACAAAAATCCCAAACAAATTATTCTTCCTATACGAACTCCATGCTAACTTTGACCTTCTGTGGGGCGGAGCCCATTGGGAATTTTGTAAAATCGCTTCTTATTGTCTGCCTACGCTATAAGAGGAATAAGTATGCAAAATCTCATGCTTCTAGGTGCTAAGGTTTGGGCTGTGCGTTGATCGGAATTTCGCATTTATATATAGAGATTAGATAGTTTATTGTCATCAGACTAGAGTATTTATATAGTATTGAAAATATGTCAAATACTGCTACAAATGGTAACAATGTTTAATAAGTACAACATTGTTTTTCTTACTTTTGTGTACTTTAAAAATAAAATATACCCAGCAAACATTGTACCTTTAATACCTTTAATACCTTCCTCTTCGTCTTTTGCCCACAACTGTGGGATTGACAGCGTCATATTTACACATAAAAACATCTATTTACAAAAACAGAAAAAAAAGACTTTGACTTCCGGCCTGACTTAAAATTAAGGTCTCAAATTAAGGCCTGGCTCAGCTCAAATGGGTGGCAAAAGCTCAGAGAAGTCATCCTGCAGGAACTCGGCCACCGAATAATAGGATTTACTCTTGATGAAAATTGCTAACTTCCTCCTGAAAAGATTGGCATCCATCTGCTGGACACTGGGTGGCAGTCTATTGAAGAGACGGATGGCAGAGGTGTTGTAAGCCATTTGGGTTCTGGTAAGGCGCACCCTTGGAATATCCAGCTGCTCACGCTGCCTAGTGTTGTAAGGGTGGATGTTTCCCCGGACAGTGAAGGTGTTTAGGCTTTCCTTGACGTGCATGAGGCATAGGAAGATGTAGTGACCAAAGACTGTAAAAATTCCCAGTCTGGCAAACAGCGGTTTGCAGGAAGCACGGGGGTGGCTTGCTGTGATTGTTCTTAAAGCCCGCTTTTGCAATTTCAGCACGTCAGGTACCCTAGTGGAGTGGCCCCATAGCAGCAGTCCGTAGGCAACATGGCAATGGAAGAGGGCGTGGTATACCATGACCAGGTAGGATTCTGTCACTGAGTATCTCAATTTCAGGAGGAGGAAGCAGACTCGTGACAGTTTGCTATTGGTCTGAGTTATGTGGTCCTCCCAGGTGAGCTTCCTGTCTATAACGAAACCCAGAAGTTTAACAGGGGCTTGAACAAGTTGGTCTCTAGATAGGCTACATGTCAGTTGCTGGGTCTTGTCTTCGTTTAGCTGGAACCTATTGGCAAGAAACCATGAGGTGGCAGAAAGGAGTCTCCGTTCGCTTTCGTCCTGAAGCTCATCAAGGTTTTGGCCATCTGTCAGGAGAGTGGTATCGTCAGCGAACATCAAGGTTTTGCCGTCTTCATCCAGGTCGTTTATCGTGATCAAGAAGAGTGTAGGCCCCAGAACGGATCCTTGTGGGACACCAAAGTTGATCGGCAGGGTCTGAGAGAGGGCTCCGTCAATAGAGACCTGCTGAAACCTATTCTGGAGGTACGTTTCAATCAGGGAAAGGGCAGCTCCTCCAAGGCCATAGAAGCCAAGCTTCCTGATCAGTATCTCATGAGACACGCTGTCAAATGCCCTGTAAGATCGCACAGCGTTAAGGACATTTGTCTCGATCCCTCAAATGCGGCATTAATACCCGTAGCAACCCTCGCAGCAGCATTAACAGTCGATCTACCTCTGCGGAACCCAAATTGCATATCGGTGAGAAGATGGTTGGACTCAAAGAAGGTCTCAAGTTGGGGTTTGACAACAGCCTCAATAACTTTGCCAAAAGTAGGCACCAGGGAAATTGGTCGGTAACTGTTGAGCCTCAAGTGGTCACCCTTCTTAAAAACAGGAATTGTCCTAGAGGTCTTCAAAAAGGCAGGAAAAACACCTATACTGAGACATTCATTTATGGCGGCAGTGAGGGGGGCAGAGATGACGTCAATGACTTGGCTTAGCATGCAAGTAGACATACCAAAAATGTCTGGGCTCTTCGATGGTTTGAAAGCATGCACAATCCTTACCAGGGCTGCAGGATTCGTGGGCGCGAAGGTCATCAGGTTGACAGGGGCAGGTTGGAGTCTAGATGCCAAAAGCTCCAAGGGGTCCAGGTCAGATGTAGGCATATTATTTACAATCTCACTTACCGAGTCAAGAAAAAAGTGATTAAAGGCGTCCGGACTAGTAAAATCAACCTGCCTCCTAGCCACAGATCTATTTGAATTTACAAAGTCCCAGGCAGCTTTGCATTTGTTAGGCGCATTTTCAATCTTCTGGTCATTCCATTGCCTCTTTGCCAGCTCAACCCGCTTTTTATAAAGAGCCTTAGCTTGCCTATACCTGATGGTGTACTGGTAGGAGTTAGGAAGTGCACACCTATCCTTTAGTGCAAGCATTTCCTCCTTAAGGCGACAAAGGTCAGGTGTGTACCACTCACCGGAATTGCTTTTGCGTTTGGGATTGGGTTTTCCTTTCCTTGGGCGATGTGGTCTGGTTGTCTCAGGGAAATGTAAGTAAAAAACCTCACGAAAACGCTGAAAAAATCTCTCAAAAATAGTCAACTCACCTGTTGGAAGGGTGATTTCATCCCAGGAGATGGAAGCGAGATCATGCTTAAAGCGCAAAAGAGAATCATCATGCACAACTCTACGTCTAAATAAATAGTTGGCACGCCAAGTATCAGGATGGTCACTTACCACATTGGAGTTTGCCTGGGTGATGAACGTTACCAGCGCTTCGTGGTCGTCTCCATGTAGATCCACTACCCTTGTTTGACAGCCCTCGGGTGGTAGGTTGACAGCCACGTTGTCCAGGCACGATGTCCCTCTTGTAGGTTGTTTACAGGTGATATAGAGCCCATAGGATTTCAGCAGCTCAATGATCGCACGAGCCTTGGGGTCATCGCCAATGAAGTTCACATTAAAATCCCCAGCAATCAGGATTTTTATGTTGGGGTTTCTATTCAGATAACATAAACAATAAAAATTCTTCAAATAGTGTGCAGAAGTTCTCAAAATTGCCACTGGGAGAATGGTAGACTGACTCACAGATTGTATTGTGACTTGGCAGGCAAATGGCCACAATTTCACAGTCGAGCTCCCTGCAGAAACTATTTACATCAATGACATTAAAATCGAGTGTCTCACGGATGTAAATGGCTGATCCACCACATTTGGATTCAGTTCTACAATAAATACTAGCCAAATTGAGGTCAGATAAATTCTTGTAAAAATCAATTTCATCACACGTTAAGAAATGTTCACATAAACACAAAACATCCAATTTTTCATTATTTACAAAGAGTTCAAGTAGCCCTTGCTTAGGCCTAATACTCTGGGCATTCCAATGTCCAAGCACTAGGGTAGGCCTACCTGGGTCTGCCGCAGGACCTAAGTTGCATTGATGCTTGGGCTGGGTTTCCCTAAAAAAACACGGGATTGATATCTTTGATTATTTTGACGCATAACAAATTTGCGTACAATGGCTCCAGCTGGCCAAAACTTTTCATCTAACAACAAGGATTCAGTTTCAGCAGTCACCCCTAGCTTAAAAGATTTATATCCATTAAACCTAGTCTTGAGTTCCACACACTGGTCTACAGTTATTTTTTTAACATCACTCAGGTAGTTTTGAACAGTTTCACATGACTCTTCACAAGATATTCTTGACAAAAACACCCAAGAGATATTAGGCTTATTAACATCCAGGTTGCTAGGCCTAGGATTTGTTACAATTAACATTTAGTGGAGCAATAGTTTTCAAACCTAGTTCGTTTCCAGTACACATTATTACATCATTTCTCTTCTCAGTATTTATTTGGGATGCAGTTCGAGAGTTTTGTTTACTGCTATTACTTACACTTAGTGGGGCAGTAGTTTTCAGACCTACCTCGTCACCAGTGCAAATTGTCACATCACTTTTCCTGTCACTATGCACTCGGGTTGCACTCTGGGAGATTTGTTTTTTACTTTTATTGCTTTTAATAGACTGAGGCACTGATTTCAATTTATCGGCAAAAGTATCAATCGACAAACTAATCTTAGATTTGGACGTCTCACCATTAACCTCTCTGTGATTAGCCGAATGATTTGCAACTGCAAGTCTCATTTCATTTCCGTCTGCAATATTGCCAACTGTATCCACGGCCATGACGATTTCACTTTCAATTTCAGTTACCGGCAGACCAGTGGCAACCGAGGAGGATGGGAGTGAAAATTCATTGAAGATTTTGGTAGTCTGTGGGTTTGCAAACGACGACTGGTTGAAATGTCTGTTGTTAAGATTGTTTACTTCCTGTTTATTTCCTAACCTGACTTGTCCACTGTGTCAACGTGCAAAATTTATCAGTAACTTGATTCTTCAAAAGGGATTCATTTGATAAAAATTCAGACTTTGCAGCAATTTCCTTTACTAGATGCAGAATTTCGTTTAATATTGGTTTAGGGTTAATATCTCGTTCCTTAATTTTGGTACTCACAGTCTGTTTCAGCGTATCCGTGAGTAGTGCAAAAGTAAGGCTTTTAAAACAGTTCAAGGTCACCCGAGCGATGACGTCATCGATGACGTCATCGAGGTCAATGACCCCATCGATGACGTCATCGATTGCATCATCGATGACGTCATCACCAATGACGTCACTTCCTTGACGTCACACCCATGACGTCACAGAAATGACGTGCTGATGACGTCATCACCCCCTACGTCACCAAGATGACGTCACCGATGTCACAAAGGTCAAGGTCACGCTGAAACCTAAAATTTTTTGGCACTTTTGCTGTTTCTCGCACTACGCTCCGAGTTTCAGTCACAGTTACCATGACCTTGACAACTTGGAGCGAATTTGCGATGAGAAACAGCAAAAATGCTGAGGAAACTTGAAGTTTGCAACGTGACTCTGCCTAAACCGTCATGTGACACCGCTCGGGTGACCTTGAACTGCCCCAAAAGCCTTACTTTAACCATTACTGCAACCGCGATGTGCACCCTACGACAGACACCGAGCGACTGACTGTCCGGCCCCGCGCACTCTAGGTATATGGGAAGTGGTGGGGGGAACTGCGAAGACCTCGGGAAATTCGAAAATGTCAAGCCAGGTAGCACCGTTTCGGTGCTACCTTAAATTTACATGTTAAAGTGTGATGACCTTGAGGTTGACTGTGAACCTGGGGCTTAGGATTGTGTTTAACAGCTTGACGTTTTCGCCAGAGTTCAAGTGTGGTGACCTTGAACTGGTTAAAATTAAAACTGCACAGCAGACTGCACAACACGGATGTGCACCCTACGACAGCTGCCGAGCGACTGACCTCCAGGCCCTGCGTACTCTAGATATATGGGGAAGTGGTGGGGGAAATTTCAAGGTCATTCAAACGGAGTTTTAAAAAAGTCAAAGAGTAGAAAGACTACTCTTGTGAGTCTATAGCGATTTCATTGATAGTGAGTGCTTCGGTATGCCAAGTTGATCTGTATTGACACGCTCCTAAATAATGTTTGCAAAAACCTGCAAAATGATTGTTGCACAATTTGCAGCCAGTTAGCTGTTTTAGTTTAAATTCAATGCAACGTTCAGGGCAACAAGTGTACTTATGCCCTCTCATTTGGTACACATGGAATGTCTTCAACTTCGGTTTCGGCTTCTTCCAAGACTTGCACTTACACATGCACTGACCAAAAGCTTCACATGTTCTACAAGCCAGGCCATCCACCACATCAATGTCATTTGGCCATGAAAAACATTTCTGTATTTCTGTTCGCAACAGTAGTTGAGTTGACTTTCCATGTTGCTGCGGTGAAGGTGCGCAATGAAATGATGCTGTAGTCAGTGAGAGTGCACCTTAAATAAACTCAGTGGAGGGGGAAAGGTCAAGGTCATTCAAACAGAGTTCTAAAAAAGATGACTAGTCGTCCTCCTCGTCCGTCGTACTTGGAGAGCTGTCAGACGAAGAGCCCCGCGCAGGTGCTCTCCAGATGAAATGTATATCTATTTGAAAGCGCAGGCCGGGATCTTGTACCATCAACTCCTTTAATCTATTACATACCAATTCCACTTTGTACACATTGTTAATAATCAACACCCAAGGCTTTGGCTGAACATAACGTGTAGTTGAGTCAGCCTCGCAGACAGTTACATCTTCCGGTGATATTGGAGTGTATAAATGTGTAAAATCTCGTTGCTGAGGCTGGCTTGAAGTTGAAGGTTCTGTGCCGACCCTGGTTGCATCAAAATTCAAATCCATTCTACATTCAAGAGGTCCAGGGTTCCCGTTGAATACATTGAGTAATTTTTGATACAAGACTTCCACTTCTGTCGCATCCTGTAAATGAACAGTCCACCGCAAGGGAAATGCTTCGTCCGTAGTGGAGTCAACTTGAGAAAGAGTTCCTTCCGCCATGGCAGCTAAGCAAGGAATGAGGTGAGCTGCAGTCAGTTGTAACATTATCGAAAAGTAGAGGGGGAAATTTCAAGGTCATTTAAATTGGGTTTTAAAAAAAGGAAGGAGTGGAGGGGAAAGTTCAAGGTCATCCAAATTGAGTTTTAAAAAAAGGAAAGAAGGTCACTCCCCATCAGCCTTGTCGTTGTCTCCTACATCTTCATCCGCATTAGATTCACTGTATAGGTAAATCGGTGACATTGGTGAGTATTGCGGTGAGTGTTGACCGTTGTTGTCCTCCTGCCGCAATGTAACTTGCGACCAATCATAGTTGAAATTCATTTGTATTATGATCCCAGGGTTGTCCCGCAGTATTTCTTTCATCCGTTCACAAATTGTTTCCAAATAGTGAACACTGTCGATGGATAGTGTCCAACCTGTACTCGTTCCAACATCAGTAGTGGAGTCAGCTTGGCTGATGGTGTTGTCCGCCATGGTTGCTTGTCGAACAAGGAATGACGGGTGATGTGATACTCATGCAGGAACATGGTGAAGTGGTGGGGGAAGTTTCAAGGTCATCCAAACGGAGTTTTAAAAAAAAGGAAAACCTACAAAGTAACATTGAAACTTTCCAACTAATGGTGGCGGGCGTTTTCTTCTGCAACCTTGCCGACACATGTGACTATACCATATAGTATGAAAAGTACAACCATAATAAGGCCGAACAATAAAAGATAGCCGTTGACTATCATAATATTTTCTGAGTGGATCTGCTTTCTTCTTATCTCCCTCTCTTGCATCCTCTTCTCTAACTCGTGGATGAAGTCGCAGCATGCGTGAGGACATCTTTCATCTGTTGGTAGGTTTGCCATTGTTGATGTTGTCGGTTTGGCTGTTGAAGATGGAATGAGGTTTCCAATAGTGATGTGCCATGTACACCAATAGTGAAGTGGTGGGGGTAGCAAAGCAGTGGAGGGGGAAGTTTCAAGGTCATTCAAATTGTGTTTTAAAAAAACCTATCTTGTTACTGAGCTAATATGTCAGTAACAAGATAGGTGTTTTTGCTCTTTTACTTCTTTAATATAATGAAAAAATAAACATATTCTACAATGGTTAGAACAAGAAATACAACTGCTAGTCAGCTGAAGTAATCCAAGTTGTCCGGCTCGGTCTTCATGGACGTCGGTGAGGAAGCTGTCGATGAGTGTCCAGGCTCTTCCTTTGGCTGCCGGGTGTTCCGTATATTGCAAGCGTAGACTTGCACATTTATACGGTAGCCTCTTGCCACCATTAGCTGCAACTCCTTGTACAAATCGTTCAGCTCCTGTTGCGTCTTGATAGTCACCTCCTCATAGCTGGCACAGCTTACGTTCAGAGACATCCTGATGTTGCTAGGTTGGCTGCTGGAGTAGAAATGAAGCCAAGGCACAGCGCTTGGAGGTATATGAAAAAAGTGGTGGGGGTGTTTGCATTCAAACAGGTTTGACTTGTAGCGTGGTGGTGGGGGTAACTGTGAAATGCAAAGGTCAAAGGTCAAGGTCACCCGCGAAGTTTAAAAAAAATGCAACATATCAATATGTGACAAACTTCACATATTGATATGTTGCATTTTTTTTGTCTTTTGAATTTTTTTTTGTTTTTTTATGGTTTATTTATAAAACGTTACAATAACATATTTACAACAGTAAAACTTAAATCTAACACTGCTGCTTGTCGGCGATGTGGATGGTCAACTCGGTGGAATTGCTACCCGTGCAACCGTGGGAAACCAGGTAGAGACAGCCGGGTTGGATGGAGCGCAGATCCTCGTTCTGGAGGAGATGGACGAACCGTTTCGGCAGGTAGACTTAGAACTTGGGCTCATCCCCCGGAGTGAACGGTGCCTCGCTAAGACTGCAGCAGATGGCCTCTCCAACTGTAGTCTCCATCTTCTTCATGGCGTGGATAATGTAGTGCTTCTCGTCTTTAAGTTCGGAACACTTCTTGACGGGTAGTATGGTAGATTTGGAGTGAGCATTGAACTGCTCAACCAAAGTTTGCAGGAACTGGTGAGATGCCATGGTCGAGATATAGATCGTCTTCTTCGTCTTCTTGCTGGGAGATGTTGTCGTCTCGGAATCTCGAGTAATACTCATGCCAGGTCCCGGTCTGCTCCTCACTTATATAACCCCCGTTACCCCCACCACTCCCCATTTCCCCACTTTGAAGGTAAGATGCGAGTTTATAGGCGTTTTTTAAAGCGCAATGTCTATCTTTTTCATGTTCTGGACTTTTAGTACAAATACAAACATTTTCCATCGTATACTTGTAATTTTTATCCAATTCCACATCATTAACCGGAACATGAGTAAATCCTTCGATCCATCTTTTCTTTTCCAGCCCCTTTGTGTAAATATTGGTAAACTTGTCTGAAAAGTGATGCATAATGTGATACAAGTCCGTGTAACTTGTAAAACCATCATACCAATCGATATGATGGAAGTGTTTTGAAATCCATCTGTTGGTAGTAGCGGCTTTACTGGTTAAAGATGAATAAGAACATGGTGGTTTAAATAAAAACGAATAAGGAACACTTGTATTGATGTCGAAAAACACAAGTTCTTTTATGATAAATCTATCATCATTACCCCGAAACGCTTGGAACTCAATTATACCAGGTTTGGACTTTACTTGTTCTTCTTCCTTGTCCATTGCGAAGATCACTCGTCTGCTCATGACGAAGTCCAAAGGTCAACTGATTTCCACACCACGGTAGGTACGACTTTTATACCCGGCCGTACAGTTGTTGGCGCGTTGGTGTATATTTAACGTCCCCGGTAGGCCTAACCCCACAAAGTGTTTGATTGTTTTTTAAAAATTAACCATTGCTGTGTAGTTAATTGTCATTTAGGTTTCCATCTTTACATTTTCCTTGTTTTCATTTTCATCATAACACTTGATTCTTCTCCTCCTTCTTCTTCCTCTTTTCACGTTTTACTGATTTCTTATGTAGTTGCGTACTTTTCCAATTGTCTCCACATTTGTACTTCATGAGGAACCCTATTGAATATAGAAGTATCTACAGGTCCGTACAATATAGGTGCGTCCGGTTGTTTGTCCAAAGTGTCTTCCAGATAATCTTTAATAATTGAACTTGAAAACACCAGTTGTCTCAAGTATCTCGTTATTGGTTCAGTTGCACAAGTTAGAATAAAAAACTCTTCTCGATTAAGTTGAATCTTGTTATCATGTCTTGTTGTGTCTCTAAACCGCAACTGATGATCACCACGATGTTTAACAATATCGATTTCCACATTTGAATCCAAAAGGCCTACTCTTGTCTTTCTTCCAAACATGTTACTACTTAAATAGCATTCTAGCAGATGCAAGTGTTTCATAAACGATTCCCAAGCAGTGTCCGTAAACAAAATCATTTTGGGTCCATGAGTTAAAATTACAGTAGGGGAATAATCTGTAGATTTCATAACACCGATTAAAACACTTTTGTCCAAACTGGAAGAGATTGGGTAAAATATTCGCAAGAATACCTCACTTAATATGTTAGGAGAAATATTATCTTCAATATCCCTTTTCCTCTTGTGTGCATTCTTTCTTCTTTTACCTTTTTCCTCAACATTATTACTGGCGTGGAGTTGTCCGCAAGCGTTGTGTTCATCTCCCTCCGGTTGACCTTGAAGATCTAAAAAGTTGGATATCTCCTTCTCAATATCTACTACATTTTCTTGTGTACCACTAGGAGAAGCCATATTGAATAAGATGCTACCCATACAAAAACAGGCAACAAACTGATAAGGAGCGAGCTGAACGCTCTGCTTTTATACTCGCGGAATGCATTGGAATGTAGGAAAACCGGTCTTTTACAATACATTTTTAACAATTCCAGTTAAAGGTGTGTATGTTACGATTTTATCATGTAGAATTAAACAGTATGCAGTTGTATTAGCCGATATAGGCGCGTTGAATTCCATTTCTATTTTTATATCTACACTTGATGATTTTACCGATTCATTTTGTTTAGAACAATCGATTACAACTATAGGGTAACCATCTAAGTATTTTTCTGGTGATAGTAAAGGTGCATTCGTTTTACCATAATATGAACTTTGGAATCTTGCATACATATCGTACAATATGCTGTACTTTTTATTAGCGAATGACACATTTAAATTATCGTATGGAAAAAATTGTGAATTTAAATAAACTTTAATATTTTTCAAGTTGCAATGATCAAATTGGCCTGCATGTTTGGTGATGGTGTCTCTTCTGCCTGTTTGTAAACCAAATATAATATACCTGGCTCGTTCCACATAATTAGATGTTTTAACTGTCCAAGTGTGTCGATCCGTAGTTGGCAAGCTGGGATGTTCATGAAATTCCCAACTTCTAAAAGGAATTACAATATCACGATCAGCCTTTAACTTTCTTAATAGTAGCATTCTATGCTCGTCAGCTAATTTTACATGTGGAACTCTCCATACAATTTTGTCTAATGTTAATTTCCATTCTAAAGTTGCATCTGTTGTACCGTCTGGAGCTTTAATAATATCTTTATCGTTTGAAGATCTCAACAAAACTAATTCTTGTTTAACGTTTAATATTATTTTCCTATAATCTTCAGCAAAACCAAGCAACAAACGTAACGGAATATGAAAATCAAAATTTCCATTTGTATCTGGAGTGATTGTGTCTTTTGCAGGTAAAACCCATCCTGCAGGTTGTATTAAATTGGTTTCATTAGGTGATATAGATGTTAATCCCTTTAAAGTTGTTGCAATACCTACTTTTTTAGTAGAATCAACTGTTACACCTGATATTTCATATCTAATTTCATCAAACAGGAAAGCCATGGGATTATTTATAAATGGAACTGTTGTACCAGTAGTAGTACCGTCCTTTTTAGTAACTTTTCCTTCAATATACAAGTAACTTTCACATGGTAGTGTGTAAATGTCTTGATTTTGTATGGGAATACGAATTTCATCGTTATTGTTTAATTTTGATGAAGTGTAAGGGTTGTGGGTGTGATATTCTTTTTCCCATAGGGTTTCGTCGAATGTTGGACCCTGAGCTATATCCAGTATATCCATTATCGGTTACTTTTAATCCAATTCTCTCTAAGAAACGAATGTTCTCGCGTGTTAACTCCTCCACAGCTGAAGAGCTACTAATGCGGATTCCCGTAGGTTGTTCGCTTTTAAATGTTAAACCCATGATTTTGTATTAAAGTGTTGATTTTAAATGTAATCTAACCGTAATAGGCTCTTCTCGGAAATCTATCAAGTTACCGTCTTGATCCAATACGTTCAACACGATGTCTGAAATGAAAGTGGTGTTCAAAGGTAGATATACCAGGTTTTGCGGCTTTTCAACAATTTTAAATCCAGGTGGTACACTGGGGTAAAAAGTATGTATTATATGAGTATTTGCTCCATCTCTGTAAGCTCCTTGTATAATATTACAAGTTATGTCTATACTATTTACTTTTAATATTGTTACAGTTTGTTTACCGGAATGTGTTTTATTTGGTTCTAAAATTGCTCCATCTTTGGGAAATCCTAATAAATCACCAATTGAGTCTGACTTACTGAAATCTATATAATATTTTGAAGTAAGCTCAGCTTTCATTGTATTGTTATTACCTTTTAGCGTTATATTGTCTTTTCCCATTTTATTTTGCAAAAATTCATTAATATGATCAATTTCATAAGAACCTGTGGGTAGAGTGCAAACTTCCAAGTCTGTAAACTTCCCACTGGCATCTTTTCCTTTATAATAATGCAATAAGTTATTTTTACCTTCCGTAACATTGGGAATAGAGTTGTAAGTTGTAAAATCCAACAGTGCTGCCTCCCAAAATCTTCCTTTTTGCAAGCGTAACGCTGGAAAAAGGATACTTCGTAAAGTGGACGATTTTCCTGTTAATGATACCGTATAGGAAGACATCTCAATAGTGACTGATACTTTTAGCTAGGAATTCCAAACATAAATGGCCGCATATTGAAGTATTATCAGGTTGTTCTCTTTTATAGTTGTAATATATGTTTTTAGCAGATTTAAAGTAATGTTCAAGTTCTTTAGGTGGTGGCAAATTTCCAAAACTATCAAAATAATATACATTACTATTTAGTTTCTTATAACACACCCAATGGGTGCCGGGCCCCTTAGTATTATCCAAATTTACGATTCCAGTCTCATTTTTCCATATTTTCTTTGGTAAACTGTCTTTCATAAATACTCCGCGGAAAAATGGTATTTTTAAACAGGAAATATATTTAAATAATTCAACATTAGTCAACGCTTTATGCGGTATAACCAATTGATTTCTTTTATTTAATATGCACGATACGGTCTTAGGTATAGACCAGCCCCGTTTTTTACCATTGACCATATTGTTGGTTTTTTATTATTTTTCCTTGGAGAACGTCTTTTTAGTCTAATATTACCACCATGTTTTCTCTTGCTTGATCCTTTTTTATTCTTACCCCTCCTTTTTCCACCTCCTACCGCTGTTTTAGCCTTCATACCTGCTGTTACCGCTAAAGCTGCTGCTTTTTCCGCAATACTAGCGTCACTAGACTTTACTCGTTGCCAAGCTATATTCGCTAGCTTTTTATCAGCGATTGACCTATTTTTTGAATCGGTAAACGTGGAATATGCGATATCGTGTTCTTTACAAGCCTGATCTAACTTATTTATGCCTGGATCACCTCTTTCCAGTCGTTTTTTCAATTTAGTTCCTGGTCCGCAATACTGATAACCTCCCGGTATATGAAATTCGTATGGTAAAGCGTCTATTGCTCTATTTACGATAGATCCTACTGGAATTCGATTTAAGGCTTTACTTAATAGAGAAACCGCTGTGGACGTGATCCCACCTCCTTTCCTTACAGTGTCTCGATATGGACTGATATATTGAAATGTCATAATGCACTTTTATAATTGAATTTCGCAACGTATGTGTTACCTCTACGACAAGTTAAACATAAATGACTTTATTTATGCTTTTGATCAATTAAATACTAAAAGGACCCTAAAATGTGGATCCTTAAGGTTGTGGTGTTTTATTAAAGAAATACTTATAAAGGATGTCTTGTTTTATCCATGAATTTCTCATTTTTTCATCAACACGATTATATTGTCCGCTTGCAATATAATTATGCATATCAAACATTATATTACCTATCACTTTAACAAGAAAATTAACAGTTACAGCGTCATCTACATAATCAGGGTCTGCAACTCTTGTTAATCGTTTGTTATTGCAATTCCACCATCTATGTCCAGTTGGCTCTAATTGTATTATCTGTTCAAAAGTAACAACATTACCAGGCAATGTCGCGGGAGCTATATGTATCATTTGTTTTCCTTTACCATCCCAAACATTATTCCTTAATACATATCCATCAATAACTTTATTCTTTTCTTCAAGTAATGTAAACTTTTCATTTCCTTGTACAAACACAGCCCCCTGCCGTGATACCACTTGGTCTTGTTTTACAAATCCAGATGTCTCTTGTTTTAAAGTCTCTTTCATTTGACCCACTGTTGCACCATCTGATGGCGCCGAACCATCTTTAACATTTGCTAAACAATCATTAAAACAATCTATAACCCCTACATCACGTATGATACAATGATCTTTAATATATTTTAGATTTACAGCGTCGTTTTCAGTTTTTGGATAACCTATATCATTAATAACAAATTTATAAAAAGAAAATCCATCTTTTGTCTTTTCAGGTATCAAGGAATGTAAATAGCGTCTATTTACGCTGTCTTTTGCATCTTTAGGGTCATCTACGTTGGATATACGTTTATTGTTAGCACTATACGTTTTCCCATTGAATTTTAACGTATTTTTCAATTCAGATGACAAATAACCTTTGTTTATTGCATCACCGTTTTGATTTGGTTTACCAACGTTGATAATTCTATGATCTTCTGCGTCATATGTGTTATTTTGTAGTCTTAATGTTGGCGATATCTTTTCCTTTAATATTTTTAAATTTATTGCATCGTTTTCATCCGTAGGATCTTTTATGTTTTTTAACCTTTTATTACTCATATCATAATCTCCATCAGGTGTTTGTGGTAAACCAGCACTTCTTTTTAAACTATTCGCATAATATAACCCATCCGAGGAGTAACGTCCGAACTTGTCGACACTCATGGTGCAACTGAATAGTATTCTAGGGAGTAACGCATTTTTATGAGATTACCCCACGGTTTCGGAGTTCATCCACGAAAGCCACCCATTCGTTTTCCAATCCAGTATGACCCGCTTCTTTAGCTTCATGTATTAGTTTCATTCTATCCACCAATTTATTGATATTATTGTAATAAATCACATTTGTGTTATATAGTTTCTTCATTAAACCTGTACCTGTAACAGATTTGTTTCTTTTTCTTGGTTCTGGAGCACTTATATCCAAAGTGGATGACACAAACCTTCGTTTTACAGGTTTTCTTGGCATTATCGGCATTGGTTGTCTTCTCGTTGTTGGTATTAACTTGGATACAAATACTCTATATTTTAAGGACCTAGATCTAAAAACTGGTTGGTCAGCTAAATATTTTCTCCTGTATGCATTGGTGTGTTCCAAAATCTGTTTATATGCTTCCATGTCTTCTTCTTTAACTAACAATTCTAAAGGCTTTTTTTCAAATAATAATTCAAATAATCCTCTTGTGCCCTTATATCTTTGATTACCAACAATAATATTATCATCTTCATCAATGTTTACCGGGCTATTACCAACCATTAAACTTCTTCTGTTAATCTTACTCCATAACTATGGTAGTTTTTATTAGGATTTATTCCAGCTAACATTTTTATCATGTATTTCCTTCCTAAAGGTCATTTGTTATGAATGTTTTCACCCAACAAGCTTATGTTTGACGGACCTTCCCTTGCTTCTTCTTCTTTTTCCTCTTCACTAGCAGTTGATACATCTTCATGTCCTCTTTTAGCTTTTATTTCATATAATTCTCTTATACCACTATAGTCTGGTGATTCTAGCTCTCTTTCAGGTTCTCCACCGGTAAAACCACTATATGTAGAGGATTCCAGGTCTTCATCACTAAAATCTTCTGATTTTACATTTTCTCTTTCAAACTTTGTAATAGGCGCAATTGCATCTCCTTCTAAAACGGGTTTAGCAAATTTTTTGTTTAATTGTTTCAAGGGTTCAGTAATAGGTTTAAAAGTAGATTCAAGAAATTTCTCCCTTTCGCTAATACCTAATTTTAATGCTCTGTTTTTATCTCGAATAGAATCACTAAGTGATTTTATTTCCTTTATTAACTTTTCTTGGTTAACCATGTTTGTAGCAAGACGTGTTGTACAACAATGAATGTTTTACATCATGATCAGTGTATTAGTATAAATTTATCAAATCCTATCCTGTATCGACCATTGTTTAGCGGTTGTTCCTTCATAATTGTTAAAAACCCATATTTTTCAGCCCAAGCCTTTCCACACAACTCTTTAAATCGTTCAAATGGCATATCCGCACTTACATAGTCATAATATATGTGTTTTAGGTTGGTTTCATCCTGTTTAAATACAATTAACATGTTTGCATTGTCTCTAATGAGCTGTTTCGGTATTTTGCTGTAAGTTTGACCAATATAAATGCTATCTATGTTGTTATGTCGACCCATGGCGAAGTAATTTCTTATTGTATTTTGATTTTCACAAGATACATCGTCAAATATGAATACTGAGAATGGTTTAGCCTCTTGCGGTTGCATGACACTCTCGCTCGCGTTAAATTTAAAATATTTAACTTCAGGCACATTATTGAGTATTTGTTCTAATAACTGGTATTTTGGTTGTTGTAGTGACTTTGAAAATACATATAAATTATTAAAACGTAATCCTTTAGGATTTGTAAATCAAATTGAATACTACATTGTTTTTCCACAATTGGAAGAACCGGTAACCAGACAACGCACCGTGTTTGGTAACAAAACACCGTTTTTCCCAGTATTGAATTGAGAACCATCCACTGTGAGTTCATCTATATTATTAATAGTAAAATTGTCTTTTTGCGGTATTATCTCCATCCTTTGTAATGGTTCAACCCAAAATGATGCTCTATCATTATATTAGATCCTTTTTAGGTATCCAAGAATCTTCCGTCTTATTAAATCCTAACCATCGTACTTTAACCATATCTTTTTTTCGTTGCAACACCTTTTCGACTAAATATACATCACCTACTGTTGATTTTAACATTTCATGTCCATAAAACCCTCCTTCCAGCAATTGTCCTTTATTATCTTTTAAAATGTAAGTTTCTGGTATTGTAGGTTGCACCTTAAATACAGTAAATACCTCATTTGTCCAGTTTGGAAGATATCTTTTACTGAATACACCTTTGTATTTGCTTATTCGCACTTTATCACCAACATTAAACCTTTTAGGCTTTAGTTTTTCAACTCTTGGTTTAGTATTCATTTTTATACGTTTTAATACAAGTTTTTCATTTTTATTAGTCACCTGGCTTGGTTTCATACCAATAGTTCTATGAAACTTGTTATTGTAATCGCTTAAAAGTTTTGGTAACATATCAATCCATACATGTGATCCTCTGTTGGAAAACATCTTATACATCGCACCTTTTAAAGTTCTGTTAAATCTTTCAATTATTGATGCTTTTACCTCTGAATTGGTTGAGTAATGGTTAATGTTGAGTTTTTTCATTAAATTTGCAAATTCCTTATTAAAATATTCTTTTCCATCATCAGTTTGTAAATGTTTTATAGTATGTTTGTCTCTTTGTATAGCTGTTTCCATTGCTTTTGTAACACTTTTGCCACTTTTATCTTTTAGTGGTAAAGCATCTGCCATTTTGGAAAAACAATTAATAATAGTCAATATGTATTTAAATCCTCTATTTTGTTTACTATAAGGAATCATTTCGATTAAATCCGCTTGATATAAATCATTTATTCCTTTTATCACTGTATTTCTTCGTGGAAACTTTCTTCTTGCAGGTTTATGAAGTTCGTTGACAATTTCTTGCTTCAAGTCCTTCATATTGCAGGTTTGAATGTTTCATGTATCACATGTATAATCACAATGAATGTTGTCTTAAATATTCACATCATTTATATAGGTCAAGGTCATCCAAACTTGTGTAAAAAAATGGGGAACACGGCGTTGGACTTGCCGTGTTCCCCATTTTTTTACGGAAGGAGAAAGGAATAAGGTCGAAGTTGTAGAAGGACGAAGAATAGGTTACTAGTCGATAGGGTTTAGAGAGTAGTGGCCAAAAGGAAGAGTGTGAATTTTATCCGGCATAATATGCCTTTTATCATCTCGAGCTGATAGTGCCCTTTTAACTTCAGTGACACTGTAGACCTCATGTTTAAAGCTTCTAATAGTGTTGAACGTTGCAGACATTGTAGAATCTTCAAACAAGCAGGTCTTGTAGTGGTCAAATGTCACATGTTTCTTCAAGTACGATGTTTTGACTCCTTTTGCTTTCTTGACTGTTGGTGTGTTGTTCTCGTTGTACATTTTAAATGAATACAATTTTGCCATCAGTGCCACTATTTCTTCTAAAGGCATTCCATTTGCTTCATCTTTAAATTTTCCGATTACTTTTTTATTCTTTTCATTGTAATTTGGATGGTTCTTCGGATAGTCAGAGAAGTCGAAATCGTTTTTGTATGGGAAACTCCTTAGGTCTTCATACATGTCCAAAGTCTTTATCCAGTAGATAAACGCGTCGGTATCCATGTATGCAACTCCAATGTTGTCTCTTCCGTAGTGTTTAACCATTTTGTTGTAATGGAAATCATACATCAGAGTTTTACTTATATCCAAAATCGACATTCCAATGTATAACGGACGATCCATCACTATTGTTGTTTTCTTCATACTGACGGCAACTAGATCTTCGTTTATAATCATGGATGTTCCAAAATTTGGTTTTTGCACTAATTTTTCCAATTTCTTAGGATCACTTACTAATTTTACAATCTTGTGTTTCCTTTTGTTTTCTAAGGTCTTCCCAAAGATGGCGTTGTTCATCAATTTGTAAAAGTTCTTTTCAAATGCTGATGTTGCCGCTGCTCTTCTTGTAGTGTTGGAATCAATATATGGTTTCAACCAACAAGACTGGGTGAATTCAATTGCTCTATGAATTCTCACTACACGTAGACCCAAATCAAGAGCTTGTTGAACTACCCAGTTGTGAGCCACATACCGATCTTTATTCTCCAACGTCATCATCAATTTCGGCCATCTTCCTGTCGGTGAAACTTCAGTCTTGGCTAGGAGAGGCAAATCGTAATGATGGTCATGAAGGTGCTCCGGATATTCGAAATCACAGTCCAAAATATAGCCTTTTGAACCATTCTTTGGAATCTGTGAGATGTCACCGATGGTGGCCGGGTCGATCCATTTGAAGTCAGCGTAGGGAAGCGGATTTGACATTGCCCAACCATAAAGGTTGTTTGCGTCAAAGTAGCCAAGGTAGACCGATGGTTGTCTCTCGTCGAAGCCTGGGATGTACTTGTTGTTAGCTTTCACATGACGTGTTACAGCTTGTGTCAAACCGCCTCGTACACCAGATTCTATCATGAGCACCATATCAATATCTGTTAGAAGTTCCAATCGACAGTTGGTTGACTTTAGCATAGCTTGCCATGCTAATCCTGGAGATGTGTACGAGTGTAGAGGGTCCAGTCCATAGGCGGAGAAGCAGGTGTTTCGAAATTCTTCCATCACATCGCACAGCAGAGTTACATCCAATTTTATGTAAAAGTCAGAATATTCCCCTAAGGTTTGAATGTTTAGTTGGTTCCAAACATTACAAGCATGATTGTAGTCTTCAACGGTGATTGCACTTTCATTTAACTTGCTATTGAAGGCTTCAATCGGTGGCAGACTGGTTTCTTCAAATTTTTCTGCAGAAGTTATGTAATCATAGGGGAACACTCCTTTACGCATTACTAAGTCCAATTTATCTTCAGGTACAATTTTGCTGGTTTCTTTTAGGTCTTCTCTTCTTAGGTTCTCAGACAATTTACTCAAACTAGATGACATAAATCTATAAGAGTCTACGAAGCGAAGTTTAATTTTACCTACTGTTTTTGAGAAACTGATGTACTTTTCCAATGTTTCAGCTAATACTTCAATTTTTCCATCATCTCGTCCTAACTCTGGGACAATGAAGTGAGAGTCATAGCCGCTAAGATTGTGTAACACGACAGGGATAAAGTTTGGCAGTTTGTAATTGCATGAATTACAAGCAGCTCCTCTGTATAACCCTGTCAGGTGATCGTGATCTCTTACTTTTTGATTTTCTTCACTGAAACTCTTCTTGCATAAATAACATCTTGTTGCCGAATTGCATTCTTCTTGTTGATTTTGGTTCAAAGGTTCCATAGGTACAACATTACCGTATAAGCGTTGCGCCTTTTCAGCAATGTCGTACAACTGGTCTACAAAATACTTAGCGGCTTCTTCACCACGGTAGAGTATTGGAGTGGATGTTAAGCCATAGTCTTGCAATTGTTCTTCAGGTAAAGTAGATTTCACCAATAAGCAAAAACTGTTAGGTTGATGCAATTGATATTTGGTTCTTCTAGTTACTTCACCATCCGGAAGTTCCTGTGGCACTAACGTGGATTCAAAGTCAGCGTAGATAACTAGTGGAATCCGGTATTGGTGAACTGTTTTATTGAACTGGACAAATTCTCTAGATGGTGGTGGCAGACTAATCTTCACTTCATAGTTGTCATTACAAAGACGTTGGTGTTCTGACAACCACTCTGATCCTCCACGTCTCAAGTCTTTATTTGTGAAACAAAAGCATCTCTTACACACTGTTACTCTAATTTTATTTTTAGTCACTTGTCGTCCAACCAAAGTTTCAAAGTTCTTGATGTAAACATAATGTGATATTTCACCTTTGGTCAATAGCAGTAAATCCGTATGATTTTGACGTTCAGTCTTTGTAACTCGTAACGGGTATACGTTATTTGATTCGTCTAAACCAAACACATTAACTGAAACTCCTGGGTTTTTTCTTTCAAATTTAGCAACATCATTAAGACTAACAGGATACGACATACCTTGGAAGTTATAGCGGTGTTGAACAGCTTCGTATGCTATGCTAGGTCTACAGGCATTAGGTTCCACATATTTTGCTAACATTGCATACCGGAAACATTCATTATCCTCATTTTTCACATTGATACATGATCTTGTATCTCGGATCACCTTTGGTAGAGGGATAAAGCTGCTTCCTCTCATACCATATCCATGCTTGTGAACCCTCACATCCATACCTTCAATTGATGATAGCGTCCAGCCGGATCCTCTTCCTTCATGTTCTTGAAGTTTCACTAGCAGTTCAACCAAACATTCTTCTAAAATTTCGTTGATATCAGATGTGGTTGTAAGGGTTCGGTTTTTAGCAATGAATGCTCTCAGTGAATTTTCACCATCGGTATTAGTAAACATAGCCTCCAACACCAATCCAAATTTAATAAAGTTCAATCTTGCCAATTCTTCCGTCAATGTTTTTACAACTAGTTTTTTAGCTTGAGTTATAAAATTTTCCAATTCTAATTGCACGTTATTAATTTTGAAATGAATTACAACTGGTCCTGGCAAGGCTGTAGTGCGCAGTTGTCTTATATCTTCCATATCCTCTTCTTGGGTACGCAGTTGTCTTACATCTTCCACTTCTTCCGTATCTTCTTCCATTTTCTCTTCTTGAATAAATCCTCCAGCTGTAGATGGTCCAGCTCCGGCAAATTGAATAACACTTGGTCTTCTTCTTTGCATTAACTGTAAATAGCTAGCCCAGTCCTTCTGCTTATGGGGTTTTTCCAAAAACCGATCAATCGCATCCAAGTCTTCTTCACTTATTACAATCTCTTCTTTTCTGTCCTCTTCACGATGCAATTCTCGGTGTAACTGTAGATAGCTATCACAGTCGTCCATCTGCTTCTGGTAGTTTTCCAATAACCGATCTAACGCATCCAAGTCTTCTTCACTTACAACAATCTCTTCTTTTCTGTTCTCTTCATGATGCAATTCTCGGTGTAAAACAAAGATATCTTCATCTTGGAAAAACTCACCACAAATATCGCAAAGAGCCATTTCTTTACAGTTTGGCTTTGAGTGTGCACTCGGTGAATGTCCAAGCAATAATGAGCAGCGCGCTCAACCAGGTCCCTTTATACCCGAGGTTGAAGGGTGGGGGGAGGTGGCGTCATATACATCCGGTTTATCATTCATTTAATAAATTTGGCTTTTAAACACCCATATTCAATATATTCTTCAACAGGCTTGATAAACCAATAATGTTTGGTCTAAATCCACTACTTTGTACAAATTTTTTGAAAGTTGTCTGTTTGAGCAAGTTTATGTGGAACAAGGTCACTTGGAATTATTATTTTTTTTTTAGCGGGATAGAGCACTGCAATAGAGCCATGGTATAGAAGTGGTGTATCCATCCAATTGGTTTGCCCCTTTTTTATACCCCCCACAAACTATGCATTTATGTGGGTCAAGGTCGCGTAAAAATACCCTTTGAGCGGGGGATAAACCACTAAGCAGCATGCTAGTCCATTGCCGCAAAGTGATCTATCCCCCGCTCTGTTCTACAAAACCTCAATCAAGTCCAAGTTCAGGTCCTAGTTTAACACTTGGTTGGGAGACTTACATTAGTTTAATACTTATTTCTACCGTTACACTTGCTCCATTCTCGAAAAGATATAAATAATATAGTCCTGGATACTGTTTTGTTTCACATCCTGCATGTTCCTTAATAAAGTTAAAAGCCAATCTTCTTGAATATTCATTATGAAACACTTCTCTCACACAAACAAGAATTTTGTCTTCCACCAATTTCAGTTGAATTGATGTTAGTTTGCTTACATCATCCTTGTCTATCAGGGGTAGCTTGTAGGTGAAAGTATTTGGCGGTAGTTTGTGCGTTCTGTCAAGTAAACAACAAAATTTTTTATACAATTTCTTCTCATTGTCTGTAATATTATTAATACCAATCAGATTATAGTATGAAGGTTTATAAGGTATACGACGAGACATTTTTGGTCACCGGTCTTCTTAAGAATGGGCTCCTGGACAGCCACTTCCAACGAAAGCTGGAGCGTAAATGAGAAGTGCGTGCAACCTGGCCGCCTTATATCCCCACCGGGGCGGCCACGCCTAGGGTAATACGGGGGGGGGGGGGGCTCGCACTTTTTGTCGGGGGGGGGGGGGCTCGCACTTTTTGTCGGGGGGGGGGGCTCACACTTTTTTCAAAAAAAAAAGAAGCCCCATTCGGGGCATTTATGTTGCCATCGCTGAAGCCTCCCAAGAGACCCAACTATAAACAATTCCAAACTTGTGTGTTACTTATACCTAACTGTTAACTTTTAAAAGACCTCTATATATATAAACTGTGTTAATAAGACCTGACTGTTAAAGATTTTGAAAACTTTTATATTTAGGTCAAGGTCACGAAAATACTTTAAAAAATTAGGCCCCACACCCCCATAGGGGGTGTGGGGCACTTGGGTTGTCATCGCTGTAGCCTCCGAAGAGACCCAACTATGACAACAAGGCAACATCCAATGTCGTGTACCCTTCGCCACGCGAGGCTTGTAAACATTTACTGCATTTCTAACGAATAACTTTTCCAATAGCTAACAAAAAGTCATTTACATAATTTTGAAAGAAACTGAGGACGCCCTAGTGGCTTATGTCCTCGGTCCGAGTGCAGAGGCCATCGGCTCATTACCCCCGTATAAGCGTACAAACGGACCAACTCCTATTTCTCAGCCGCATTGAAGCATGCATGAGAGGAGCCTAACAATTATAAAAAGTGGCTTTACACGGGGGCCTACTCCCGTAACCCTATATTTAATATTTTTAATTTAGCAATGCAGTAAATTTTTACAAGTCCTATGTGGGTCAAGGCCACACGGACATTAAAAAATTTCGGCCCCCGTACATCCATGGCGAACCACGAATGTTCGGGGGCCTTGGGGACAAAAAAACACAAATAGCTAACAAAGTTTCATTTACATAATTTTGAGTTTCCAGAAGGGAAACTAACTGAGGACACCCTAGTGGCTTACGTCCTCGGTCCGAGTGCAGAGGCCATCGGCTTATTACCCCCATATAGGCGTACAAACGGACCAACTCCTATTTCTCAGCCGCATTAAAGCATGCATGAGAGGAGCCTAACAATTATACAAAAGTAACTTTACACGGGGGCCTACTCCCGTTCCCTGTCTTTACGATTTACTTTGAGCATTGCAAAAGCTCAAGGGGGAAATGCTACAACAAGCGTATACACTTTAGAAAAATATAACACACTTACAACACACAATTGAGCTCAACATAGTCAATGCTATAACAAGCACATATAACAAACAAGACACAAAGGATAAAAGACACACAGGAGACATAAGGTACAAGTAAAACACTCTCATATAAAACAATTCGCAATACCCAAACGCAAGCGCAATATCTTACAACTAATACAAGTCATAAAGTTAGAGTAGACTTCGCTAAACACTGAAGGCGCCATTCAATGTTTAGTGATGCCTATGGCGGTCCGTCCCGATCGTTCACGTTCAACGCGCGGGAGCGGACTGCGAGCCGGCTCTGGCTGGGCCCCCTTATATCCCCACCGGGGCTGCCACGCCCAGGATATCAGGGGTGGGGGAGGGGGTGGGGGGGGGGCTCGCACTTTTTGTCGGGGGGGGGGCTCACACTTTTTGTCGGGGGGGGGGTCAGGTAAGTTAAGTGGGTCAAGGTCACCCACAACACTTGTACTCTAAGTGTTGGCTATACCCCCACCACAACTGGGTCCCTAGGCTGCACAACACCGCTTCGCCAGTATGTCTCCGGCTTCCATGCGGTGCGTCTCGCTGTTCTCTAGCTCTCTATATGTAAGTAATTTTACAAGTTCTGAATGTAGGTCACTACACTTTAACTCTGGGACGATATCGACTTGTAGTATTTCAGTGTTTTGACTCAAGGTCATCACACTTTAACTCTAGCACATCGGTTATCGTACCAGAGGTGCTCAATAACCTAACTTGTAATGTTTAGGGTGGCGTTTGCACGCCACGTGGTATCGCCATAAGTGTCCAGTCCAAGTTTTAAGTTAAATTAATTTTACTGTAATCTTTTCCATTTCCGCTTCGTTTTGCCAAAGTATAAGGTGTCGCTTAATAAAGTGGTATTTCTCTAAAGTTATAGGAGATTGCAGGGATACAATTAGTTTATTTAGGAGACTCTTCATCTTGGAGTTTAACACAATTTCCACTTTGACTTTGCTTCCTCGGCTCTCACAGCCTAAGCTGTACAGAAATGTTTCTTCTAGTGCCAACTCGGGCCAAGAGAATAGTGTGTTTACTGTAGGACAGCTCATGGTAAAGTAATGCGATACTCCAGCGTACCACCTCACCTTCCCCCATTCCTGCTGTTTCCCCCACCTCTTTTCCCTTGACTCATGCGCTACAAGCAGTCTCTCAGTATTGTGCGGACTTTTGTGAGGGGAAGCCATGTCGCGGGACGCTTTAGGTAAGAAACTTAGCCGTGTTAAGGCTTTATTAGTTGCTCACTGTCCACCACTCAAAGTCAAAAGGGTTTCAACTTTAGCTAAGTGGCGCAAACTGTTGCGCGGACACCCTAAGTTTTATACCAAACAGACTAATGTAAGTTTTACTGATGAAGATTTGTTTAGAATATTGGATGAAATGACTTTTCCTTGCAAAATTCAGTTAGTTACTCCCATTCCTGACAGTTTAGAGTCTTAGTCTCTTAAGCCAATATACCTAGAGTGCGCGGGGCCGGACAGTCAGTCGCTCGGTGTCTGTCGTAGGGTGCACATCGCGGTTGCAGTAATGGTTAAAGTAAGGCTTTTGGAACAGTTCAAGGTCACCCGAGCGGTGTCACATGACGGTTTAGGCAGAGTCACGTTGCAAACTTCAAGTTTCCTCAGCACTTTTGCTGTTTCTCATCGCAAATTCGCTCCAAGTTGTCAAGGTCATGGTAACTGTGACTGAAACTCGGAGCGTAGTGCGAGAAACAGCAAAAGTGCCAAAAAATTTTAGGTTTCAGCGTGACCTTGACCTTTGTGACATCGGTGACGTCATCTTGGTGACGTAGGGGGTGATGACGTCATCAGCACGTCATTTCTGTGACGTCATGGGTGTGACGTCAAGGAAGTGACGTCATTGGTGATGACATCATCGATGATGCAATCGATGACGTCATCGATGGGGTCATTGACCTCGATGACGTCATCGATGACGTCATCGCTCGGGTGACCTTGAACTGTTTTAAAAGCCTTACTTTTGCACTACTTCCGTGCAGGAGGTACATATCCACAAAACATTATCAGATAACTTTTTAATCATGGTGTATTCACGAACAAGTACATTAACACACGAAATATGAAACCAGGTGTCACAAAATCCGTCACAACCTAATGCTTTATCCTTTTCAACAACTGAGCCAGAGCATGTTCCACAAAAAACGTCTTGCTGGTCAGCCATCTTGACCGGAAGTCGAGATTGTCTTTAAAATGGTCCTGCGCACGAAGTACTCGCTTACCATAAAGTAAATTTTCATCCTAGACAGGAATATAAGCTCATCTCTGTCATGTATTAGTTACAAAAGAAGAAAGTTAAACAGTTTTATTGGTACGCAATACTATGTTTATTTTTTTATTTTATATTTTATGTTTATTTTTATAAGTTGAAGTTCCATGAAGTCGCTATTTAAAAAATATTGCTTGTTTCGAAAATAATATATTTTGTAAAAATTCATACCTTTTTATGCAGATGAGAAATAAATATTTATATAGATAAAATTTCAAATCCATGTATAGCATTTTTGTATTTAATCTTTTGTATTGCTTTGATTGCTTATTTAAAAAGTTTCCATAAAACTGTTTCTTTTATCGCTATTTTTAATAAATATAATAATGTATTCATTCGTTGTACAATAAAACCAACATGTTTTCGCATTAATATAGTTTTGTCACAGTCATTAAAAACATGTTACCAAAGTGCCCAAAAGACATTTCATATAGTGCAAGAACGAAATTGATTTAAACTTACCGTTACTCACGATATATAACTACATTTCGGAATGCAACATAATGTAACAATTTATGTGCCACTTAGGAACCGCGCTTCTAGAATTACCGAAATGTAGCAATGTAATGCAATGGAAGTAAATAAAATTTCCGTTCATTGGCAAATCATACTTCCACATTTCTGTTTTCAAAATACTTAAAAATATTTTTTTCTTCCAAAATTATATAATTTGATTTATTTTAAAATTGAAGTGTTACCATACGTAAAAACTTTATGTTGACAAAATAGTTGGTAAAAATTAAAAAGGGGTAATTTGGAAATTGCTTTTAAATAAACATTATTCAACAGCACAAAGCCACTTATTTCGTATTGCAACATTAACTAACAATTTATTGGTCGCTAAAGGGGCCTTGGTACTGGAATTACTGAAATGTAACAATATAATACAATGAAATAAATTGAACAAGAGCATGGTGAAGTTAATAAAATTCCACATTTCGATACAGCTCCCATAGTGATGTACTGTTATGGCTGCCCTATTTAAGATGGTAAACAATTTTATGGGATGAATTTCAACCACATTATTTTCAATGCTCTAAGATTCCCTTAGTGCGACAAAGAATGACAAGGTAGACTTCCGTTTATTTCATAACAACGATTTTATAGCTTGGGTATAGTTTTGCTTTCCATACGTCAAATTAGTAAGTTTTTGTTTTTGTATTTTAAAAATTTTATTCGTAATTTTTTTCTAATCAAAATATATTTCACTCTAAAAATTCTTTCTGGTCTAAAATGAACAATTAGATATTTTACACACATTTTTTACACATTATTTTTACTATACTGCCTGGAACAAATTTACAGTAATATTTGTAATATTGTACAGTAAATTTTTTTTAGAAATTTACAGTACAACAATTTATCTCATTTTAAGAAACCAAGTTTTCCATAAAGATTATTACGGTAAGGTCAGGTTCAGCAAAACTGTGGCATAACAGACAATACCGCATGCCAACATATCGACATATTCATCACACTGGCTGACGTCTGAAACCACATTCAGCGCTGAATCTCTTGCACTGCTTTTTATGATATAACTAGCTGTTGCCCGTCACGGCTTTGCCCGTGTTAAATTTGTTTTTAATTTCTTTTTAAGCCCTACGAAATCTTCTTCCTTAAGATATTAATATTAATACATTAAAATAGTGTGAGCGGGGCACCTATGAGCAAAGAGGAACGATCATGTCAAATATTAACCCCATAGGCCATAGAGTATATTAAGTCGAGTGGGGTGGAGCCCTAAAAGACTTCAAAAAGAATTTTTACAAAACACTTTCTTAGTACCTTTGAGGAAAGAGGATTGTCCACGTCAAATTTTAACCCCGTAGGATGTATGGTAATGTAAAGGTTCTGTGTGGTGGAGCCCTAAAGGGAATTTGCAAAATCGTTTCCTAGTGAATGCCCCTGAGTAAAAAGGAACGTCCATGTCAATTCCCAACCCTGTAGGTCATAAGTAATTTTTAAGTCCAGTGGGACGGAGCCTTAAATGAATTAAAAAACTATATTTCCAAAACAATTTCTTAGAGACTACCTATGAGCAAAGAGAAACATCCACGTTAAATTTTTAACCCCATAGGCTCTATGGTAACCTAAAGGTTCTGTGGGGCGAAGCCCTAAAGGAAATTCGCAAACTCGTTTATTAGTTAATGCCCATGACCAAAGAGGAACATCAATGTAAAATTTAACCCAGTAGGCCATTGACTAATTTTTAAGACCAGTGGGGTGGAGCCCTAAAGGACTTAAAAAACTTTATTTCCAAAACCGTATTTGTTCAATTTAAATACTGTAATACATGAAGCAAATCTCACCCCATTAGTTTAATAATTTACTTTCATTATTATATATCTTCAATATTTGTATTTTAACTCACATGTCATTGTTTATAACATTCTTCACTCTTGTTTGAATATAACTCCATCTCATCTCTTTTTTCAAGGTCTTAATTTCTTTTTAATAGTTTACCTCAGGTCCTTCGAGTATTTTTATTGATTCCCCTCCAGTATAAAGTGTCTTAGTGAATAGCTATGAGCAAAAATGACCGTCTATGCAAAAAATTAACCCTGTCGGCTCTATAATAATTTTGAGGTTATTTGGGGCATAGCCCTGAAGGAAGTGTGTAAATCACTTTTTATTGAGCACCTATGACTAAGGAGATTACTCCAAATTTCAACACCGCATTCCCTATAGTTTATATATTCGTTGTTTCTTTCAATTCGTATTGTAATTGGCCATAATTGTAACATTATATTGAAATTTCGAAGACATGTGGGGTGGAGCCCTGAAGGGATTTTTATGAAAGAGTTTCTTAGTGAGCACCTATGAGCAAAGAGGAACGTCCATGCCAAAATTCAACCCTGTAGGCCCCAAAAGTAATTTTGAAGTGTGGGGCGAAGCCCCCCCCCCCAACTTCCATTTCAAATTTCAACCCCTTAAGTCATCTGGCTTTTCATATTCGTTGTTTCCTAGATTCATATTTAAAATTGGCCATAAGAATAACATTAGACCAAAATTGAAATCGTGTGTGGCAGAGCCCTGATAGAATTTTGCAAAATAGTTTAATAGTGAGCACGTACATATGAGTAAGGAGGAACGACCACGTCAAATTTCATCATCATAGATAATATAGTTCTTAAGATTCGTTGTTTCCTAGATTCGAAAAATTAGCTATGAATAACATTAGATAGAAATGCTGAGGTCTTATGTGGTGGAGCACTGATGGAATTTTGCAAAACCGTTTCTTAATGACCGTCTATGAGCAAAGAAGAACGTCCATGCCAAATTTTAACATTGTAGGTCCTATAGTTTTTCAGATTTGTTGTTGCCTTGATTTGTATAAAATATTGGACATAAGAATAGTATTAAATGGACATTTTGAAGTCTTGTGGTGTAGAGACCTGAAGGAATTTTGCAAAATCGTTTCTTCGTGAGCATTTTTTAACACAGAGAGACGTCCATGGCAAATTTCAACCCCCTATACCCTATGGTTATAAAGATTCGATGATATTGAGTTACTGAGTGAGTGGTATTTGACACAGGACATTAAACCTAACCTAAACTCTAACTAATAAACATTTTACACCAGTTAAATTGTTTACAAAGATTAAAATATTGTCATATGGTTACGTCATCCTTTAAATGTATTATTTCACTAACAGCTGATACCTTTGAATGTTTCAACAGCTAATTACATCAAATCTTTGAAGTCGTGTGGGGCGGAGCCCAGATGGAATTTCGCAAAACCATTTCTTAGTGAGCACCTATAGGCAAAGAGGAACTTCCATTCCAAATTTCAACCCTGCAGGTCCTATAGTTTTGGAGATTCGTTGTTTCCCAGATTCGTATTTTAAGTGCTCCATAAGAATAACATTGTAGCGAAATTTTGAAGTCGTGTGGGGTGGAGCCCTGCAGGAATTTCGTAAAACCGTTTCTTAGTGAGCATCAATGGGTAAAAAGGAACGTCTATACCAAATTTCAATCCTGCATGCTCTTTACTTTTGGAGATTCGTTGTTGCTTTGTTTTGTATTAAAAATACCCCATAAAAATAACATTGTATCGAAATTTCCAAGTCGTGCGGGGCGGAGCCCTGGCGGAATTTTGCAAAACCGTTTCTTAGTGAGCGTTTTTGAGCAAAGATGAACGTCCATGCCAAGTTTTAACCCTCTAGGTCTTATAGTTTTGGAGATACTCTGATACGTGAGTGAGTGGTATTTGACAAATATATAGTAGATTTCAAAATGTGTTAAATAATAAAGGTTATTATATCCAGGTTATTGATGGTTTAAAAAACATAATATACATAATAGACTAAAAGTAACTTTGAAAAGTGATTTCTTATTTAATTTAGTGCTGATTCCTCGTTTATAAAAGAATGGCCATTACCTCATCGACGAGTAGCTTTTAATTGAGGTAAAATATTGTTATTTCCTTGTCACCAAGGAACTAGAGTAGTTAAATACTTCAATATAGACCTAGTGGTCAAAACTTAAATTATTGAATCTTGATATTTTCATACGGCCCTACTTAGACTTTGAGGTGATTATGTTAGATAACTTCAAAGCACTTTTTTTGTCGTGTAATATATGCGGATTTAAAGTTCGATGAAATCGAATTAGCTTACCTAAATTAATCTCTCTTAGATGTTAAATACCTTACTCCCATAAAAAAATTAATTATATTGATATTTTTACTTGATTAAATAATTTGATTTCGTATAACGCAGGTGGTTTAATTCCTGAATATACCTACCGGGTATTATACAACAATCAGTGTAAAAATATAATGGGAAGTAAATTAAAGAATATTATGTTTTATTGATCTCCTATAAAAATTAAAATAAAACACATTTTTATGTTTTTGTAATCGATTGAGGAAGCTAAGTTAGCGATAAATACACTGATGCGATGCAAAGTTGTTCGTTTGTAAACAAAACAAACTATGCCTTATAACTTCAAATACTGAATTCTATTGAAATATATAGGCTTCATAAATGATATTTTAAACAAATTAAAATTTTACGTATTTGAAATACAGTAGTAAATAAGTCTAATGTTTTCATGGTCTCAGAATTCGGTCTTAAAACACCGAGTACTCTAATTTCTTCACTATATGGAAGATTAAATAATATTGAACTGTCATAAGAGTTGGTCTATTGCAATCATTTCAGTAGAAGGGAATAGCCGGTCCTGGCACAGGTCAAGGTCGCGGTTGTAACTGGCAGGTGTGTGTTGTTGATTTGGGGGTGATTTAGGGGGTTTGGGGAGGGGTTGGTAAGTGTGTCAAGGTCATCTGGAGGGGGTTTTAAAAAAGGTGGGGAGTCTGGGGACGAGTGGGGCGGGCGGGAGTGTGGCGGGAGCGGACGTGGGGCTCCGGGAAATAAATTTATTTATTCATCAAAGCCCACCAGTGATCGTAGGATCGCTTCTACATCGTTTGCAGCCGTACTGTTGATTTCATTGCTCTGCACGGGTCGGGAGTCGGTGGTGGTAGTGTATGTAGGCAAATTTTGTGTGGGAACACCGCCATTGTTATCGTTAGTAGTGGATGTCACTATTGGAGATTGTATGGGTGAACCCTGCTGAGTGTCCATAACTTGAAGAAATGAGAGCTGCTAGATGGTTATATTGTGAGTTGATAGAGTAGAATGAGAGATGTGTGTGATGAAGAACGGTTATATAAACCCGGTAATATAGTGAATAAGAATAACCGGATAACATCATCAATAGGTGTGACAAGATTGTAATGTTGATATTTCAGCATATCAGTTAAGACTGTTTGCAAAATAGTGTCAGTAGAATAACTGTCGCGAAGGTTGGATCTTGTAAAATACAAGGGGTGAAAGCTGAACTGTTTCTTAAGTTTAGCGAATGTATTACGAGGTCTTGAAACTGTGTAGTTAGACTGTTTTTGTAAAATATGTTTGGTGCGTAAAAGTTTCAGCTGCAAAGTGTGGGAAGCCATTGTAATAGTGGTGACTAAATGTGCACTGTGTAAAAACCAACTGATAAATGGTTAGTGTTTGTAAATGTGTTTGAATATATAGAGAGTGATTAGCATATTAACCGCAAACACATGTTTTAGAGTAAGAAATGTAAGTTAGAAAATCGCTAGAAAAGTAAAGACCGAAGTTTACTCTACGGAGCCCGGCAAATAAATGAGACGCGGGCGGTACTGACCCCGTATTTAAGCGATTTGTGAGTCATGAGCAACCCCTCCTCAACCCTCCCCCCTAAGCCGATGGGATAAAAGGGTGGGATTGCGGTCACCCCGGTCATTTGTCTGGTAGTGTTGCGATAGTTTGTATTAATGGGAGAGGCAAACATTTTAAAAATTATTTTGTTGAAAATATTAAGATAATATTTCAGTTGAAAAAGGAATTTGTTACTTTGTATGAATTGGCTATGAGCCGCACAAGTGCAAACAATAGTCTGTTAATAAGTTGATGAGGTAAGAGCTAGTATTTGTACAAACATTATAGTTTAGCAATAATTATATGTGTTATTAATGTGTAAAACGGTAAGTGAACACCATGGATAAAGACTAATAGTAATGTAATACTATAAATGTTTAAAAGGATTAAATATAATTAAGAGTTTAATAAGAAAAGCAGATGTGAATATAAATAATTAGCAGCAGGTGAATATAAATATTAAGTAACAACAAAAATAATATTGATGTAAGGTTAATTTTTGCATTAAATTATGCATTAAAAAAAATGGTAATGGGAGAGTACTATGTGTTTATAGTAAATAAAAAAGAAATAGTTGAAAACTAAGCTAAACATAGGGTGTTAAAAACAAGTAGACCTAATTGGAGTAAGTTAAAAGAAAGCATATATAATATTATTAGACGGTAGCGACCTTACCGAGGTGTTGTGTCAGCTGTGGATCCTGCGAGTGGAAAGAGGCGCAGCTGCTCGTGTAACGGTATTTATAACAGCAGGTGGTAATTATTATGAACTTAACCCCCCCCCAATAGGTAATTAACCCCCCCCCCTTACTTTTACTTTATGTTGAAATGGTAATAGTAGTTAAGCTTGTGTAATACTAATTTGGTGTTACCAAACGGTAACTATTGTGGTTAAGATAATACAACATATATTTAAGATAAATTAAACTGATAGAGTAACGGTAATTTGGGTCTGCTGTTGGCAATAGATAATAACTATAGTTGAGCGGTGAAAGGGAACACATAACTTCCTACTGTTATTAAAATAATAGCGGTGAACAACCATGGTGTAATGCTATAAGGAAAATTGTGGTTGGATTAGGTGGAGAATATAATTAGATGTTGGCCAACATTATTGAAAGCCGCAACACAACACTTAAATTAATGACAACCTACTTGTAATAATCGCCGCTACGTGTATGAAACAGTGTTGCTTGGAAATTTTCTATTGAAGTTGTACTTTGAACGTTGTAAGCCCCTCAAACCCCTACGAGTTCCCCACCATCTTCGAAGTTTATAAATATTCTGTTGAGAATTTTAGAATCAGTTCGTACTGAAACTTCGGACGCGAAGCTTCAGGACGAACTCAGAGGGTAACTTAAATATATAGGCGGCCGATATATATTTGAGTTATTCTTGCTGTTAGGGTTCTAATATTAATATTTTTGTGTGTGACTGTGTGTGTGTAAAATGTTATTTATTTTTTAGTTTTAAGTTGCATTATTTTTAAGTTTTAATTTGCGCATTGCGATGTTAGCATTAAGGTGTGTTATATTATTGCTAATGTTTAAAAAATGTGTTTATGCATTTAATGTTGAGTGTTGATGTAATTATTCTGTATTTGTGTGTGTGTGTGTGTGTGTGTGTACTAATAACCTTTCACAGCTAGCTGTTAGGAGGGTAGATTAAATTTAAATTTAAATTATAGAAGTTCTGTTGAACTTCATTAAATATGGGTGGGACATGCGTGTTGTGCCATAGGCAGCGCATATTTTTATTTTTTTAAATTTTTAATTTTTTGTTAGGAAATAATTATATTTGGGTGGGTTTAGATTAAGGGTGGGAGGTTAGAGTTGCGTCTTGCATTAATTGTTCCAGACTCCCTATTATAATTGGATGGTCAAGCCCAGTGCCTTCGGGCCCGAGACTGAACCGCCCGTATCACAGCTCACCAAACTGGATCGCCATGTGCATGCGGGCCAAAAATTGGGATCCCTTGTAAGACGTAACTATAGTGGGTTGGGATTTGGGGAAGTGTTAGGCAAACAGAGTGGTGGAGACGGCCGTGGCCGCCTCCATCACTTTGGATCATTATTATTTTTTGGTGACCTTGACCTAAATTAAGGTAATTAACCCCCCCCCCAAATAACAATTAGTCCCCCCCCCGAGGTCACTTTCACTTAGCATCCCTATATAAGTGGGGCTAGCTAACATGTCTGTTTATTCTGATTCCAGCCACTAACGCTGCCACTTCAGAACCATGTCTTCATCAACAACTTCTGCTACTACTATCACTACGCCTGCTGCTCCTGCTGCCACTTTTGTGCCTGCTCCTACTATCAATACACCAGCTGCTAACAAGAAACCGGCGAAGAGACTGAAGTTGAAGAACGTCCCGGAGTCGATGCTGCGGCAGATGGATAGATTACCATCTACATCTGCTACAACTGCTCCGGGAAATATTCTTCTCCAAGCCATGGCGGTTCTTGGAAGTATTTTTTCTCCACCTCCATCACCAACACACCCTACGGCAACTCCACCAGTACAACCCCAACCTACACCTACAACGTCACCGCAAATGGAGCTTCCTGTTCGTCCTGATACTCCTTCAATTCTAGAATCTATTCATAATTTCACCTCATTACCACCACTAATAACACCAATTCCTGAACCAAAGTCCATTAATCCTATCATTCCTAATTCTAAAGTTAAAAAGTCAGTTTTCAAAATTGCTCCTTCAGAGCGCTTTAAATTATTAAATGAAGAGCGTCGCAGGGCATTTAAAAATTTTCGTAAATGCTCTGAGAAGCTCCGTAAGGGTGCTAAAAAAGGATCGGTTTGTGGTAGGAAATGTGTTTTAAATGAAAAGTATTGCCGTGTACATCTCATAAACCATCTTTCTGAGCCACAACCGATTGTAGTCTCCAGTAAGTCCTACCCTCCTACTAAATTAAATAGACTGAAGGAAGGTTTGAGGTACTTTTTTGTAAGTAAAACAGACAAGCACAACAAAATTGTAATTGGGTGTAACGGCTTCAAATGGGTAATACAGCTGTCTGTACCTCTGAGAAACCAAAAAGCGATCAATAGACTTGATGCGAGAGACTATTTAATAAGAGGTGAGGATGGTTGGACTAAGTGGGGACGTAGTAAATGTTAAAATCAGTTAGCTTTTTTCAAAATTTTGGTAGAAAAATAATGGGAGAGAAACCAGCGCTATATAATAGTGCGCTGAGTTTCTCTCCCATTATTTTTTGGTCAGTCTATGTCCTGTGACCTACTTTCACATGACCTTAAACTTGAACTTCACGACCCCCCCCCCCCAATATAAATTTTACCCCCCCCCTACTCCCTTCTCCTTTCCTCAACTTTCTCTTGCCTTATATAAGTAGCCGCTATGCAACTGGGTATGGGATATTGGCCGCTAACCTGGTGTACAGTGAACATGGCTCCGCTGGACGGTTCAAACTTTTACAACAGGCGATCTGAGCTAGAGAAAATGGAAGAAGTGGAGGAAGATGAATCTGAGCTAGAGGAAATGGAAGAATTTGAGGAAGATGAATCTGAGCAAGAGGAAATGGAAGAAGTTGAGGAAGATGAACAATTAATATTTGAATATTTGCGTCGTGTAACTTTGGACCTGGAAGAAAGTCTTGACCCATACATGTGGGAAGCATTGGACTGGTTGCAGTTGGGCAGAACAATAGTAATCATATCACCAGTGTTGTTTCTTGGTAGCCCAATTTTGTATGTGACTGCAGACAATGCCGAATACATTTGGCAATGGGCGGAGTTGTTTGAGGATTTCAGGGGAAATGAGGAGTACAATAACTGGTTTAATATCTGTTTAAGATAAGCAGGGTTTTTTAAACCCAAAAAGGCTCTTTTGAGAGCCACCTAATACACCAATTAAGCATATGAGTTGTTTAACTCATGTGTGACAGTTAATAGTAACTGGTTACTACATAAGTTAAAGTTTGTTGACCTTGACCTTGAACTTGACCCCCCCCCCTAAAATTGCAATTAGCCCCCCCCCCTCCCGCCTTCTATTAGTTGCATTATAAAAGCCCGCAGCTCACATATTTGCTCAGAATTTAACCAGTTGCTATATAGTGAACATGTCCAAAAGATTGGATTCATTCTTTGCTAAACATACAGAACTTTGGCCACTATTATATGGATTACATAGAAAGATTGAAGAAACAATTTTGAAAGATATGGGTGTAGGGGTTAAAGTGCTTGTATATCGTCGAGGTGATTACAAATTATTGTGTTCATGTACAGTCAGAATTGAAAATTTAAATAATTTATTTCCTTGGATGGTGCAATTACGTAATTTTGTAGAAGAAATGGAGTTTGAGTTGGAAGTAGCCGCAATGTATTATAAGCTTGATAAAGAAGAGTAATTATACTATGTTACAAATGTTTAACTATATGAAATATAGTGGGGGAAAATAGAATATATATATATAAGACAGCAACTTCATACTCAGTATCACTTTGTTATAAGATATTACTTTGGTGTGAAGAGAAAAGGTTAATAATGGTTTTTAAGGATACACCTTTTTTAAATTATTTTGAAGTAAAAAATCAGTTTAATACAAATGAAAATATAACTTGGATAGAAGAGACAAATGAAGGTTCGGAAGAAGAATTGAATAATAGTCTGGATGATTCTATATTGGAAGAAGAAATTTCGTCCTTTGAACAAGAAACATTTGAAGAGCTAATAAATGATAGTGATGAAGAAATTGTTAAAGAAGCAATTGAAACATTCATTTTAGATTCGTCAATTGATACATTGATATCCCCTATACAATCTTCAGACTCTGAATCGGACTAATGATATGTTGGTGTTTTTCTTACTGATCCCCCCCTTTCTTTCCCCTTCCCCATATTTGCTATAAAAGCAAGAGTTGATCAGGTTTTTTATTCATTATATGCTGTGTTGTTAGTAAAGCCATACACTTTATTAAACTATGTCTCCAAGAGCTACTACCTTTATATACATTACTGAAATTATTACACATCGTCAGATACAAGAACAAGAAGAACTAGAACAAGAGATGAATGTTACATTTGGAGAGTTAATAGAAGAAATAGTAGAAGAATTTATAAATTTAAACCAAGAAACAACTAATGAAACTGGAAATATATCAATGATGCATCAACCGGAAGAGTTAACCGAATCTGAAGAAGAAGAATCTGAATAAAATGGTGGGGGTTAGATTATTTAAGCAGGAAAGAAAACAGTTTAAAAATCATTTCATAATGGAGGACCGAGAAGCAATGTTTAAAGCTTTTTGTAAGGAAGAACCCTGGGTTCCACCGGTAAATTCCTTTACATATTATTTTCCACTTTTAGACATGGAGGATTGTAAAAAAATTCCAGACATTGGTTTTAAATTTCAAAAACAAGGAATGTTAATTGGTGTCACTGAAAAATATCACAATGAATATTCGGAAAGATTAGCGTTTAACTTTATGATGGACAATATGAATATTAAACCCAGTGAGTATCCATATTTTCTTTATAAATTTTTAGTTGAAAATGGTGCCAGTGTAACTATTGAAATATGTATTCAACATTTTTGGCCTACTGGGGATAGTGGTGGGGGAAAGTAAATAAATGTGTTGTTGAACCGGATAGTCTCTCACTCTTGTAAAATCATTCACCAACAATGTATCGTCCAATTTTATCTGACTTGGCTGCCTCTCATGAAGAAGCTGAAGCTAGAAGGAAGAAAAGCGAACAAGCAAGACAAATTCAGTCTAATATTAATATGGAGTATTATAGGCTACAAATCCAAATCCCAGGCATGCATCTTGGAGAAAACAGAGTAAAGACTGTACATGCGGCTGGTAGTTATATTAAGTATTTGAAATTATTATTGGAAGATAGAGAGTCTAAAATTACAAAATTAGAAGATGAAATGAAGAAATTGAAAAATGAACTATTGCTTTTGAAAAATGGAAATAATGAAGTCGTAGTTGAAGAGGGTGCAGAAGAAGGAAATGAAATATTGGGAATTTGAAGAAAGAAGTTTAAACATCTGTATAAACTTATAAAAAACAAAAATAATAAAAAAATTAATAAAATATAAAAAAATATTAAAAAAATTAGATTTAGAATAAAGAGCGGGGAATAGATCACTTTGTGGCAATGGAATAACATGTCACTTAGTGCTCTATTCCCCGTTCTCGCATTAATATAATTTGACCTTGACATATATAAAATATGGTGGGGATAAAGTATTTAAGACGGATGTAACATGTGTAAACACTTCAGTTGAAATATTAATCTCTTTTATAAAACATGGTGGATACTCTATTTGAACTTTGCTTGAGGAAAATTATTTGTGATGGTTTTTTATTTAACCATATAATAAGATCAGGAGAATGTGTTATTCCAAACAGCATTAGAGAAGCTATTCATGAATACCGAAGACAAAATTACGGGTTTGGCATTATTGTTGCTTATAAATTTGCAGATGGGACAACTCTTTGTCAAGATTGTGCACGAGCAGCTATAGATGATTGGGATGAATTTGATCTTGAAGGAGGATATGTAGACCATCGTGTTAAGGCACCACTAATAAGGTTTGAAATCATGAATGAAAAATGTACAATCTGTGCACAACTGTTATTTAGATTTATTAGGTGTAGATCATATTAAAAAAAAAACTGTTTAATGTAACACTATGGTGGTGGGGAAATTTATTGAATGGTGGGGGAAAATAGAAGTGGGAGGTATTGGTTATATATGTTGCTCGATGTACACCAATTTCTTTAGTCTTGTAATATTGTTTGAAAAAGTAACTTGTAATTTAGTAAAAAAAAAATGAATTTTGAACTAGAAGTGACAAGCTTTAAAATAGTTGAAGAGGAGTGGACAACGGTTTCAAATTTTATTCATTCAAAACAAGATAATGGAACTCTAATGAAGGTATTTTGTTACATTTTAGAGGAAGGGGATGAAGACATAGTAAGAGACTATTTAAGAAATAGAGATATGTCAACTTCCAGCTCGGACTTTGTTAAATTTTTAAAAGACAACAATGTTAACGCGGAATTAGAAGTTTGGTTTTATGTTTAAAGAACTTGGTAGAGGGAGAATAAAAATGGTGGGGGAATTGTGTATAAAACAAGGTTTATACGCAGCAGGAGTTATTCGCTTACTACCATTTAAAAGAAGAACATCATAGAAAAATGGTTGAATCTTGGGACTATTCAACTCCTTCAACAAGTGAAAGAAAACCGTTAAATTTGTCAAAGAAGACTGTAAATTTGTCAAGAAAAGGTAAACCTATAACACATCCGGAATTGAGCACTTTAGCTAAGGAACGTCATATAAAAGAGAAAACTGAATTGTATCAAATGCAGCTTTTAGTACCTTCATTGGACGTAGGCTGTACAAGAGCACATACATTGAGGACTGCAAACAAGTACATAATAGAACTGTTGGGTAAAATTGAAGTATTGGAAAATAAACTAAAGGAGTTACAAAATCTAAATGTATGGAATCCGGCAAATGAACTCCCTGTTCTGCAGATGGAGCCAAACGATCTTCCTGCTACTTATGCATGGAACGCATTTAATGATATTGATGGAGACTCTCCTGTGAAGTACCAACCTCCTGCTGTGTAAAAGATGATGGGTAAAAAATACAAAAAAATAATAAAATATAAAAGTAAAAAAATTAGTTGTAGAATAGAGAGCGGGGAATAGATCACTCTGTGGCAATGGAATAACATGTCACTTAGTGCTCTATTCCCCGTTCTCGCATTAATTATGTTTGACCTTGACCTAAATAAACATGGTGGGGGAAGGTAATTGAGTGGGGGAAACTAGATAAAAGAAGTCCAACGCTCGGTTGGAGTCATTCTTATCCTAAACAGGCGTTTACTAACATAACATAAGAAAAGACAACATGAATAGTGAAAACATCATTTTGGATCTTTCATTAAGTAAAAAGAATAAAAAACAATATGCGGACTCTCGAAAAATGAAGATGAAAGAAATGGCAAAGGCAAGAGAAACAAGAATAAAACTAAAATATTATAAACTACAGAGGCTAATACCAGGAGTGAAATTGGGAGAAGTAAGAACCAGAACAATTGACATGGCTGCTGACTACATCAACCAACTACTTATAGAGTTGACTATAAAAAATGAAAGAATACGTCAATTGGAATATGAACGTAAACAATTGTTTCACCAAGAAAAAGAAGAACCTATTAACTGTGTGATTAAAGACAATCAATAAAGAAAAGTTAAACAAAGGAAACTGCAAAATTACTAAAAATATTGAATATAAATTGGTTATTAATTGGACTTGCATTAGAGAGTGGGGAATAGATCACTTTGTGGTAATGGACTAACATACCACTTAGTGCTCTATTCCCCATTCTCGCTTTAAGCATTGTTGACCTTGACCTAATAAAATAATTTATATAAAAGCAGCTACGAGAAAGGAGCTCTTTCATTTAATCGACATGGCTCCTGTGGATACCACCGACTATCCAAGTAAACCTATTGCAGAAATATTGTGTAAAATTCTACAAGAGGAGTTTGGCATGGAAGATGTGGATAATGACAGTTCAGAAACAGATAGTGTTAACAGTATGGAAGAAGAATTAATAAATGAAGGGAGTGAAGATGTAGAAATGGAGTTAACAGAGAATGAATACACACCATCATTGGAATTTGAAAATATTCATAATGAAACTCCAACATCCAGTCACGATCCAGATTTGGAATCAATACGTGGAAGATTAATTTTTTGTGCGAGACAATTATTTCCATATGAAGAAGAAGAAGATGAAGAAGAAGATTAAAAATAGTGGTGGGGGTAAAAAGTGGTGGGGTAATACAGCATAAAAAGGAGGTATGAAAAAGATGCATTTCATTTATATGCCGGATTTCATAGGATAAACATCACTAAAATGCATCGTTGTGATATATGTTTAGAAACTTATGAAGATGAAATATTGCTAGACATTCATAAAGAGTTATATCATAATATAAATGAAAATTTAACACAAAATGAAAATAAAAATGCATCTGCAGAAGAAGAAACAGCGGGACCATCTAATGCACTACCTAATTTAAGTATTCATGCATTGCCCGGAAGAGTAGTAACACATCACAAAATCCAAAATGAAAATTTAGAATTAGACAAATTTCTTGCCGAAACAAAAACCATTGTAGTTAAACTTTTAAAAGAAGAATTAAAACGATTAAATTTTGTTAAATTTGGCTTGTTATTGGATGCTATGTTTATAAACGTTGAAGAAGAATTGTCACCAAGAGGATTTATAACTAAAAACAGAACCATCATGAGTAGTTCAGATATTAATTCAATAGTAGAAGAATGTTTTGATGAGATCATCAATAAAATCCAAGAACATGAAGGACGAGGATCAGGTTGGAGTTTAGTTAGTGTAGTAAGTATGGATATTAGAGTTCACAAGCATGGATATGGGGTAATGGGGAGCAGTTATATAGCTCTTCCAAAAAGGATTGAAGAAACAAAATCATGTGTAAATGTTCAAAATCATGATACAGAATGTTTCCGATATGCAATGACATCAAAATTTATATTAAGCAATGCACAAAGACCCAGCGAAGAATATGAGAACTATAGATACAGATATAACTTTCAAGGTGTGTCTTATCCGGTAGCCTTGAAGGATATTTCTAAATTTGAAAAACAAAACCCTGGAATATCTGTAAATGTATTTGGTTTGGACAGTTCTAACAAGGAGTATCCTTTGAAAGTGGTAAAAAACGAACTTGCAGACCATACGGATTTGTTATTAATTACAAAGGATGAAGTATCACACTATGTATGGATAAAATCATTTGAAAAACTTGTCAATAAACAATTATCAAGAAGTGAACATAGAAAAATAATTTGTAAAAGATGTTTTTGTTTTAAAGAACCTAGAAATGGAGGACAAAATTGGTTACTGGAGCACAAACAACTGTGTAATGAAAATTTTGAAGCTAAGATTATTCTACCACCATTAAATAAATCATATTTACAGTTTGAAAAAGTTTTCCATCAGTATCGCATTCCTATAGTTATATATGCCGATTTTGAATCAACACTTGTTCCAATTGAAGATGAAAACATTGAAGCAAGGAAGAGTATAAAATATCAAATGCACAAGCCTAACAGTTTTTGTTTATTGGTTAAATCCACATTGGTTGAAGAACATTTGAATGCATATGGATTGTCATCAAAACCCGTGGTGTATCGTGGTGAAGATGTTGCCAGAACATTTTTAAATCATCTATATGAAATAGCTGGCCATGTTGAAAATTTGTATAATAATATAGTACCAATGATACCAATGGAGGAAGAAGAGGAAATTCAACATGAAAATGCTACCCACTGTTTTCTATGTAAAAATGAATTTACTTTAAATAACTATAAAGTTAAAGATCACGATCATCTTACAGGATATTATAGGGGTGCAGCATGCAATGCATGCAACATAAACTATAAGATTACCAGAAGAATTCCTGTAATATTGCATAACCTTAGCGGTTATGATGGTCATTTTATAATACCAGAATTGGGGAGAGATGATGGTGCAATTGATGTTCTTGCAGAAACAACTGAAAAGTTTATAACCTTTAGTAAAAAAATTGGAAATATGAAGTTGCAATTTGTAGATTCGTACCGGTTTATGCCGTGCAGCTTATCAAAACTTTCTGAAAATCTTAGAAAAGAAGATTTAATAGAAACAAAAAAAATTGTAAACAATGATAAATTAGATTTAGTTCTTCGTAAAGGCGTTTTTCCTTATGATTACATTGACAATTTGGAAAAATTTGAAGAAACGTCACTTCCACCTAAAGAAGCTTTTAAGAATAAATTACATGAAGAGGACATCAGTGAAGAGGATTATCAACACGCTTGTAGAGTATGGAATGAATTAGAAATAAGAACCTTAGGCGAATATTCAGATTTTTATGTTAAATTAGATGTGACTTTACTCTGCGACATAATGGAAGAATTTAGAAACACCTGTTTTACAGCATATGGATTAGACCCACTTCATTCGTACACAGCTCCCGGATTGGCATGGCAGGCTATGTTAAAAGAAACAAAATGCAAACTTCAACTATTAACTGACATAGACATGGTGTTGATGATTGAATCCGGTATTCGAGGAGGATTAACCCAAAGTGTAACTAGATATGTAAAAGCAAACAATAAATATCTTCCAAATTACGACGCATCACAACCTAGCACATTTATAGGTTATTTTGATGCAAATAATCTGTACGGATGGGCCATGTCAAACCCTCTTCCATATGACAATTTTAAATGGGTTGATCCAAATTCAATCAATAACATCGCTGATATCCCTAAATATGGGGATATTGGCTACATCTTTGATTTTGATTTTGAATACCCAGAACATCTCCACGACCATCATTATGATCTACCACTATTAGCAAAAACAGAAATATCTCCCACTGGTAGATGGCCGAAATTGATGATGACACTTAACAATAAGACTAGGTATGTAGCTCATTATTGGACAGTACAGCAAGCGCTAGAGATGGGATTGAAAATTATGAAAATTAATAAAGTACTGCAATTTTCACAATCCTGTTGGTTAAAATCTTATATAGATAACAACACAAGAAGAAGAACTGCAGCAACATCCAATTTTCAAAAAGATTTCTTTAAATTAATGAACAATGCGATATTTGGTAAAACATTAGAAAACAAAAGAAATCACAAAGACTTAAGATTGGTTGTTGATCCAACAAAATTACAGAAATTGGTGCAAAAACCAAACTTTGCATCTTCTATAATTATTAATGAAAACCTTGTAGCCGTTTCTATGAATAAAATTTCAATTAAGATGGATCGACCCATATATGTTGGAATGTCCATTTTAGACATATCAAAAACTCACATGTATGATTTTCATTATAATAAAATGGTGAAATTTTATGGTAGAGATAATATTGGAATAGCATACATGGATACCGATGCATTCATCTATTGGATTATAACCAATGATATGTACAAAGATTTACGCACATTTGTTTATAAAAATGACTTTGATTTTTCTGACTACCCACAACATCACCCTAATTACGACAATGGAATAAACAAGAAGGTTTTAGGAAAATTTAAAGATGAAACAAATGGTGCACCTATGGAAGAAATTGTGGCATTAATGTCCAAACTGTATTCTTTTCAATTGTACATTGGTGAAAAAGAAGAACATCAAGTTGTAAAGAAGGCAAAAGGTATAAAAACATCATATTTAAAGAAGAATGTACAGTTTGAACATTTTAAAAGATGTTTATTTGAAAGCATGGAAACAACTGCAACTTTTAATACAATAAGAAGCTTTAATCATCAAGTCTACAGTGTCAAGCAAACTAAGTGGGGACTCAGCTACAAGGATGATAAGAGACATATCCAGGAAGACAATATACACACTCTACCTTTTGGACATTATTCTTTAACTCCTATCGACCAATAAAACCTATTCTTCGTCCTTCCACCTGTTTCCTTTTCCTTTCCGTAAAAAAGAGGGAGCATGGCAAGTTCAATGCCATGTTCCCTCTTTTTTACACAAATATAATATGGCCTTGACCCATATTTGTTAATAATATAAAAGGTGATAAACCATTTTGAGGATTAGTATTTTCTCAAGCGGTGTACAAACAACATCTGAAGATGGAAGGATTAAAGGATAAAATTGTAAACGAACTTCATAAGCCGGCAAGAAGAAAGTTTCCAAGAAGAAATACAATTATTAAAGGAATGAACGATCTTTACCAAGCCGATCTCATTGAGATGATACCGCATAGTAAATTAAATAAGGGATTTAAATATATATTGGCAATTATAGATTGTTTTAGTAAGCTTGCTGACGCTATACCACTCAAGGATAAGACTGGGAAAAGTGTAACAAAAGCTATGGAAGCAGCTATAAAGAAAAATAAATTTGTCATAAAACATTTACAAACTGATGATGGAAAAGAATATTTTAACAAAGAATTTACAGCATTAATGAAAAAATATAACATAAATCATTATTCTACAAATTCGGAAGTTAAAGCTTCCATAATTGAACGATTTAACAGAACATTAAAAGGAGCAATGTATAAAACATTTTCTAAACGAGGATCGTACGTGTGGTACGATATATTACCGAAGCTTATAAAAGAATACAATAACAAGTTTCATCGCACTATTGGAATGAAACCTATTGAAGTAAATAGCAATAATGCTAAGCTTGTTTTGGAGCGTATTAAGAAAAATACTACTCCTAAAATTGAAAAATTAAAACCTAAAAAGTTTAAAATTAACGACAAAGTACGTATAAGTAAATATAAAGGAGTTTTTAGTAAAAGATATTTACCAAATTGGACTAACGAAATATTTACAATCTACAAAGTGCAGCCGACAATACCAGAAACCTACATTTTAAAGGATAACAAAGGTGAACTACTTCAAGGCGGATTCTATGGTCATGAATTATTAAAATCGACAGTAGGTGATGTATATCTTGTTGAAAAAGTTTTACAAAGAAAAAAGGATAAAGTTAAAGTCCGTTGGTTGGGATTTGATAGGAGTGAAGATTCTTGGATTCCTACAAAAGACTTGGTGTAATACTTTAATAACTCATTATGTGTTTAACCTTTAAACAAGATGGATATTGTACAGCAAAAAGAACGATTTAATATTAATAATATTGATGAATTGACAGTGGATAATAACAATTTAAACCATGGTAAACATGGTGAATTACTACCAAACTCTATAAGATGTTTAATAACTGGCCCTTCTAATTGTGGAAAAATAAATGTTGTATTTAACCTTATAACTAATCCAAAAGGGCTACGTTTTAATAACATATACATTTTCTCAAAATCTTTGCAACAACCTAAATACCAGTTGTTAGATAAGGTATTAGCAAGTGTGCCAGAAGTAAATTTCTACAAGTTTAATGCTAGTGAAACTATTATGCAACCAAATGAAGCTAAGCCATTTTCTATATTTATATTTGACGATGTGTCATGTGAGAATCATGATACAATAAGAAGTTATTTCGCAATGGGGAGACATCATAATATTGACAGTATTTATATTGGTCAAACCTATAGTGAAATTCCAAAACAACTTATAAGAGATAATGCGAATTTGTTGAAAATATTCAAGCAAGATGAAACAAATTTGAAACATATATATAACGATCATGTGAATGCCGACATGACATTTGATCAATTTAAAGAGATGTGCGGCAAAGCATGGGCTGAAAAGTATGGATTTCTTGTTATTATGAAAGATGAAGCTATAAAAGATGGAAGGTATCGAATAGGGTTAGATAAATTTGTATTAATCCATTAAATGAATAGCGGTATGTCTAGTAATGAATGAGACTTCATAGTGTAAACATGGTAAATCAAGAAAAACTATTGAAAGAAATAAAATCACTCAGTGATTCTATTAGGATAAAAAACCGTGCATTAAGGATGGGTATAAGCGAAAGAGAAGAATTTTTAGAGACTACATTTAAACCTATTACAGAACCTTTAAAACAAATATCAGAAACCATTAGTAAACCTCGTTATGAAGGAGATGTTTTACTACCAGTTTCTAAACAAGAAGTACAAGCATTAAAAAAAGAAGACAATGATGATTCATATACAAGCGCTAGTGATCAAGAAGAAACAAAAGAAGAAGAAGAACCTATTGTTGAAAAGGAAGAAGAACAGCCAATACCTGAAGCAGAACAATCTATTCCAAATTTAACTCAATTGAGTAGCGATATATTACAACACGGACCTCTGGGAAGAAAATATATATTGAAAATGCTACATGATATAAAATCAAACCCTAATTTAAGTAAATCACACATATACGGAGCAAGAATTGATGGGAATGAATTGAAAATAGGTGATTCAAAACTTAAAATAACTGAAGACGATTATATCATTATTGGTGAGCATAAATATAAGGGAACAAAAGGATTATATGAATTAATTTTTAAAAACATACCATTGAGATATTCGACCAAAGATTTAAATACTTTTAAGGAAATTTTACAAAATACTAATGCACATAAAAGGAATTACTCAAAGGATGCAATAATTAATCGTTCACGCGCAACAAAATATAACATTGTTATAAAAAAGTTGTTTCCCCCACGAAAACTACCAACATTACGTACCGCACCAGTAGTGAAACAACCGCTAAAAAGAAAATCTTTATCACTTATGGATTTATCACTTCTTGAACAACATGGTAAAAAGAGTAAAGGAGATACTTCAACATCTGGCAAAGGACTGATGAAAAATCTGTACAATACCAATGTAATTTATTACAAAGACATTAATAAATTAGTTGACAGAATGAGACTATTACATGAAGCTATGGAAGCCGGTCATACAGGTTTAAATAATAAATGGGTGGCTCTAGTTGATGAACTTAGAAGTCGAGGTGTCGTCGTATAATTGTCCGCAGATATAAAAGAACGGCAAGCATATAATGTATCATTTTTAACATGAGCGTCGACAAGTTTGGACGGTACTCCGCGTTAGGAGTGCAAGTTGGAGAAGACAGAAAAAGAAGTGGATTGCCGCAAACACCTGAAGGTGACTATAACATAAGTAATAAACGTTTAAAACTAGTTAAAGATCCAGAAGAAGATACTGATGGAGCAAATTTAAAGACAGTAAAAGAAGCTACTTCAACATCATTAAAATTACTTAAGGATACTTACGATGTTAAATCACATAGAATAATTAATGTTGGTAAACCAACTGACAGTTCTGATGCAATTACTAAAGAGTATTTATCATCTGAACTTTCAAACACTTTAAAATTGCAGTGGGGTAACAATTTAAAAGATGGACAAACATATGATGCTGGAAATCATAGGATAACCAATGTGGCAAATCCAAAAAATGATAAAGATTCAGTTAATAAAGAATATTTACATTCTATAATACCGGAAAAGACTCAACGAGGATTTTCTTTTTATAAGTTTATTATAAATGACATTGGATACCCAAAGGAAGACGGCGATGCTGTAAACCTGAAATACATCAAGGACAACTGTATTTTACAAGATGGTGATGAAATCGATTGTTATGGGAAAGTGTTGTCAAATGTAAAGTTCGGTTCTCAACCAAAAGACGCTGTTACTATGGAACAACTATCTAAAGAATTAAAAAGGGGAACATCGAATTTTGTAAAACATGAAGATGCCGTGCTAAAGCGAGGAGATACATTTATACATGGAAATGAAAAGTTTGATTTAATGCAAGGAAAAAATGATGAATGGGATGCAGGACATAAAACAATAACAAATGGAAGATTTGGTATAAAAGATTCGGATGTACCTTTGATGGTACAAACATTAATTGCGAGTGGTGGTAGATTAGATACATACAATGGTCGTAATAGAAGAATAAAAAATATTTATCCTGGTTATGAAGATGATGATTGTGTTACATTGAGACAAACAATAACTTGGGATAAACACTTTGGGACCAAATATGATGCAAAGATGAAGAAAATAATTAATATTTTACCAGGAGAAGATTTAAATGATGCTGCTACTATTGGACAAGTTATAACAATGTCAAAAAGTGATTTGACCGCTTACACATGTAATGATAAACGTATTATGCAGTTACACGATCCTCAACATCCGAAAGATGCTGTAACTTTAGATTGTTTAATAAGAATAGTGGGCAATTTACTTATTGATACCCACAATCATATAGCTAGTACAACAAGTCATGTGATGATTCAACCCGATGAACGAGAAGCATGGATTAAAAATAGAATCATAAATCAATATATAATTAATTTGAATAATTAATTATTTAAATATAAAAATTGTGCATAAGTTATTCATTTATATAAAGCATCTCGTTGAGTAAACACGCCGGTTATATATAAAACAATATAATGAAGATCGCACAGCTCAGTCGTCGTCAAGTCAGCGGCAAGAAAGGACGTGGTATAACATCGGCTGCGTTATCCCTTCTCAAACGAATTCCTGTTGGTGCTGTTGTAAATCGGGCAATAGACGCTCTACCATACGAATTTCATCTGCCCGGAGGTTATCAATATTGCGGACCCGGAACTAAATTGGCAAAACGTTTAGCAAGAGGGGATCCTGGAATTAATAAATTGGATCAAGCTTGCAAAGAACACGATATAGCGTATTCCAAGTTTGCTGATTCAACAAATAGATCAATAGCGGATAAAGCGCTAGCAGAAAAAGCTTGGAAAAGAGTTAAGTCAAGTGACGCAAGTATTGCAGAAAAAGCAGCCGCTTGGGCAGTAACTACAGCTATGAAGGCGAAAACAAAATTTGGTGGCGGAAAACGTCGGAGAGGAAGACCTGCAAAGAAAAGAGCTCCTAAAAGAGGTGGAAACATTAAAAAGAGACGTCGTAGAACTCGTAAAACAAAGACAAAGAAGACTTCCGTTTGGTCAATGGTAAAAAACGGAGCAGGTCTATACCTAAGACCGTACCGTGTGTACTAAATAAGAAAAATCAATTGATAATTCCAAATAAAGCCTTAACAAATTATCAATTATCAAATTATGTAAAATGTTTGAAGATACCATTTTTTAGGGGAGTTTTTATGAAAGACGCATTACCAAAAAACATATGGAAAAATGAAACTGGAATAGTAAATTTAGATTCCTCCTATGGTCCAGGAACACATTGGGTATGCTATAAAAAACTCGGACAAAGCGTTTATTATTTTGACAGTTTTGGCAATCTACCACCACCTAAAGAACTTCAACACTATTTTAGAAACTCTAAGAATATATTTTACAATTATAAAAGAGAACAACCTAACAATACAGAAATATGCGGACATTTATGTTTGGAGTTTTTAGCAAAAAGCGTCAGTCAGCTTTAAGATGTCATCGTACACAGTGTCACTGAGCGGAAATTCATCTACATTAAAAAGTACTCTTTTCCCAGCACTGCGTCTATCTAAAGATAGATTATGGGAAGCGGCATTATTAGATTTCACTACATACAATTCAATTCCCAACATTACAGAGGGTAAAAACAATTTACTACATTATTATGAAAGTAAAGATGAAAAAGGAAACTATTCAGAATTAAAAATAATCACCTTGTCTACAGGAGCATATGAAATAGATGATATAAACCAGCTATTACAGAAGCAGCTAGGAGAAGAAAATATCTGTATAAAAGGAAACAACAATACTTTAAAAGCGGAAATTACCTCAAAATATTATATAGATTTGAGTTTAAAAAATTCAATCGGTAGTTTACTCGGATTTTCAGATAAGAAAAGAAAAATCTTAGATCCCGGAACTACTCATACGGGTGATACCACAGTAACAATATTAAAGGTTAATAGTATTGATATAACATGCAATATTATACACGGATCGTATAGAGATGGGGTAAACCAACATATTTTACATACATTTTATCCAACAGTAGCTCCTGGTTTTAAAATAGTTGAGAAGCCACAAAACCTTATATACCTACCGTTAAACACCAGTTTTATTTCAGACATCGTACTGAACATATCAGATCAGGACGGTAATAGTGTTGACTTTAGAAAAGAAACAATTACAATACGGTTACACATAAAAGCGGTAACTTAAGTATAACATGGGATTAACATTTAAACCACAACGGAAAAGCCGGGAGCTCAGTAGCTCTTCAACATTGGACGAGTTAACACCGGACAACATACATTTCCTACAAAAAATTGGGTTAAAACTAAATTACAATGGACATTCTGGATATATCTCAAGGTCCGACGTTCGACGAAACCCTATGGGAGAAGGAATATCACACGCACAACCCTTACACTTCATCAAAATTAAACAATAATGATGAAATAAGGATTCCAATTCAACAACAAGATATTTACACATTACCCTGTGAGAGTTATTTATATATTGAGGGACAAGTATTAAAATTGGATGGAAAAACTGGTTCGTCTGTTCCTTTTATAAATAACCCAATGGCATATCTTTTTGACGAAATAAGATATGAAATATCAGGAGTGACAGTTGATTCAACAAAAAAGGTTGGTATAACAACAACACTAAAAGGATTAACATCATTAACACCACATGAAAAGAATTCAATAGTCACCGCCGGATGGGTTACCCCCGATAAAGACAGCATAACACCAAATTCCAATGGTCATTTTGATTTTCACATACCTTTACGATTGCTTTTGGGATTCGCTGAAGATTACAAAAGAATAATAATAAATGTCAAACAAGAATTGGTATTACTCAGATCTTCAACTAACAAAGACTTGATACTAGCAGCAAGTGGCACTGAAGAAAGTAAACTAGAATGGCAGCTACAATTAAATAAAATCGTGTGGAGAGTACCTCATGTAAGATTAGCCGATGAACATAGAATCGTATTGTTAAGAAAGTTAAAATCTGACCGTGATATTGTAATGCCGTTTAGAAGTTGGGAATTCCATGAATACCCCATATTACCTCAAACAGAACGACAAACATGGACTGTTAAAACATCTACTTATTTGGAACGAGCAAGGTACATAATACTAGGGTTTCAAACCAATCGAAAAGATGTTATAACCGCACACGCAGGTCAATTTGACCATTGCAATATAAAGAATTGCAAAGTTTTTCTAAACTCTCAATTCTTTCCTTATGACAATTTAAATGTCATGTTTAGCAAAAAGCGTTATTCCATCTTATACGATATGTATGCAAGATTTCAATCGTCATATTATGGAAAAACTAATACACCACTGTTATCACCTGAACAGTATTATTCAAAAGCCCCAATAATCGTTATCGATTGCTCAAAGCAAAATGAATCAGTAAAATCGTCAAGTGTGGATATAAAAATCGAAATGGAATTTGAAGATAAAATACCAGAAGGTACTTCGGCATATTGTCTCATTTTACATGACAAAATAGTAACATATACTCCACTAACTGGAATAGTTAAAAATGTGTTATAAAAAACGGTTTTTAGGTGGGGGCGATTGTTATAAAAGGAGGAAAACGAAGTAAAAATTTCATTATTTGTTTGACCATCCTATGGGAAACATCGTTAGCAAAATGAGTTCACTTAATGCAAATACTAACGAAGAAGAAACTACACCGCTTATAGCCGACAACAGTTCCGATATAGAAAAACAAATTGAACAAGAAATGGATGAGTTCCTCAAGTTTAAACATAAGAAAAGAGAAGAGGAAGTTGAAAAAGGAATTAAAAAAAGAAAAGTCGATGACATTATTTCCACCAATATTTTAGCAGAGGTATTTCTTAGAATCTACTATCCCATCTCATCATGTATGACAAAAAGCGTATCTGCCGGAGTAATAAAATCATTGGAGTATTCACCAACTATTATTTTGAATCATGGATCTAAAATGGTGTTTTTCTCTGAAATTTCCTGGGAATCGTTTATGAAGCATATACATCTTTTAGAATGTTATTTGAGTAACAATACATATGGAAGAAGAACAAAATTAAGTTTGCTAGAATCAAATATTGAAATCGATATAGTAAAACATCGGGGAGGACAAATTGTTCGTTTTAGAGATTTAACTAAACATGACATAAAAATACACCTTACAAAAGATGAATTCTACACCCTCAGCTGTGCTACAGGTCCTATCACAAGATATCTAAAACAACTAATATTTTCAAGCGCAATCATAAAAGAATATTTAACCGATACATTGGATAGACAACCGTATGTACCAATCCTATACGGTCCCGTAGATACTTCCATTTTCAATAGAATACCTCACGAAGTTGATATGTGGAGACAGTTGCACAACTATCAGACTAACTTCGGTATAGATGAAGAAGCACAAGAAATGAATGAAGAAGCATTTTGCAGCAACCAACCCGCAGTATAAAAGGACGCCCTCCATAATTTTACAAACAGTCCGATACCGACCTTTGTCATGAATAAACAAGTTTCATTTTCAAACCAATACCAAATAATGGAGGTGAAACGAGGAATAATTGAATTTCAAGCATTTCGCGGTAACAACGGACATTTTATTATTAAAGAGTTAGTTATTCTAGACATGAACACATCTGTGGTTTATCACTATTTATTCCAACCTCCTATACCGTTCAACAGATTAACTACTAAAGCAAGAGTGACAAACAAATCGTTAATGAAACATTTTCACAACCTGAGATGGGATGAAGGTTTTATCCACTACAGTATGGTGCCACACATTATGAATCATTACTGTAAGGAATTTAAAATTATCTACACAAAGGGATTGGAAAAAACCGCTTGGATACAAACATTTACAAACCATGAAGTGATAAATGTGCAAGTGGATAGAGATTTTCAGTGTCACTTTGCCAACATTTGTATCTCTACCAAAAACTTTAAACATCGGCAGTCCCAATGCGCTTTAAAGAACGCTTATCGTTTGAATGCATATCTACAACAGAATGGTGGGGGGTGGGAAGGATATAAAAGCGACAACGCAACCATGACCCAGCATGAGTATTACTCTAGCCTCCGAACAGTCAACACCTCCCACACAGATTCGCAAGACTAAGAATAATATCAACAATAAATAAGAAGAAGAAAAAGTAAAGATGACATCACAAACATTTTTACAATCTCTTGTCGATCAATTTAACAAACATTCAAAATCTACCGTCTTACCGACTAAAAGATGTTCAGAATAAAAGAAGAAAAACATTATGTTATCCACACCATTAAGAAGATGGAAACTAGTGTTGGGGACGCCATCAACGTTACACTGAGTGAAGCGCCCTACACGCCCGGTGATGAAGCAAAATTTCAAACATTTCTTCCCAAGCGCTTCGTGCACCTCCTGCAAAACGAAGATCTACGGCTTATCCACCCCGGCTCTCTGTACTTGGCATCCCACGGTCCAAGCGGAAGCAATTCAACGGAACTAACACTTCACGTCATGCCTACTGCCAACAACTAATTTATTATTTGTAATACTTTTGTACACCTTTGTGAATTATTTTAAAAATAAATAAAGATAAAAAAAAATAAAAAAATAAAAAGCAATATATCACTATGTGTTTTTGCACATGGTGATATATTGCTTTTTAAAAAAATAATTTTAGATGACCTTGACCTAGTTACAAAAACTATATAAATGGAGTAATTTTCAAGAGGATTTCCTCAGTCTACAATTGACTTCCGTGCTGTACACATCTCCCTTGGTTGTCCAATTATTTTAAACGACAACATGTCTCTCAAAATCAAATGCGCATCATACGATACCTCCACCATCACAACTTTTGAACAACTCGACAATTTCACTAATGAATTGCGTGTACTTCTCGCAGGCGGTTATCACTTAAATGCCGATGTTTATGTTACAAATAAGAAGATGTTTTCAAAACAAAACTACTGCGATGATGAAGTGTACTTTTCCACACAAACAGCAACAACATCCAGCCCTTCTACTCAAAATAATGTTAAATTCCACAAATACTACTAATGTTAAATTACAATAACAATACTCCATCAACTTGAGGCTTCCCTATAAAAAGGCTATTCAACCCAGACTAAATCATCATTTGCTTTTTGACAACCGCAGCGATAACAACTACAACTACTATGCTGTACCGAATGATGATTGAATTTAATGGTAAAATATTTGGAAAGGACTATCAAACAGTAGAAGAGATGAGCTCCGATCTTGATGTATTAACTAAAGAAGGCTTCCAACCAAAGTTAATTCTAAAATTTCCAGAAGTACATCCACTATCCACTGAAGATCTCGTCGCAATGGCTAGAGCAAAAAAACAAGAACATGAAGTAAATATTAAAAAGGAGAAAGAAGAAAAAAATGAATAACCTATATCTTAAGTGTGCAACTATTTAATATTTGTACCCCATTCTTTTTTAAAACTCCATTTGGTTGACCTTGAAATTACCCCCACCACTTTTTTCTTTTAATAAAACTCTCTATTCTATACTATACACCTTCATTTCCCAACTCCACTTGGAACCGTCAACATGGAAAAGAAAAAAGAAGACTACAAACCACGCTACTGTTGTGAACAAAAATGTACCGATATAGGAAAATGGATGGTAGACGGATTAGCTTGTAGAAAATGTGAATTCTTCGGATCCTGTTACTGCAAATGCAAAACAAAACAACTACCACCACCAGAATTGCAAACCTTCAAAATTTATAAATCAAGATACTTCCACACTTGCTGTCCCCAGAGATGTTTCAAATTTCACCCAGAAAGACTTTTTAATTGCCGAAAGTGTGATGCATATTATAAAGACGGCTTTTGTACATGCATCAAAAATTTGTGCAAATATAGATCAGATTGGTCTTCTGATCCTATTCAAGCTTCAGATGTATAGCTGTAGTCACTGACTGCAGCTCTTTTTTAAAATTTCATTTGGTTGACCTTGAGATTATCCCCACCACTTATTTTACAATATATATATATTCTATATACCCTTTAACACACTTCTCATTTACACTACATTGCTTGGACTAACACCAACATGGGTGACGGATTTATTTCTTTTGAACATTTAATTACCAAAAGAAATGAGATGGAAACTCTATTTCACAACTTACTCACACTTATGGATAGGTATTCTTTAAGATGGATCAACATCAAAGTAAAATATGTAGATCCTACCAGAATATTTTCATCATTATCATCATCTTCCAACAGTGCAGGGGAAGAAGAAGAACCAACTTATGGTATTACAATTATTGAATTAAACAGCGAGGAACAAGACAATCAAATTCAAATTATAAATAAACTTAATATTTAGTTTACAAAAGTGATTGGTATTTCTATTCTATATTAAAGCTATTATTATTTTATTTCTATACACTTCCCACAACCTACCCGGACGGCGTTTCGCGGCGAACTGCGGTAACCGAAGTTCTCTCACTTCTCGTTTTGGATTACCCCCACTCTTTTTCTTCCCCCCACCACTATTCCCCGTTTCCATATAAACGACCGCCTTACCGTCGCTCACCATTTGTTTGCCTACCGCCGAACGATGAACCAGCCTCAATTAGCAAAGAATACTACTACTTTTGCAGTAACTTCGCAACAAGATTTACAGGATATTTTTCAAACTTTAACCGATGTTGTAAACACGCCAAACAACACAGTTACTATTACTGTTGAAATTACCTACAATTGTCCAGAGTGTGAAAGGATGGAAAGCGAGAATGTTGAAGAATTAGAAATGCCAAACAACAGTCCTTCATCCGCCCACGATTCAACACCAGACGATGAAAGCTAGTCCTACACAAATATTCTTTTTCAATCCCCCACCACTTTATATTAAATATATATCCTCCCCTTATTTGCTCTCCTCATTCCATCGCCTACTTTTACACCATCTACACCGCTCCTCTCTAACCTGTACACAAACATGATGGACGGCTTTTCAATCACATCACAATTGGAAGACGATAAATTAAAACTTGAAATTAACAGAATACAATTGGAAGCACAGAATCAGGAAGAAATGATCCGGCTGTTAAAGCTCTTCAAATGTGTACTGTGGTTGGTATGCCTCTATCTGCTCATCGCCATCACCATCGGCATTTACCAGACCGTCACCGCCAAACATCGCTTGGACACCACTTCAAATAAAAATTCTACTTGGCTTTCCTAAAATAAATTATTAATTCCCACAGCCCCAAGTCCGCTCCCGCCACACTCCCGCCCGCCCCACTCGTCCCCAGACTCCCCACCTTTTTTAAAACCCCCTCCAGATGACCTTGACACACTTACCAACCCCTCCCCAAACCCCCTAAATCACCCCCAAATCAACAACACACACCTGCCAGTTACAACCGCTGACCTTGACCTGTGCCAGGACCGGCTATTCCCTTCTACTCATTTCATTAAATACTCATATACAGTACTAGGCAAATTCACGATGGATGACATGTCCAACGATCCGACAGCTGTGTTTCTACACGGCAACTCTCACAGTAACCGGGCAGGCTGGGGACTGGAGCACCGCACAAGAGTACTGAAGAGTCTTGATCCGCCACGAGAAATGCAAAGCCATTATGAGAACAAAGGCTTGTTTGTGTGTCGACAGAGGAGGGAGATACACAGACAAGAGATGTGTCACCTTTAGATGTCGGGCATTAAAGGGCATCAGGCGACTTCGTTGCCGTAGTTGGAGCGTGAAGTCACATATTTATCAAATGTTGTCTTCAATTTATTGATGAGAAAGGATTTAATTTTACTATCCAATTTCACTTTTTAGTTTAAATTCTAGCTTATGAGATAGCTGGTAGCTTCCTTAAGATGGATTAAGATAAGGAAAAATATTTCAAAAGTTTATAAGAATGCAGTATATTTTAATCTTTTTATATTCTACATGAAATTACAAAAGATTTGATGACAATTGAATAATAATAATAAATAAGTAAATCTTTTTTTAAGTTTATTCAGATATAGGCCTAAGAACAAGCAAATTATTTAATGGATCAGTTTTCATATCTTGATTTTATTAGTATATGTATTGAATTTTAAAGTGCTCATTATATCTTTCAACATATTTCAGTGACGGAACGGTAATTTGGTAGTTCCGTTACGCACGTAAAAACTTATTCAGATAAAATTTCACATTTCATAAGCTTTATTGACTCATTTAAATCATTTACTTGATAAATCACTCTCAATAACCTTGTAAAATAAAGGTCAAGGACTGTATAACAAAGCAATACATGTATTAATATAACTAATAAAATCTAAAATAAATTTATGATCGCAGTTTATTCCGGTAATTATTCCGAAAAAAAAAACTATTTTTCTTCATAATTTTTATTTCCTCGGGATATACTATAGCATAAGTAGAAACAGAAAGTATCTTTTTGTCAAATGTTTTAAAATTAAATTTAAATGAAATATAAAATTTGTTTTAGATGATCGACAAAATGTTGTTTCTAGTGATAAATAGTGTTTGAATTTATCTTACTGAAACGATTTCACGTGCTCATGTGATTCTAAATACTATTACAGTATGGAATTTTTTTTAAGTTTAAATTTTCACATAAATATAATACATTCAGCCATGTACTCGTATGTATGTACTAATCGTACCAAATTGAATATCGTAGGAATATTACACATTGGACCTGTTCCCCAAATGTCTCAAGAGAAAGTCTTAGTAGGGTAAAACTCAATAAATAAAGATAAACATGCGATCAAATACTCGTACTTGAGACAACTCCAATTTTCGACCAGAAAAGTTTATTAATTGATAAGTTTCGCAGCAATTGCTTCTATTGTTTTAAATTTAATTTCTTACTGATGATGATAAACAAATTTCAAAAATGTTCTCGTACATGACATCATATCATCTGTGATTAAATAGAAGTATAAAATATAAAAATAATTTCTAATAGAATTTTGTATTCAGCTCTAATATTTCAAACATGTTCACGCATTTTTACCCAACCATACTTTAAAGCAATACATTTGCCCCATATTAATTAAAGTATTTAAACCCCAGTTTTTCTTTTGATGTTCTTTAGTAGACCACATTCAGTAAATTTCAGCTTTTCAATACAGTCTTCAGTGATTAGCCCTATCAAACAAAGTACGTCAAAGACTCTTGAATTGACTTAAGAGATGCAAAGCCATTAAGGGGACAAAGACTTGTTTATTTATCAAGAGATGGGGAGATCAATGTAAAGGGCCTGCATCGCTGAGGCGAGCCACCCTTCAAACTCAACGAGATAATGGAATGGGAATTAGCAGTTAAGCAAGAAGCTAGGTTGAAACTCCAGAAAAACTCTAACGCAGAGAAATATATTACCCGGGTTTTTTTAGTTGAAAGGCATGTTCATGAAATGAATATTTTAGTTTTTTTTTAAAGTTTGTATAAATTTCCAATAATCTTGGCAAAATTTGATGACATATGCACACAGTAAAATGAAAAAAAAATTCTTTCTATTCCCACTTTTCTTAGTTCACACTGATTCAATTCAATTCGTTTTTATTCATCGCAAAATTCCAATTTAAACTGCAAAGTTAAATTTGTACCCATTATAGATTTGGCCGACAAATATCCATGCAGTTAAAACTTCCAAGTCTCCAGGATGATTTGAAGTATAGAATATGATATATTTAACCAATATACCAAAGGTCATAAGATTCCTGAGCATCACTGTATAGCTCTAAAGTGCCTTACATATCAAGCATGTGATCCGTAGAAGTGTGCTGATACAATAATTAAAGAAAGGAGATGCAATGTTAGATGAAATATATACTATATATGTATATTCAATAAAAACTTTTTGTACTCATTTACTTAATTTTATGATAAAATTTTACGTAAGTAAAATTAACTTAAGTAATAATTGATTACGTATGTAAAATCAATTTGAATTGTTTTATACAATCGTAGGTGTCAAGGCTGATTAGAGATTGATAAAATTTTGTTAAGGCAAAAGTTTAGGTGGTGTTAAGTCTTGTAAGATATCTTATTATTATTGAAAAATAACTATTTTTGTCAGAAACAAAATCCAATCCTCTTAGATACCGATTGTCGTTAACATAGTTCTGGAAATTAATAATGGGAGTGTGTGATTAACTGGTATTATTTGGTCAAAAGGAAATACGATTAACCATGATTAAAGGAAGATATCTAATTCAGTAATACTTTAACATAAATTATAATCTTATCTAATGACTAGATATTACATTCGATTCGAACACACCCATGCTGAAATGTTACTGTTTAAAAAATATGATGTAATTTCACGATGTAAATAAAGTAGTAATAACTTTAATCAAATAATTAAACTGTTTTAATTTTGTATTGTTTATACAATACCCAAAAAGATATCAACTAGGAAATCTAATAAAAACATTTTTTTATTAATATTTAATTTGATAAAGTTAGTGTTAAAATGAAATATATTTATTTGCTATTGATTTTCCTCTAAATCAGGCGAAGAAACGTAGTTACCTTAATAAGTACAGATAAGACAATTTCCATGTTTCAATAATTCAGTTCAATAAACATTTATTTGCATATGAATAACTGCAATGTGAGTAATGAGTCAATAAAAAATATTTACCGTAGGCCCTATATTATAATGTTGATTATCATTAGACATTTTTAATATACTTATAAAAAAATATTTTTCCGTTATTAAGTTTTATTAAAATAATAAAAGTTTTCGCAAGAGGAAAAGTTCGCTAGGCTTGACTTAGTAGTTGTTACACTGTTTACCATAACTTAACTAGGTCGAACATAATAGCTCATCATGTAATACTCTATTGAACTTCACGCCTCATTGACTGTAAAACCCAGATTTTTCATTTTTATAGTTTATTGGCTCATGTTGCACAATATACTTCGCAGTTTATGAGTTTGAATAACTTTATGGGGACACGTAAAAAAGTTTATTACTTATTGTATTTTAGTGACATAGAGAATAATATTTCAATTTAACTACTTTGCGTGGTTTTATAATGCGTTTAACTCATATACTAGTCTAACTTATAAATCAAGTTTACCATCTGCAAAAGCCTCTATTTTACTATCTCACACATTTTTTTTACTATTGACAATAAGTAAAAAATAAAACGACAATCGACAATTTTGAGTAATGGATGGTCAATAGTGATTTGTGCCCTCCTGAACGCTTTTAGCTTTCATCGCAATTAAAATGTCAGATTCCATTACTATATTGCTAATATTTATATGGTTTAGAAAGGGAGTACAATATACATATTTTAGTTCACGTTCACCACACTATTATGAACGATTTAAATACCATATTTACATCACAGTTAACTAAATTATTTTTCGTGAAATATAAAATTATGTTTAAAACAAACACAGTTTTATTCATTTAGAGAAACGTTTGTTTCATGAAAGCTTGCTGATTTCTATCAAGATATGCATTTCTTGCATTAATTTTTCACATCACTTTATTTATTTTACTACACTACATATAACACAATTAAGTTGGTCTACAAAATAAAGTAGTGTAGGCTATACAACGATTGTATTAAATAGCCTTTAAGCCACGAATATGGTTGTAAATTACTCTAGATGCGGTTTAAATGCTATTTAATACAATCTTTGTATACCCTACTTTATAATTTAGACCAACTTGAACATTGTAAATCACTGTAAAAGTAAAATAATACTGATGTCAAGAAAGGGTGGAAAAAAAGTCTAAAAACCATTTAATATTTAAAAGGATTTAAGTAACAAAACTAAAACGTTGAAAATTTATGTTGGGTGACTAAGACTACTTCCTAAAGTATCTATTGTCCTTAGACCTCCACGAGGGAACGGTCCACAAGGAGTCCGAAGAAAATCTTAAATAGCCTATAAGTATAGGTCAATATGTACATCACATTAAAGGTCTCTAAGAATAGAGAACAATGCCGCAAACCCGACCTCAAAAGAATGACCCAAGTAGTGGGGAATGGGGGCTTTTGGGCCAGTTCAAGGTCACCCGAGCGATGACGTCATCGATGACGTCATCGAGGTCAATGACCCCATCGATGACGTCATCGATTGCATCATCGATGACGTCATCACCAATGACGTCACATCCATGACGTCACACCCATGACGTCACAGAAATGACGTGCTAATGACGTCATCACCCCTTACGTCACCAAGATGACGTCATCGATGTCACAAAAGGTCAAGGTCACGCTGAAACCTAAAATTTTTCGGCACTTTTGCTGTTTCTCGCACTACGCTCCGAGTTTCAGTCACAGGTACCATGACCTTGACGACTTGGAGCGAATTTTCGATGAGAAACAGCAAAAGTGCCGAGGAAATTTGAAGTTTGCAACGTTACTCTGCCTAAACCGTCATGTGACACCGCTCGGGTGACCTCGAACTGGCCCAGAAGCCCCCATTCGACCATTACTGCAACCGCGATGCGCACCCTACGACAGACACCGAGCGACTGACTGTCCGGCCCCGCGCACTCTAGGTATATGGGAAGTGGTGGGGGAAATTGTGATGACCTTGGGAAACTTGAAAATGTCAAGCCGGGTAGCACCGTTTCGGTGCTACCTTAAAGTTACATGCTAAAGTGTGATGACCTTGAGTTAAAACATAGAAATACTACAAGTTGATACCGTCCCAGAGTTAAAGTGTGATGACCTTGAGTCAAAACACAGAAATAATACAAGTTGATGCAGTCTCAGAGTTAAAGTGTGGTGACCTTGAGCTAAAATACTGAAGTACTACAAGTCGATATTGCCCCAGAGTTAAAGTGTGATGACCTTGAGTCAAAACATAGAAATACTACAAGTTGATACCATCCCAGAGTTAAAGTGTAGTGACCTACATTCAGAACTTGTAAAATTACTTACATATAGAGAGCTAGAGAACAGCGAGACGCACCGCATGGAAGCCGGAGACATACTGGCGAAGCGGTGTTGTGCAGCCTAGGGACCCAGTTGTGGTGGGGGTATAGCCGACACTTAGAGTACAAGTGTTGCGGGTGACCTTGACCCACTTAACTTACCTCGACCCCCCCCCCCACCCCCACCCCCACCCCCACCCCCCCCACCCCCCCCCCGACAAAAAGTGCGAGCTCCCCCCCCCCCCGAACTTTTTTTTCGGAAAAATTTTTGACCTTGACCAAAAAGTTTTTTGCTCCGGACAAGAAGTGACCCCCCCCCCCCGAACTTTTTTTTCGGAAAAATTTTTGACCTTGACCAAAAAGTTTTTTGCTCCGGACGAGAAGTGACCCCCCCCCCCACCCCCCCCCCCGACAAAAAGTGCGAGCCCCCCCCCCGAACTTTTTTTTTGGAAAAATTTTTGACCTTGACCAAAAAGTTTTTTGCTCCGGACGAGAAGTGACCCCCCCCCCTCCCCCCCCCTCCCCCCACCCCGAACTTTTTTTTCGGGAAAATTTTTGACCTTGACCAAAAAGTTTTTTGCTCCGGACGAGAAGTGACCCCCCCCCCGGACTTTTTTTTCGGAAAAATTTTTGACCTTGACCAAAAAGTTTTTTGCTCCGGACGAGAAGTGACCCCCCCCCACCCCCTCCCCCACCCCCTCCCCCCCCCCGACAAAAAAGTGCGAGCCCCCCCCCCCCCCCCCACCCCTGATATCCTGGGCGTGGCAGCCCCGGTGGGGATATAAGGGGGCCCAGCCAGAGCCGGCTCGCAGTCCGCTCCCGCGCGTTGAACGTGAACGATCGGGACGGACCGCCATAGGCATCACTAAACATTGAATGGCGCCTTCAGTGTTTAGCGAAGTCTACTCTAACTTTAAGACTTGTATTAGTTGTAAGATATTGCGCTTGCGTTTGGGTATTGCGAATTGTTCTATATTAGAGTGTTTTACTTGTACCCTATGTCTCCTGTGTGTGTGTGTGTGTGTCTTTTATCCTTTGTGTCTTGTTTGTCATATGTGTTTAATGTGTATGTGCTTGTTCTAGCATTGACTATGTTAAGCTCAATTGTGTGTTGTAAGTGTGTTATATTTTTCTAAAGTGTATACGCTTGTTGTAGCATTTCCCCCTTGAGCTTTTGCAATGCTCAAAGTAAATCGTAAAGACAGGGAACGGGAGTAGGCCCCCCGTGTAAAGTTACTTTTGTATAATTGTTAGGCTCCTCTCATGCATGCTTCAATGCGGCTGAGAACTCTCATGCATGCTTCAATGCGGCTGAGAAATAGGAGTTGGTCCGTTTGTACGCCTATATGGGGGTAATGAGCCGATGGCCTCTGCACTCGGACCGAGGACGTAAGCCACTAGGGTGTCCTCAGTTAGTTTCCCTTCCGGAAACTCAAAATTATGTAAATGAAACTTTGTTAGCTATTTGTGTTTTTTTGTCCCCAAGGCCCCCGAACATTCGTGGTTCGCCATGGATGTACGGGGGCCGAAATTTTTTAATGTTCGTATGGCCTTGACCTAGTAAGAACTTATATAAATTTACTGCATTGCTGAACTTAAATATTAAATATTAAAGATAGGGAACGGGAGTAGGCCCCCGTGTAAAACCACTTTTTATAATTAATTGTTAGGCTCCACTCATGCATGCTTCAATGCGGCTGAGAAATTGGAGTTGGTCCGTTTGTATGCTTATATGGGGGTAATGAGCCGATGGCCTCTGCACTCGGACCGGGGACATAAGCCACTAGGGCTGTCCTCAACCTCTTTCAAAATTATGTAAATGACCTTTTGTTAGCTATTGGAAAAGTTATTTGTTAGCAATGCAGTAAATGCTTAAGTCTTGCGTGGTGAAGGTTAGACGACATTGGATGTTGCCTGTTGTCATAGTTGGGTCTCTTCGGAGGCTACAGCGATGACAACCCAAGTGCCCCAGGTGGGGCTTAATTTTTTTAAATTTTTTTCGTGACCTTGACCTAAATACAGTAATACCCCCCCCCCTTCCCCCCCCCTCCCCCGGAACTTTTTTGAGAAAAAATTTCGACCTTGACCAAAAAGTTTTTTGCTCCGGACGAGAAGTGCCCAAACAAAAAATTTGTACAAAGTAGTGGATTTAGACCAAAGATTATTGGTTTATCAAACCTGTTAAAGAATAAATTGAAAATGGGTGTTTAAAAGCCAAATCTGCTACATGATTGATAAACTGGATGTATATGACGTCACCTTCCCCCACCCTTCAACCTCGGGTATAAAGGGACCCGGTTGAGCGCGCTGCTCATTATTGCGTGGACATTCACCGAGTGCACACTCAAAGCCAAACTGTAAAAAAAATGGCTCTTTGCGATATTTGTGGTGAGTTTTTCCAAGATGAAGATATCTTTGTTTTACACCGAGAATTGCATCATGAAGAGAACAGAAAAGAAGAGATTGTTGTAAGTGAAGAAGACTTGGATGCGTTTGATCGGTTATTGGAAAACTGCCAGAAGCAGATGGACGACTGTGATAGCTATCTACAGTTACACCGAGAATTGCATCGTGAAGAGGACAGAAAAGAAGAGATTGTAGTAAGTGAAGAAGACTTGGATGCGATTGATCGGTTTTTGGAAAAACCCCATAAGCAGAAGGACTGGGCTAGCTATTTACAGTTAATGCAAAGAAGAAGACCAAGTGTTATTCAATTTGCCGGAGCTGGACCATCTACAGCTGGAGGATTTATTCAAGAAGAGAAAATGGAAGAAGAAGATACGGAAGAAGTGGAAGATGTAAGACAACTGCGTACCCAAGAAGAGGATATGGAAGATATAAGACAACTGCGCACTACAGCCTTGCCAGGACCAGTTGTAATTCATTTCAAAATTAATAATGTGCGATTAGAATTGGAAAATTTTATAACTCAAGCTAAAAAACTAGTTGTAAAAACATTGACGGAAGAATTGGCAAGATTGAACTTTATTAAATTTGGATTGGTGTTGGAGGCTATGTTTACTAATACCGATGGTGAAAATTCACCGAGAGCATTCATTGCTAAAAACCGAACCCTTACAACCACATCTGATATCAACGAAATTTTAGAAGAATGTTTGGTTGAACTGCTAGTGAAACTTCAAGAACATGAAGGAAAAGGATCCGGCTGGACGCTATCATCAATTGAAGGTATGGATGTGAGGGTTCACAAGCATGGATATGGTATGAGAGGAAGCAGCTTTATCCCTCTACCAAAGGTGATCCGAGATACAAGATCATGTATCAATGTGAAAAATGAGGATAATGAATGTTTCCGGTATGCAATGTTAGCAAAATATGTGGAAGACCATTCCTGTAGACCTAGCATAGCATACGAAGCTGTTCAACACCGCTATAACTTCCAAGGTATGTCGTATCCTGTTAGTCTTAATGATGTTGCTAAATTTGAAAGAAAAAACCCAGGAGTTAATGTTGTTTGGTTTAGACGAATCAAATAACGTATACCCGTTACGAGTTACAAAGACTGAACGTCAAAATCATACAGATTTGCTGCTATTGACCAAAGGTGAAATATCACATTATGTTTACATCAAGAACTTTGAAACTTTGGTTGGACGACAAGTGACTAAAAAGAAAATTAGAGTAACAGTGTGTAAGAGATGCTTTTGTTTCACAAATAAAGACTTGAGACGTGGAGGATCGGAGTGGTTGTCGGAACACCAGCGGCTTTGTAATGACAACTATGAAGTGAAGATTAGTCTGCCACCACCATCTAGAGCATTTGTCCAGTTCAATAAAACAGTTCACCAATACCGGATTCCACTAGTTATCTACGCTGACTTTGAATCCACGTTAGTGCCGCAGGAACTTTCGGATGGTGAAGTAACTAGAAGAACCAAATATCAATTGCATCAACCTAACAGTTTTTGCTTATTGGTGAAATCTACTTTACCTGAAGAACAATTGCAAGACTACGGCTTAACATCCACTCCGATACTCTACCGTGGGGAAGGAGCTGCTAAGTATTTTGTAGACCAGTTGTATAACATTGCTGAAAAGGCGGAACGCTTATACGGTAATGTTTTACCCATGAAACCTTTGAACCAAAATCAACAAGAAGAATACATTTCGGCAACAAGATGTTATCTATGCAAGAAGAGCTTCAGTGAAGAAAATCAAAAAGTAAGAGATCATGATCACCTCACAGGGTTATACAGAGGACCTGCTTGTAATTCATGCAATATAAACTACAAACTGCCTCAATTTATTCCTGTCGTGTTACACAATCTTAGCGGCTATGACTCCCACTTCATTATCCCAGAGTTAGGACGAGATGATGGAAAAATCGAAGTATTAGCTGAAACATTGGAGAAGTACATCAGTTTTTCAAAAACAGTTGGTAAAATTAAACTTCGCTTCGTAGACTCTTATAGATTTATGTCATCTAGTTTGAGCAAATTGTCTGAGAACCTAAGAAGAGAAGATCTAAAAGAAACCAGCAAAATTGTACCTGAAGATAAATTGGACTTAGTATTACGAAAAGGAGTTTTCCCCTATGATTATATAACTTCCACAGAAAAGTTTGAAGAAACCAGTCTACCACCGATTGAAGCCTTCAATAGCAAATTAAATGAAAGTGAAATCTCCGTTGAAGACTACAATCATGCGTGTAATGTTTGGAACCAACTAAACATTCAAACTTTAGGGGAATATTCTGATTTTTATATAAAATTGGATGTAACTCTGCTGTGCGATGTGATGGAAGAATTTCGGAACACCTGTTTCTCAGCATACGGATTGGATCCTTTACACTCGTATACATCCCCTGGATTAGCATGGCAAGCTATGCTCAAGTCAACTAACTGCCGATTGGAGCTTCTCACAGACATCGATATGGTCCTCATGATCGAATCAGGTGTACGAGGTGGTTTGACTCAAGCTGTGACAAGACATGTTAAGGCCAACAACAAGTATATCCCCAACTTCGACGAGCAACAACCATCACTCTACCTTGGATATTTTGATGCGAACAACCTCTATGGTTGGGCGATGTCAAATCCACTTCCCTACGCAGACTTCAAGTGGATTGACCCGACCACCATTGGTGACATATCACGGATTCCAAAAGATGGCCAAACAGGCTATATTTTGGACTGTGATTTTGAATATCCAGAACACCTTCACGACCATCATTACGACCTGCCTCTCCTAGCCAAGACTGAAGTTTCACCAACAGGAAGATGGCCCAAGCTGATGATGACCTTGGAGAATAAGAGTCGATATGTGGCACACTACTGGGTAGTTCAACAAGCACTTGAATTGGGCCTACGTATAGTGAAAATTCACAGAGCAATTGAATTCACCCAGTCTTGTTGGTTGAAACCATATATCGATTCCAACACTACAAGAAGAGCTGCAGCGACAACAGCATTTGAAAAGGACTTCTACAAATTAATGAACAACGCCATCTTTGGGAAGACCTTGGAGAACAAGAGAAAACACAAAATTGTAAAATTAGTAAGTGATCCTAGGAAATTGGAAAAATTAGTGCAAAAACCAAATTTCGGAACATCAATGATTGTAAACGAAAATCTAGTTGCTGTCAGTATGAATAAAACAACAATAGTGATGGATCGTCCGTTATACATTGGAATGTCGATTTTGGATATAAGTAAAACTCTGATGTATGATTTCCATTACAACAAAATGGTTAAACACTATGGAAGAGACAACATTGGAGTTGCATACATGGATACCGACGCGTTTATCTACTGGATAAAGACTTTGGACATGTATGAAGATCTAAGGAGTTTCCCATACAAAGACGACTTTGACTTCTCTGACTATCCGAAGAACCATCCGAATTACAATGAAAAGAATAAAAAAGTAATTGGAAAATTTAAAGATGAAGCAAATGGAATACCTTTGGAGGAAATAGTTGCGCTGATGTCCAAATTATATTCCTTCAAGATGTATATGGAAAACGACATACCGACAGTGAAGAAAGCTAAAGGAGTCAAAACATCGTACTTGAAGAAACGTGTGACATTTGACCATTACAAGACCTGCTTGTTTGAAGATTCTACAATGTCTGCAACGTTCAACACTATCAGAAGCTTTAAACATGAGGTCTACAGTGTCACTGAAGTTAAAAGAGCACTATCAGCTCAAGATGATAAAAGGCATATTATGCCGGATAAGATTCATACTCTTCCTTTCGGCCACTACTCTCTAAACCCTATCAACTAGTAACCTATTCTTCGTCCTTCTACAACTTCGACCTTATTCCTTTCTCCTTCCGTAAAAAAATGGGGGACACGGCAAGTCCAACGCCGTGTTCCCCATTTTTTTACACAAGTTTGGATGACCTTGACCTATATAAATGATGTGAATATTTAAGACAACATTCATTGTGATTATACATGTGATACATGAAACATTCAAACCTGCAATATGAAGAACTCGAAGCAAGAAATTGTCAACGAGCTTCATAAACCTGCAAGAAGAAAGTTTCCACGAAGAAATACAGTGATAAAAGGAATAAATGATTTATATCAAGCAGATTTAATCGAAATGATTCCTTATAGTAAACAAAATAGAGGATTTAAATACATATTGACTATTATTAATTGTTTTTCAAAAATGGCAGATGCTTTACCACTAAAAGATAAAAGTGGCAAAAGTGTTACAAAAGCAATGGAAACAGCTATACAAAGAGACAAACATACTATAAAACATTTACAAACTGATGATGGAAAAGAATATTTTAATAAGGAATTTGCAAATTTAATGAAAAAACACAACATTAACCATTACTCAACCAATTCAGAGGTAAAAGCATCAATAATTGAAAGATTCAACAGAACTTTAAAAGGTGCGATGTATAAGATGTTTTCTAACAGAGGATCGCACGTATGGATTGATATGTTACCAAAACTTATAAGCGATTACAATAACAAGTTTCATAGAACTATCGGTATGAAACCAAGCCAGGTGACTAATAAAAATGAAAAACTTGTATTAAAACGTATAAAAATGAATACTAAACCAAGAGTTGAAAAACTAAAGCCTAAAAGGTTTAATGTTGGTGATAAAGTGCGAATAAGCAAATACAAAGGTGTATTCAGTAAAAGATATCTTCCAAACTGGACAAATGAGGTATTTACTGTATTTAAGGTGCAACCTACAATACCAGAAACTTACATTTTAAAAGATAATAAAGGACAATTGCTGGAAGGAGGGTTTTATGGACATGAAATGTTAAAATCAACAGTAGGTGATGTATATTTAGTTGAAAAGGTGTTGCAACGAAAAAAGGATAAGGTTAAAGTACGATGGTTAGGATTTAATAAGACGGAAGATTCTTGGATACCTAAAAAGGATCTAATATAATGATAGAGCATCATTTTGGGTTGAACCATTACAAAGGATGGAGATAATACCGCAAAAAGACAATTTTACTATTAATAATATAGATGAACTCACAGTGGATGGTTCTCAATTCAATACTGGAAAACACGGTGTTTTGTTACCAAACACGGTGCGTTGTCTGGTTACCGGTCCTTCCAATTGTGGAAAAACAAATGTAGTATTCAATTTGATTACAAATCCTAAAGGATTACGTTTTAATAATTTATATGTATTTTCAAAGTCACTACAACAACCAAAATATCAGTTATTGGAACAAATACTCAATAATGTGCCTGAAGTTAAATATTTTAAATTCAACGCGAGCGAGAGTGTCATGCAACCGCAAGAGGCTAAACCATTCTCAGTATTCATATTTGACGATGTATCTTGTGAAAATCAAAATACAATAAGAAATTACTTCGCCATGGGTCGACATAACAACATAGATAGCATTTTTATTGGTCAAACTTACAGCAAAATACCGAAACAGCTCATTAGAGACAATGCAAACATGTTAATTGTATTTAAACAGGATGAAACCAACCTAAAACACATATATTATGACCATGTAAGTGCGGATATGCCATTTGAACGATTTAAAGAGTTGTGTGGAAAGGCTTGGGCTGAAAAGTATGGGTTTTTAACAATTATGAAGGAACAACCGCTAAACAATGGTCGATACAGGATAGGATTTGATAAATTTATACTAATACACTGATCATGATGTAAAACATTCATTGTTGTACAACACGTCTTGCTACAAACATGGTTAACCAAGAAAAGTTAATAAAGGAAATAAAATCACTTAGTGATTCTATTCGAGATAAAAACAGAGCATTAAAATTAGGTATTAGCGAAAGGGAGAAATTTCTTGAATCTACTTTTAAACCTATTACTGAACCCTTGAAACAATTAAACAAAAAATTTGCTAAACCCGTTTTGGAAGGAGATGCAATTGCACCTATTACAAAGTTTGAAAGAGAAAATGTAAAATCAGAAGATTTTAGTGATGAAGACCTGGAATCCTCTACATATAGTGGTTTTACCGGTGGAGAACCTGAAAGAGAGCTAGAATCACCAGACTATAGTGGTATAAGAGAATTATATGAAGTAAAAGCTAAAAGAGGACATGAAGATGTATCAACTGCTAGTGAAGAGGAAAAAGAAGAAGAAGCAAGGGAAGGTCCGTCAAACATAAGCTTGTTGGGTGAAAACATTCATAACAAAGGACCTTTAGGAAGGAAATACATGGTAAAAATGTTACTCGGAACAATTCCTAATAAGAATTACCATAGTTATGGAGCGAGATTAACAGAAGATGGTTTAATGATAGGTAATAGCCCGTTAAACGTTGACGAACATGATAATATTGTCATTGGTGATCAAAGGTATAAGGGCACAAAAGGATTATTTGAATTATTATTTGAAAATAAGCCTTCAGTATCGTTAGTGAAAGAAAAAGACATGGAAGCATATAAAAATATTTTGGAACAGACAAATGCATATAGGAGAAAGTATTTACCTGACCAGCCTCCTTTTAGATCTAAGTCTTTAAAATATAAAGAATTTGTATCCAAGTTAATACCAACTAGAAGACAAACAATGCCGTTAACACAAAGAAAACCTGTAAAACGAAGATTTATGGCATCCACTTTGGATGTAAGTGCTCAGGAACGAAGAAAAAGAAGTAAGTCCGTTACGGGTACAGGTTTAATGAAGAAACTATATAACACAAATGTGATTTATTACAATAATATCAATAAATTGGTGGATAGAATGAAACTAATACATGAAGCTAAAGAAGCGGGTCATACTGGATTGGAAAACGAATGGGTGGCTTTAGTGGATGAACTCCGAAACCGTGGGGTAATCTCATAAAAATGCGTTACTCCCTAGAATACTATTCAGTTGCACTATGAGTGTCGACAAGTTCGGACGTTACTCCTCGGATGGGTTATATTATGCCAATAGTTTAAAAAGAAGTGCTGGTTTACCACAAACACCTGATGGAGATTATGATATAACTAATAAAAGGTTAAAAAACATAAAAGATCCCACAGATGAAAACGATGCAATAAATTTAAAAGTATTAAAAGAAAAGATATCACCAACATTAAGACTACAGAAAAACACATATGACGCAGGTAATCATAGAATTGTCAATGTTGGTAAGCCAAATAAAAACGCTGATGCAATAAACAAAGGTTATTTATCATCAGAATTAAAAAATACGTTAAAATTCAATGGAAAAACGTATACTGCTGAAAATAAACGTATATCCAACGTAGATGACCCTAAAGATGCAAAAGACAGCGTAAATAGACGCTATTTACATTCTATAATACCTGAAAAGACAAAAGATGGGTTTTCTTTTTATAAATTTGTTATTAACGATATAGGTTATCCAAAGAATGAAAATGATGCTGTAAATTTAAAATACATCAAAGATCATTGTATTACACGTGATGTAGGAATTATTGATTGCTTTGGTAATTGTTTAGCGAATGTAAAAGATGGTTCTGCACCATCAGATGGTGCAACGGTGGGGCAAATAAAGGAAACTTTAAAACAAGAAACATCTGGTTTTGTGAAACAAGACCAAGTAGTAACACGACAAGGAGATGTATTTGTACAGGGAAATAAAAAGTTTACTTTACTTGAAGAAAACAATAGTGTTTGGGATGGTAAAGGAAAGTCATTGACAAATTTAGGTATTGGTGAAAAGCCTGGTGATGCTGTTACTTATGAACAGATAATACAATTAGAGCCAACTGGAAAACAATGGTGGAATTGTGATAACAAACGATTAACAAATGTTGCAGACCCTGATTATGCTGATAACGCTGTAACTGTTAATTTTCTTGTTAAAGTAATAGGTAATTTATTATTTGATATGCATAATTATATTGCAGCCGGACAACATAAACCTATTGATGAAAAAATGAGAAGTGCATGGATTAAACAAGAAATTCTTTATAAATACTTTTTTAATCATAATACACAAAAGTTTAGATCAACAGATTGGGGTACTTTTGATATTTAATTAAATAACACCATAAATTACATCATTTATGTGCAACCTGTCATAGAGGTAACACATAGGTTACGCTTTTCGAATATAAAAGACAATCATGGCATTTCATTACACCAGTCCATATCGAGACACTGTAAGGAAAGGAGGTGGGATCACGTCCACAGCGGTTTCTCTATTAAGTAAAGCCTTAAATCGAATTCCAGTAGGATCTATCGTAAATAGAGCAATAGACGCTTTACCATACGAATTTCATATACCGGGAGGTTATCAGTATTGCGGACCAGGAACTAAATTGAAAAAACGACTGGAAAGAGGTGATCCAGGCATAAATAAGTTAGATCAGGCTTGTAAAGAACACGATATCGCATATTCCACGTTTACCGATTCAAAAAATAGGTCAATCGCTGATAAAAAGCTAGCGAATATAGCTTGGCAACGAGTAAAGTCTAGTGACGCTAGTATTGCGGAAAAAGCAGCAGCTTTAGCGGTAACAGCAGGTATGAAGGCTAAAACAGCGGTAGGAGGTGGAAAAAGGAGGGGTAAGACTAAAAAAGGATCAAGCAAGAGAAAACATGGTGGTAATATTAGACTAAAAAGACGTTCTCCAAGGAAAAATAATAAAAAACCGACAATATGGTCAATGGTAAAAAACGGGGCTGGTCTATACCTAAGACCGTATCGTGCATATTAAATAAAAGAAATCAATTGGTTATACCGCATAAAGCGTTGACTAATGTTGAATTATTTAAATATATTTCCTGTTTAAAAATACCATTTTTCCGCGGAGTATTTATGAAAGACAGTTTACCAAAGAAAATATGGAAAAATGAGACTGGAATCGTAAATTTGGATAATACTGAAGGGCCCGGCACCCATTGGGTGTGTTATAAGAAACTAAATAGTAATGTATATTATTTTGATAGTTTTGGAAATTTGCCACCACCTAAAGAACTTGAACATTACTTTAAATCTGCTAAAAACATATATTACAACTATAAAAGAGAACAACCTGATAATACTTCAATATGCGGCCATTTATGTTTGGAATTCCTAGCTAAAAGTATCAGTCACTATTGAGATGTCTTCCTATACGGTATCATTAACAGGAAAATCGTCCACTTTACGAAGTATCCTTTTTCCAGCGTTACGCTTGCAAAAAGGAAGATTTTGGGAGGCAGCACTGTTGGATTTTACAACTTACAACTCTATTCCCAATGTTACGGAAGGTAAAAATAACTTATTGCATTATTATAAAGGAAAAGATGCCAGTGGGAAGTTTACAGACTTGGAAGTTTGCACTCTACCCACAGGTTCTTATGAAATTGATCATATTAATGAATTTTTGCAAAATAAAATGGGAAAAGACAATATAACGCTAAAAGGTAATAACAATACAATGAAAGCTGAGCTTACTTCAAAATATTATATAGATTTCAGTAAGTAATGGTGATTTATTAGGATTTCCCAAAGATGGAGCAATTTTGGAACCAAATAAAACACATTCCGGTAAACAAACTGTAACAATATTAAAAGTCAATAGTATAGACATAACTTGTAATATTATACAAGGAGCTTACAGAGATGGAGCAAATACTCATATAATACATACTTTTTACCCCAGTGTACCACCTGGATTTAAAATTGTTGAAAAGCCGCAAAACCTGGTATATCTACCTTTGAACACCACTTTCATTTCAGACATCGTGTTGAACGTATTGGATCAAGACGGTAACTTGATAGATTTCCGAGAAGAGCCTATTACGGTTAGATTACATTTAAAATCAACACTTTAATATAACATCATGGGTTTAACATTTAAAAGCGAACAACCTACGGGAATCCGCATTAGTAGCTCTTCAGCTGTGGAGGAGTTAACACGCGAGAACATTCGTTTCTTAGAGAGAATTGGATTAAAAGTAACCGATAATGGATATACTGGATATAGCTCAGGGTCCAACATTCGACGAAACCCTATGGGAAAAAGAATATCACACCCACAACCCTTACACTTCATCAAAATTAAACAATAACGATGAAATTCGTATTCCCATACAAAATCAAGACATTTACACACTACCATGTGAAAGTTACTTGTATATTGAAGGAAAAGTTACTAAAAAGGACGGTACTACTACTGGTACAACAGTTCCATTTATAAATAATCCCATGGCTTTCCTGTTTGATGAAATTAGATATGAAATATCAGGTGTAACAGTTGATTCTACTAAAAAAGTAGGTATTGCAACAACTTTAAAGGGATTAACATCTATATCACCTAATGAAACCAATTTAATACAACCTGCAGGATGGGTTTTACCTGCAAAAGACACAATCACTCCAGATACAAATGGAAATTTTGATTTTCATATTCCGTTACGTTTGTTGCTTGGTTTTGCTGAAGATTATAGGAAAATAATATTAAACGTTAAACAAGAATTAGTTTTGTTGAGATCTTCAAACGATAAAGATATTATTAAAGCTCCAGACGGTACAACAGATGCAACTTTAGAATGGAAATTAACATTAGACAAAATTGTATGGAGAGTTCCACATGTAAAATTAGCTGACGAGCATAGAATGCTACTATTAAGAAAGTTAAAGGCTGATCGTGATATTGTAATTCCTTTTAGAAGTTGGGAATTTCATGAACATCCCAGCTTGCCAACTACGGATCGACACACTTGGACAGTTAAAACATCTAATTATGTGGAACGAGCCAGGTATATTATATTTGGTTTACAAACAGGCAGAAGAGACACCATCACCAAACATGCAGGCCAATTTGATCATTGCAACTTGAAAAATATTAAAGTTTATTTAAATTCACAATTTTTTCCATACGATAATTTAAATGTGTCATTTGCTAATAAAAAGTACAGCATATTGTACGATATGTATGCAAGATTCCAAAGTTCATATTATGGTAAAACGAATGCACCTTTACTATCACCAGAAAAATACTTAGATGGTTACCCTATAGTTGTAATCGATTGTTCTAAACAAAATGAATCGGTAAAATCATCAAGTGTAGATATAAAAATAGAAATGGAATTCAACGCGCCTATATCGGCTAATACAACTGCATACTGTTTAATTCTACATGATAAAATCGTAACATACACACCTTTAACTGGAATTGTTAAAAATGTATTGTAAAAGACCGGTTTTCCTACATTCCAATGCATTCCGCGAGTATAAAAGCAGAGCGTTCAGCTCGCTCCTTATCAGTTTGTTGCCTGTTGTTGTATGGGTAGCATCTTATTCAATATGACTTCTCCTAGTGGTACACAAGAAAATGTAGTAGATATTGAGAAGGAGATATCCGACTTTTTAGATCTTCAAGGTCAACCGGAGGGAGATGAACACAACGCTTGCGGACAACTCCACGCCAGTAATAATGTTGAGGAAAAAGGTAAAAGAAGAAAGAATGCACACAAGAGGAAAAGGGATATTGAAGATAATATTTCTCCTAACATATTAAGTGAGGTATTCTTGCGAATATTTTACCCAATCTCTTCCAGTTTGGACAAAAGTGTTTTAATCGGTGTTATGAAATCGACGGATTATTCACCTACTGTAATTTTAACTCATGGACCCAAAATGATTTTGTTCACCGATAGTGCTTGGGAATCTTTTATGAAGCACTTGCATCTGCTAGAATGCTATTTAACTAGTAACATGTATGGAAGAAAGACAAGAGTAGGACTTTTGGATTCAAATGTGGAAATTGATATTATAAAGAATCGTGGTGACCATCAGTTGCGGTTTAGAGACACAACAATACATGATAGAAAGATTCAACTTAATCGAGAAGAGTTTTTTATTCTAACCTGTGCAACTGAACCAATAACAAGATACTTGAGACAACTAGTGTTTTCAAGTTCTATTATTAAAGATTATTTGGAAGACACTTTGGACAAACAACCGGACGCACCTATACTGTACGGACCTGTGGATACTTCTATATTTAATAGAGTTCCTCATGAAGTACAAATGTGGAGACAATTGGAAAAATACGCTCAACTACATAAGAAATCAGTAAAACAGGAAGAAGAGGAAGAAGGAGGAGAAGAATCAAGTGTTAGTGATGAAAATGAAAACAAGGAGAATGTAAAGATGGAAACTTAGATGACAATGGTTGGTTTTTAAAACAATATCAAACGCTTTGTGGGGTTAGGCCTACCGGGGACGGTGCCCACGTTAAATATACACCAACGCGCCAACAACTGTACGGCCTGGTATAAAAGTCGTACCTACCGTGGTGTGGAAATCAGTTGATCTTTGGACTTCGACATGAGCAGACGAGTGGCCTTCGCAATGGACAAGGAAGAAGAACAAGTAAAGTCCAAACCTGGTATAATTGAGTTCCAAGCGTTTCGGGGTAATGACGATAGATTTATCATAAAAGAACTTGTGTTTTTCGACATCAATACAGGTGTTCCATATACATTTTTGTTCAAACCACCATGTTCTTATTCATCATTAACTAGCAAAGCCGCTACTACCAACAGGTGGATTTCAAAATATTTCCATCATATCGATTGGTATGATGGTTTTGCAAGTTACACAGACTTGTATCACATCATGCATCAGTTTTCAAACAGGTTTACCAATATTTATACAAAAGGACTGGAAAAGAAGAGATGGATCGAAGAATTTACTCATGTTCCGGTTAATGATGTGGACTTGGATAAAAACTACAAGTATACGATGGAAAATGTTTGTATTTGTACTAAAAGTCCAGAACATGAAAAAGATAGACATTGCGCTTTAAAAAACGCCTATAAACTCGCATCTTACCTTCAAAGTGGGGAAGTGGGGAGTGGTGGGGGTGACGGGGTTATATAAGTGAGGAGCAGACCGGGACCTGGCATGAGTATTACTCGAGATTCCGAGACGACAACATCTCCCAGCAAGAAGACGAAGAAGAAGACACTCTTTAACTCAACCATGGCATCTCACCAGTTCCTGCAAACTTTGGTTGAGCAGTTCAATGCTCACTCCAAATCTACCATACTACCTGTCAAGAAGTGTTCCGAACTTAAAGATGAGAAGCACTACATTATCCACGCCATGAAGAAGATGGAGACTACAGTTGGAGAGGCCATCTGCTGCAGTCTTAGCGAGGCACCATTCACTCCGGGGGATGAGCCCAAGTTCCAAGTCTACCTGCCAAAACGATTCGTCCATCTCCTCCAGAACGAGGATCTGCGCTCCATCCAACCTGGCTGTCTCTACCTGGTTTCCCACGGTTGCACGGGTAGCAATTCCACCGAGTTGACCATCCACATCGTCGACAAGCAGCAGTGTTAGATTTAAGTTTTACTGTTGTACATATGTTATTGTAATGTTTTATAAATAAACCATAAAAGACAAAAAAATACAAAAGACAAAAAATGCAACATATCAATATGTGAGGTTTGTCACATATTGATATGTTGCATTTTTTTTAAACTTCGCGGGTGACCTTGACCTTTGACCTTTGCATTTCACAGTTACCCCTACCACCAAGCTAAAGGTCAAACATGCTTCAATGCAAACACCCCCACCACTTTTTCATAGTACCCCCAAGCGCTGTGCCTCAGCTTCATTTCAACTCCGACGGTCAACAGTACAACATCAAGATGTCTCTCAATGTAAGTTGTGCTAGTTACGAGGAGGTAACCATTAAGACTCAGCAGGAGCTGAACGACTTGTACAAGGAGTTGCAGCTGATGGTGGCGCGAGGCTACCGTATAAATGTGCAAGTCTACGCTTGCAATATACGCAATCTCCGACACCCAAAAGAAGAGTCTGAACATTACTCTTCTCCAGCGACTTCATCACCGGCGTCCATGAAGACTGAAGCGAGCCAGACTTTGGATTATTTCAGCTGACTAGCAGTTGGTTTCTTCTTCTTACCATTGTAGAATATGTTTATTTCTTTATTATATTAAAGATGTAAAAGAGAAAAAACACCTATCTTGTTACTGACATATGTGCTCAGTAACAAGATAGGATTTTTTAAAACACAATTTGGATGACCTTGAAACTTCCCCCACTTTTTTATAGTACCCCCAAGCGCTGTGCCTCAGCTTCATTTCAACTCCAACGGTCAACCATACAACATCAAGATGTCTCTCAATGTAAGTTGTGCTAGTTACGAGGAGGTAACCATTAAGACTCAGCAGGAGCTGAACGATTTGTACAAGGAGTCCAAAAATGAGGTTGTCAACAAAACCGATGATCAACAATTGTGGGACTCCTCTATTACAGAAAAGGAATTACATGCAGCCGTCGAAGCTGTCGAGGAAAAGGAAAAGAACCTTAGGCAGCTCTGGTTGGCTCAGATGGATATTTGCGGATCTGTGCCGCGTGATGATTTTGAACTTCAATGTCAGATGGCGATTACCCAGCAACTAGAAGAAGCCGAAAAGGAGCTAAAGAGTGGAGGTACTATTTGGGCGGAGGTGAAAACTGAGAAACATGAAGAATATACCGAATATGATGATTAAACGTACTGTTGATCCCAATCCTTTTAGTTTAAGTGGTTATGTTATAAGTAAATAGACAAAGTTTCCTTTTTTAAAACTCCATTTGGGTGACCTTGAAATTTCCCCCACCACTCTGTTATACCAGCATTGCTCGCTGCAACAAGCATCATTCCTCCTCCAACAACCATGGCGGACACACCTGCTTGCGATGACATGTCTTCCACCGAAGATGTACCCACTACAAGTTGGAAATTGACAATCAACGACGTGCATTATTTAGAAACCATCTGTGATTGGATGAAGTCTATTCTCCTCGACAACCCGGGAATAAAGCTCAAGGTCACTTTAGATTATGATTGGTCTGAAGTTATAATGCAGCAAGACGATCAAGAATCAGATCACAGTGGAGGTCAACAATCACCGGAGTATTTGTCACATTTACCGTTGTCAACCATATATCCTACAAATGAGGTGGAAAGGGAAGAAGAGGAGCATGAAGTTTAGAGTTTCTTATTTTTTAAAACCCAATTTGGATGACCTTGAGATTTCCCCCACCACTTTCCATATACCTAGAGTGCGCAGAGCCAGACAGTCAGTCGCTTGGTGTCCGTCGAAGGGTGCACATCGCTGTTGTTACTCCAATTCCTGACAATTTGGGGTAGTTCAAGGTCGCCACACTTCTACTTTGGAACGACATCAACTTGTAGTATTTCTGTGTTTTGAATCTAGGTCAGTACACTTTAACTCTGGGATGATATCGACTTGTACTATTTCTGTGTTTTGACTCAAGGTCATCACACTTTAATTCTGGGATGATTTCGACTTAAAGCATTTCAGTGTTTTAACTCAAGATCGTCACACTTTAACTCTGGGGGCGGGATCGACTTGTAGTAGTATTTCTGTGTTTTGACTCAAGGTCATCACACTTTAACTCTGGGATGATTTCAACTTATAGTATTTCAGTGTTTTGACTCAATGTCACCACACTTTAACTCTGGGGCGGTATCGACTTGTAGTATTTCTATGTTTTTACTCAAGGTCATCACACTTTAGCATGTAACTTTAAGGTAGCACCGAAACGGTGCTACCCGGCTTGACATTTTCAAGTTTCCCAAGGTCATCACAATTTCCCCCACCACTTCCCATATACCTAGAGTGCGCAGGGCCGGACAGTCAGTCGCTCGGTGTCTGTCTTAGGGTGCGCATCGCGGTTGCAGTAATGGTCGAATGGGGGCTTCTGGGTCAGTTCAAGGTCACCCGAGCGGTGTCTCATGACGGTTTCATCAGAAATTTATGTGTACCATATGTGTACAAAAATCATCTTGATGAGACTTGGTGCGTTGACAATGAGCAAGATCTAGAGGGTGAAATTTGAAACATCTTTGAGGACAACATGTATGAAAATATCTTGATTTGTAAAATTTGAAAGTTCGCAATTCCGGTGGCGGTAGTTGTTTTGTTTTACATTTGCAATAACAAGATCCGAAGAATTCACATTTAGTACAAGCTAACCCATCCACCATCATTGGTCCTAAATCTGTACACTGTTGTTCACAACAGTAACGAGGTTTGTACTTGTATTTTTGCTCTTCCATGTTGACGCTGCGGAGTCTAGTGAAAGAATAAGATTGTATAGTGATGAATAGCGAGTTTTATGTACTATGAAAAGTGGTAGGGGTAATTTCAAGGTCATCCAAATGGAGTTTTAAAAAATTATACCTTACAAGTGTAAGGATTATTGAAATTTAGGAAGTTTGTTTCTGTTTGTTTTCTTCAGACTTTTTTTCTCTCTCCGCCTTAGCCATAGCAATAAGTTCTTCTGTTGATAGTGGATGTACTTCAGGAAATTTTAAAATTAATTTAGCTTGATATCCTTCTTTAGTTAATACATCTAATTCTTTTGTCATTTGTTCAACAGTGTTATAATCCTTTCCATAGATTTTCCCATCAAGTTCAATCATCATTCTGTATAACATTTTGTAGAATAGATCTTGTTGTGGCGAGAGCTGAGAAGCGAATGATTATTTATCAAACTGTTACATCCTTTTTATGAACTTGACATTGATCACGTGATTCCTTAGTTGTAATTTTATTTATTAAAAGTTATTCAACATTGGTAATACTTCTGGAACTTGACGTTATGTTGACCAGCTGGCGATGAAGAAGTTGTAGGTTGTGTAGAAAAAAATATTTCATCATCGCAATATTTTGTTTTAGTGAACATCCTTGTATTAGTAGCAGTAACATCAACAGTTAAGTGATAACCACCGGTAAGTAAAACTCGCATTTCGTTAGTTAAATCTTCAAGTTGTTCAAAAGTAGTTATGGTGTTGGTATCATAAGATGCACACTTAACCTTTAGGGACATGTTGAAGTTTTGTATTTAGTGATAGAGAGTGAGATGTGTACGGTACGAAAGGTAGTCGTAGACTGATGAATTTCACAAGTTGATTTTCACTTTTATTATCACACAAAATTGGGTCAAGGTCATCCCATGGAATTTTAAAAAAAAGCAACATATTGTAATGTACAAACACATTACAATATGTTGCTTTTTTATTTTATTTTTTTTTTTTTTTAGGTTTATATCATATTTATTGAGAAACAAATACAAAGAAATATTTACAATCTTATGTACAAACTAATCAGTAGTAGGTGTTACATGAATTGTAAGTTCAGTAGAGTTGTTTCCACTTGGTCCATGTGATACCAAATAGAGTGCGCCGGGTTGAATTATACGAAGATCTTCATTTTGTAGTAGTTGTACGAAGCGCTTTGGTAGGAAGATTTGAAATTTTGCTTCATCACCAATTGTATAAGGTGCCTCGCTTAATGTGCAATTTATAGCATCACCTACTGAAGTTTCCATCTTCTTTATTGTATGAATGATGTAGTGTTTTTCTTCTTTCAGCTCGGAACATTTCTTCGTAGGTAGGATTGTTGATTTTGAATGAGCGTTGAATTGTTCAACTAAATTTTGAAGTAAGTTGTTTGATGCCATCTTAATGTTTTTGCTGATGCTAATCTTCTTGTTAATAAGAATATCCGTTGGAGATGTTGTCTCTTCGGAGGTTCGAGTAATACTCATGCTGTGTCATGGTAGCGCTCTCACTTTTATTATCGAGACTACCCCCACCATTGACAATACCCCCACCACTGACGCTACCCCCACCACTTTGTTGAAGGAAATTATTCAAGCGGTAGGCATTCTTCAAAGCACATTGTGACCTTCGATGTTTAAAACTTTTTGATGAAATACAAAGTTCATTAAAGTAGCATTGGAAATCTCTATCTATTATTGCATTTATCACTTCATTGCTTGTAAATGATTGTATCCAATTTGCTTTTTCCAATCCTCTTGTGTAGATAGTTTTAAATTCTTTACAATAATGATTCATAATATGTGGCATCATGTTATAATGAATAAAACCTTCATCCCATTTTAAGTTGTGAAAATGTTTGTTTAACCATTTGTTTGTAACTTTCGCTTTAGTTGTTAGTTTATTGAATGGAAATGGAGGTTTGAACAAGTAATGATAAATTACAGATGTGTTCATATCCAAAATTACTAATTCTTTAATAATGAAATTTCCATCATTCCCTCGAAAAGCTTGAAATTCAATTATACCTCTTTTAACTTCCATTAACTGTGATGCAGTAGAAAACGAAATCCGTTTGTTCATGATGAAGTCTCATCAACAACTAACTGTTATTACAAACACGATTGTTCTTCTTTTATTTCTTGTGCTTCTTCGTTTATATTAAAATTGGTGTGATAGTTGTTTAATTGTCTCCACATATCTACTTCTTGAGGTATTCGATTAAAAATTGAAGTATCCACAGGACCATATAAAATTGGAATGAATGGTTGTCTGTCCAATGTATCGATTAGATAATCTTTAATTATTGTACTTGAAAATACTAGTTGTTTTAAGTATCTAGTGACAGGACCGGTAGTACAACTTAAAGTGTAAAATTCTTCTTTAGTGAAATGTAATTTTACATCATGTCTAGTTAAATCTTTGAAGCGAACAACTTGTCCCCCACGATGTTTGATTATATCAACTTCAATATTTGATTCTAATAAACTTAATCTTGTTCTTTTTCCAAATGTGTTGTTAGTTAAATAACATTCCAAAAGATGTAAATGTTTCATTAGAGAATCCCAAGAAGTTTCAGTAAAGATAACCATTTTACTTCCTTGATTTAACATAACAATTGGTGAATAATCCAATGATTTTACAATTCCAACCGATATACTTTTTGTCATGCATGAAGAAATAGGGTAGAAAATTCGAAGAAATACTTCTGTTAAAATATTTGTTGTAATGTTAACTTCAACCTTTTTTCTTTTCACTTCTTTTTCAGCTTCTCCTTCTTCTTCTTCTCTCTTCTTATGTTTGTTAAACTTGAGGAATTCATCCATTTCTTGTTCAACTTGTTTTTCTATATCAGAACTATTTTCATCCATTAGAGGTGTATTTTCTTCTTTGTTAGTAGAATTCATCTTGCGAACGATGTTTCCCATACGACGGTTGAAGATAGAATGAAGTTTCTACTAATTATTTTCTTGCTTTTATATTTTTTGTAAAATCCTTGAAATTTATACGATTACATAATTGTTTATTTTCAACTTGTCTTTTAGAAACAAAATTCTAACCTTAAAAATAAAGGAAGATAATTCTAACCTCAATATTTTGCAGTAGTTGTACTAATTCTTCTTAAAGTACATTCTTCACTATTCCGGTCAGAGGTGTGTAAGTAACTATTTTATCATGTAGAATTAGACAGTATGCCGAAGTTCCATCTGCTACTGGTTCTTCAAATTCCATTTCAATTTTTATATCAACACTTGATGATTTTACTGATTCATTTTGTTTTGAACAATCGATTACAATTATTGGAGCTTTGGAATAATATTGATCAGGTGATAATAGTGGTGTATTAGTCTTTCCATAATATGATGATTGAAATCTTGCGTACATATCATATAAAATGGAAAAACGTTTTTTACTAAACATGACATTTAAATTGTCATATGGAAAAAATTGAGAGTTTAGGAAAACTTTACAATTCTTTATTTTACAATGATCAAATTGACCAGCATTTGCAGTAATAACATCTTTTCGCTTAGTTTGGAAACCGAGTATTATGTACCTTGCACGTTCCAAGTAAGTTGATGTCTTGACGGTCCATGTTTGTCGTTCTGTTTGAGGTAATGTAGGGTATTCATGAAATTCCCAACTTCGGAATGGCATCACAATGTCACGGTCAGATTTTAACTTTTTTAACAATACTATTCTATTCTCATCAGCCAATCTTACATGAGGTACTCTCCAAACAACTTTATCCAATTGTAGTTGCCATTCCAATTTATCTTCCGTAGTTGCAGGGTCTGCAAGTATTAAGTCCTTATTAGTTGAAGATCTAAGTAATACTAATTATTGTTTAACATTTATTATAACCCTTTTGTAATCTTCAGCAAATCCCAAAAGCAATCGTAAAGGTACATGAAAATCAAAATGACCGTTGGAAGCAGGTGTTATAGTGTCTTTATCGGGAGCAACCCATCCGGCGGTGACTATTGAATTCTTCTCATGTGGTGTTAATGATGTTAATCCTTTTAATGTAGTTGTTATACCAACCTTTTTTGTTGAATCAACTGTCACCCCTGATATCTCATATCTTATTTCATCAAAAAGATATGCCATTGGGTTATTTATAAAAGGAACTGTTGAAGCAGTTTTTCCATCCAATTTTAATACCCTTCCTTCGATGTACAAATAACTTTCACATGGTAATGTGTAAATATCTTGTTGTTGAATGGGAATTCTTATTTCATCATTATTGTTTAATTTTGATGAAGTGTAAGGGTTGTGTGTGTGATATTCCTTCTCCCATAGTGTTTCGTCGAATGTCGGTCCTTGAGATATATCCAGGATATCTATCGTTGTTAAGTTTCAATCCAATCTTTTGTAGAAAACGAATGTTGTCTGATGTTAACTCTTCCAATGTCGAGGAGCTACTGAGCTCCCGACTCTTCCGTTGTGGTTTAAATGATAATCCCATGTTGATTTTTATGTCGCCGCTCTGATGTGTATTCGTATAGTAATTGTTTCTCCTCTAAAGTCAACACTATGACCGTCTTGATCCAATATGTTCAGTATGATGTCTGAAATGAAACTGGTGTTTAATGGTAGGTATATCAAGTTTTGTGGCTTCTCAACAATTTTAAAACCTGGAGCAACTGTTGGATAAAATGTATGTAAGATATGCTGATTTACTCCTTCTCTATATGATCCATGTATAATATTACATGTTACATCAATACTATTTACTTTTAATATTGTAACAGTTGTATTACCAGAATGAGTAGTTCCAGGAGTTAAGATGTTCTTTTTTGTATCTGTAAATCCAAGTAAACTGCCAATAGAGTTTTTCATTCCGACATCTATATAATATTTTGAAGTTATTTCTGCTTTTAAATTATTATTGTTTCCTTTGATTGTGATATTATCTTCTCCGAGTTTTTTCTGTAATAATTGGTTTATATCATCAATTTCATAAGCTCCAGTAGGAAATGTAATTATTTTCAATTCTGAGTATTTTCCTGCAGCATCCTTAGTTTCATAATAATGTAGTAAATTGTTTTTTCCTTCTGTAACATTAGGAATTAAATTGTAGGTAGTCAAATCAAGTAATGCCGCTTCCCATAATCTTTCCTTGGATAAACGCAATGCTGGGAATAGAGTACTTTTTAACGTGGATGAATTTCCACTCAGTGACACTGTATACGATGACATCTTAAAGGTGACTGACACTTTTCGCTAGAAACTCCAAACATAAATGTCCACATATTTCAGTATTGTTAGGTTGTTCTCTTTTGTAATTGTAAAAAATGTTTTTGGAGTTTTGAAAATAATGTTGAAGTTCTTTCGGCGGTGGTAGTTTGCCAAAACTGTCAAAGTAGTAAACGGTTTGTCCGAGCTTTTTATAGCATACCCAATGAGTGCCTGGACCATAGGTGGAATCCAAATTTACTATTCCAGTTTCATTTTTCCATATTTTAGTTGGTAATGCATCTTTCATAAAAACTCCTCGAAAGAATGGTATTTTCAAACATTTTACATAATCATTTAACTGATGATTAGTTAAGGCTTTATTTGGAATTATCAATTGATTCTTTTTATTTAGTACACACGGTACGGTCTTAGGTATAAACCTGCTCCGTTTTTTACCATTGACCAAACAGAAGCCTTTTTTACTTTTCCTTTACGAGTTCTACGACGTCTCTTTCTAATATTTCCACCTTTTTTGGGAGCTCTTCTTTTTGCAGGTCTTCCTCTGCGACGTCGTCTTCCACCACCAAACTTAGCTTTTGTCTTCATGGCTGTTGTTACTGCCCAAGCCGCTGCTTTTTCTGCAATACTTGCGTCACTTGATTTTACTCTTTGCCAAGCTTTTTCTGCTAGAATTTTATCTGCTATTGATCTATTTGTTGAATCTTTAAACTTTGAATATGCTATATCGTGTTGTTTGCAAGCTTGATCTAATTTATTAATTCCAGGATCTCCTCTTGCTAAACGTTTTGCCAACTTAGTTCCAGGTCCACAATATTGATAACCTCCAGGAATATGTAATTCGTATGGTAGAGCGTCTATCGCTCGATTTACAATAGCACCAACAGGTATCCGTTTAAGCAGGGATAATGCAGCTGAAGTTATACCACGTCCTCTCTTGTTGCTGTCTTGATGATGACTGAGTGATACAGCCTTCATTATGTAGTCTTATATAAACTGGCGTGTTTACTCCACAAGATACTTTACATAAATGAATAAGTTATGTATAATTTTATATATTTAAACACTTAGTTATTCAAATTAATGATATACTGATTTATAATTCTATTTTTAATCCAAGCTTCCCGTTCATCGGGTTGAATTATCACATGACTCGTTGTACTAGCTATATGATTATGGGTATCAATAAGTAAATTGCCCACTATTCTTATTAAACAATCTAAATTTACAGCATCTTTTGGATGTTGAGGATCATGTAATTGCATAATACGTTTATCATTACATGTGTAAGCTGTTGAATCACTTTTTGATGTTTTTATGACTTGTCCAATAGTAGCAGCATCATTTGAATCTTCACCTGGTAAAATATTAATTATTTTCTTCATCTTTGCATCATATTGGGTCCCAAAGTGTTTATCCCAAGTTATTGTTTGTCTCAATGTAACACAATCATCATCTTCATAACCAGGATAAATATTTTTTATTCTTCTATTACGACCATCATATGTACCTAATCTACCACCACTCGCAATTAATGTTTGTACCATCAAAGGTACATCCGAATCTTTTATACCAAATCTTCCATTTGTTATTGTTTTATGTCCTGCATCCCATTCATCATTTTTTCCTTGCATTAAATCAAACTTTTCATTTCCATGTATAAATGTATCTCCTCGCTTTAGCACGGCATCTTCATGTTTTACAAAATTCGATGTTCCCCTTTTTAATTCTTTAGATAGTTGTTCCATAGTAACAGCGTCTTTTGGTTGAGAACCGAACTTTACATTTGACAACACTTTCCCATAACAATCGATTTCATCACCATCTTGTAAAATACAGTTGTCCTTGATATATTTCAGGTTTACAGCATCGCCGTCTTCCTTTGGGTATCCAATGTCATTTATAATAAATTTATAAAAAGAATATCCATGTTTAGTTTTTTCCGGTATTATAGAATGTAAATATTCTTTATTAACTGAATGTTTATCATTTTTGGGATTTCCCACGTTGGTTATTCTATAATTTCCAGCATCATATGTTTGTCCATCTTTTAAGTTGTTACCCCATTGCAATTTTAAAGTATTTGAAAGTTCAGATGATAAGTACTCTTTAGTAATTGCATCAGAACCTTCAGTTGGTTTACCAACATTAATTAATCTATGTGATTTAACATCATAAGTATTCTTATGTAATTTCAATGATGTTGAAGTAGCTTCTTTTACTGTCTTTAAATTTGCTCCATCAGTATCTTCTTCTGGATCTTTAACTAATTTTAAACGTTTATTACTTATGTTATAGTCACCTTCAGGTGTTTGCGGTAATCCGCTTCTTTTTCTGTCTTCTCCAACTTGCACTCCTAATGCGGAGTAGCGTCCGAACTTGTCGACGCTCACGTTAGAACTGATACATCTTATACTTGTAACTTCTTTATATTTGCGGACAATTATACAATTATGCCACGATTTTTAAGTTCATCAACTAGAGCCACCCATTCATTATTTAAACCAGTATGACCGGCTTCCATAGCTTCATGCAATAGTCTCATTCTGTCAACTAATTTATTGATGTCGTTGTAATATTTAACATTTGTATTGTATAGATTTTTCATTAATCCTTTACCAGATGTTGAAGTATCTCCTTTACTCTTTTTACCATGTTGTTCAAGAAGTGATAAATCCATAAGTGATAAAGATTTTCTTTTTAAAGGTTGTCTCACAGCCGGTGTGGTACGTAATGTTGGTAATTTTCGTGGGGGAAACAATTTTTTTATAACAATACTATATTTTGTTGCACGTGAACGATTAATCATTGCATCCTTTGAGTAGTTTCTTTTATGAGCGTTAGTATTTTGTAAAATTTCTTTAAAAGTATTTAAATCTTTTGCTGAATATTTTATTGGTATATTTTTAAAAATTAATTCATATAATCCTTTTGTTCCTTTATATCTATGATCACCAATAATGATATAATCGTCTTGAGTTACTTCAAGCTTAGAGTTACCAATTTTCAATTCATTTCCATCAATTCTTGCTCCATATACATGTGATTTACTTAAATTTGGATTTGATTTCATGTCATGTAGCATTTTCATTATATATTTTCGTCCAAGAGGTCCATGTTGTAATATATCACTACTCAATTGAGTTAAATTTGGAATAGATTGTTCTGCTTCAGGTATTGGCTGTTCTTCTCTTTCAACAATTGATTCTTCTTCATTTTTTGTTTCTTCTTGTTCACTAGCACTTGTATATGAATCATCATCATCATCTTCTTTTTTTAATGCTTGTACTTCTTGTTTAGAAACTGGTAGTAAAACATCTCCTTCACAACGAGGTTTACCAATAGTTTCTGATATCTGTTTTAAAGGTTCCGTGATAGGTTTAAATGTATTCTCTAAAAATTCTTCTCTTTCACTTAAACCCATCCTTAATGCACGATTCTTTATCCTAATAGAATCACTGAGTGATTTTATTTCTTTTAATAGTTTTTCTTGATTCACCATGTTTACACTGTGAAGTTCAACGTGTTACTAGATGTAGCATAGGTAGTTCAACGTATTAATACAAATTTATCCAATCCTATACGATATCTACCATTTTTAATATCTTCTTCTTTCATAATAACGAGAAATCCATATTTTTCATTCCATGCTTTACCACACATTTCTTTAAATTTATCAAATGGCATATCCGCATTAACATGATCATTATATATATGCTTTAAATTTGTCTCATCTTGCTTAAAGATGATCAACATATTTGCATTGTCTCTTATAAGTTGTTTTGGAATTTTACTGTATGTTTGACCAATATAAATGCTATCAATATTATTATGTCTTCCCATAGCAAAATAATTTCTTATAGTATCATGATTTTCACAAGAAACATCGTCAAATATAAAAATGGAAAATGGTTTTGCTTCACCTGGTTGCATTATTGTTTCACTAGCATTAAACTTGTAGAAATTCACTTCAGGTACACTTGCAAGTATTTTATCTAATAATTGATATTTTGGTTGTTGCAATGATTTTGAAAAAAAAAAATATATTGTTAAAGCGTAAACCTTTAGGATTAGTTATAAGGTTAAAGACAACATTAGTTTTTCCACAATTTGAAGGACCAGTTATTAAACATCTTATAGTATTTGGTAGTAATTCACCATGTTTACCATAATTTAACTTATTATTGTCAACTGTCAATTCATCAATATTATTAATATTAAATCGATCTTTTTGTTGTACAATCTCCATCTTGTTTAAAGGTTAAACACATAATGAGCTATTTAATAACTATACCAAGTCTTTTGAAGGAATCCAAGAGTCTTCACTTTTATCAAATCCTAACCACCTAACTTTAACCATATCCTTTTTCCTTTGTAAAACCTTTTCAACAAGATATACATCACCAACTGTTGATTTTAACAACTCATGTCCATAGAATCCACCTTGAAGTAATTCACCCTTATTATCCTTTAAAATGTAAGTTTCAGGTATAGTTGGTTGCACTTTATAAATTGTAAATACTTCATTAGTCCAATTTGGCAGATATCTTTTACTAAATACACCTTTGTATTTGCTTATACGAACTTTATCATTAACCTTAAACTTTTTTGGTTGTAACTTTTCTATTTTTAGTGTTGTATTATTTTTGATGCGTTGTAATACAATTTTAGCATTAGCACTGTTTACTTGGATAGGTTTCATTCCAATGGTGCGATGATATTTGTTGTTATACTCTTTTATAAGTTGTGGTAATATGTCATACCACACATATGATCCTCGTTTTGAAAATTGTTTATACATAGCTCCTTTTAATGTTCTATTAAATCTTTCAATTATTGAAGCTTTAACTTCAGAATTTGTAGAATAATGATTTATTTTATATTTTTTCATCAAAGCTCCAAAATCTTTATTAAAATATTCTTTTCCATCATCCGTTTGTAAATGTTTAATTTTAAATTTATTTCTTTGTATTGTTGTCTCCATAGCTTTGGTAACACTTTTACCAGTCTTGTCCTTCAACGGTAAAGCATCAGCTATTTTAGTAAAACAGTCTATAATTGTTAAAATATATTTAAATCCTTTGTTTAATTTACTGTGTGGTATCATTTCAAGAAGATCAGCTTGGTAAAGATCATTCATTCCTTTAATGATTGTACTTCTTCTTGGAAATCTTCTTCTTGCTGGTTTATGTAGTTCATTTACAATCTTATCCTTTACACTTTCCATCTTAAAGTGTTGCTTGCACACTGTTTGTAGAAATACTGATCCATACAATGGTTTATTCTCTTATATATAGTTGAAATATGGGTCAAGGTCATTTAATATTAGTGTAAAAAAGAGGGAACATGGCATTGGGCTTGCCATGTCCCCTCTTTTTTACGGAAAGGAAAAAGGAAGAAGGTAAAGGACGAAGAATAGGTTTACTGGTCGATAGGGTTTAAGGAATAGTGGCCAAATGGTAGAGTATTAATTTTATCTTCTAAAATATATCGCTTGTCGTCTTTGTAGCTTAATGCCCACTTTGTTTGTTTGACACTAAAAAGTTGGTGGTTATAACTTCTAATAGTGTTGAATGTTGCAGTTGTTTCAACATTTTCAAACAAACATCTTTTATAATGTTCAAACTGTACATTCTTCTTTAGGAAAGATGTCTTTATTCCTTTGGCTTTCTTCGTGACTTGATGTTCGTTCCTTTCGTTTATGTACAGTTGAAACGAATACAGTTTGGACATCAATGCTACAATTTCCATCATTGGCACACCATTTGTTTCATCTTTAAATTTTCCCAATACTTTTTTGTTTTTGTCATAGTCATAATTTGGATGGTCCTTAGGATAATCGGAAAAATCAAAATCATCTTTATATACAAAGGTTCGTAAATCCTCATACATGTCATTTGTTTTAATCCAGTAAATAAGTGCATCTGTATCCATATATGCAATACCAATGTTATCTCTTCCATAATGATTAACCATCTTCTTATAATGAAACTCGTACATGTGTGTTTTAGAAATATCTAATATTGACATTCCAAGATATAAAGGACGATCCAATAGAACTGATTTTTTGTTCATAGAAATGACGACAAGATTTTCATTTATAATTACAGATGAACCAAAGTTTGGTTGTTGCACTAGTTTCTGTAATTTTACTGGATCAGTTACTAATTTGATATTCTTATGTTTTCTTTTGTTTTCTAAAGTCTTGCCAAATATTGCATTGTTCATCAGTTTGAAGAAATCCTTTTGAAAACTTGACGTAGCGGCAGCTCTTCTTCTTGTGTTGTTGTCAATGTATGGTTTCAACCAACAAGATTGAGAGAATTGTAGTATTCGATTAATTTTTGTAATTTTTAATCCCAAGTCTAAAGCCTGTTGTATCATCCAATAATGTCCAACATACCTAGACTTATTGTTTAAAGTCATTAATAATTTCGGCCATCTTCCAGTAGGGGAAATTTCAGTCTTTGGAAGAAGTGGTAAATCGTAATGATGATCGTGAAGATGTTCAGGATATTCAAAATCAACATCAAAAATGTAACCAGTTTCACCATGCTTTGGTATATCCATAATGTTTCCAATCGATTCTGGATCTATCCATTTAAAATTATCATATGGAAGGGGATTTGACATTGCCCATCCGTATAAGTTATTTGCATCGAAATAACCTAGGAATGTCGTTGGTTTTGATGCATCATAATCGGGCAGATACTTGTTATTCGCCTTAACATGTCTGGTTACACTTTGTGTCAATCCCCCTCGAACTCCTGATTCTAACATCAAAACCATATCTATATCAGTAAGAAGTTGTAATTTACAATATGTTTCTTTCAACATGGCTTGCCATGCTAGTCCAGGTGAAGTGTATGAATGAAGAGGGTCCAATCCATATGCTGCAAAACATGTATTTCTAAATTCTTCCATTATATCACATAATAAAGTTACATCTAATTTAACATAAAAATCTGAATATTCTCCCAATGTTGTAAATCCTAATTCATTCCATACTTTACATGCATGATCATAATCCTCTTGAGATATGTCCATGTCGTATAGTTTACTTTTAAATTCTTCTTTTGGCGGAAGTGATGTTTCATTAAACTTTTCTAAACTGTCTATATAATCATATGGGAAAACACCTTTCCGAAGTACGAGATCCAGTTTGTCGTTACTTACAATCTTCTTTGTTTCAATAAAATCTTGTTTCCTTAAATTTTCAGAAAGTTTAGACAAACTCGACGGCATAAATCGGTAGGAGTCTAAGAATCTTAATTTGACATTTCCAACTGTTTTAGAGAAACTTATAAATTTTTCTGAAGTTTCAGCCAACACATCTATCGAACCATCGTCTCTTCCTAATTCAGGTATTATAAAATGAGCATCATACCCACTGAGGTTATGCAGAACCACAGGAATAAATAGTGGTAAACGATAGCTCAAATTACATTTATTACAAGCAGCACCCCTGTAATAACCTGTAAGGTGGTCATGATCTTTAACTTTATAATTGTCAATGGTAAATTCATTTTTACATAAGAAACAATGAGTTGCATTTTCATGTTGAATTTCCTCTTCTTCCTCCATCGGTTTCATTGGTATGATATTTGTATATAATCTTTGTACATTTTCAGCTATTAAATATAAATGGTCAAGAAATATTGTTTCCACATTTTCACCACGATATACTAGAGGTTCTGAAGTTAATCCATATTGGTTTAAATGTTCTTCTGATAATGTTGATTTAACCATTAAACAAAAACTATTTGGTTTATGCATTTGATATTTGACACTTTTTCTAGCTTCACAATTTTCATCTTCTATAGGAATTAGTGTTGATTCAAAATCAGCATATATAACTATAGGGATACGATAGTGATGATGAACTTTTTGAAATGTAACAAATGCTCTGCTTTCTGAAGGTAAAATAATTTTTGCTTCATAATTATTGTTACATAATCTTTTGTGCTCTTGTAACCATTCTATTCCTTGTCTTCCTTCTCTTTGGAAATTAAAACATCTTTTGCAGATCAGCTTTTTGTTTCGATTTTTTGAAAGTTGTTTATTAACAAGAGAGTCAAATTTCTTTATATACACATAATGAGATACATCTCCTTGTGTTAGTAGTAGTAAATCTGTATGATCTGCTAGCTCTTCTTTAGCAATACGTAAAGGATAAACTTTATTTGAACTATCTAATCCAAAAACATTAATAGATGTGCCGGGATTTTTCTTCTCAAATTTTGATATATCTTTTAGTGATACAGGATAACTAATTCCTTGAAAGTTATATCTATATCTTTGATTTTCATAGTGCTGGTTTGGTTCATTACAATGATTTGGTACAAATTTACATGTCATCGCATATCTAAAACATTCGTTATCTTGATTTTTCACATTAACACATGATCTTGTATCCTCAATTATTTTTGGTAAACGAATATAACTAGATCCCATTAGTCCATATCCATGTTTATGAACTCTTATATTTAATCCTTCAATACTTATAAGACTCCACCCTGATCCTCGTCCCTCATGTCCCTGAATTTTAGTTAATATTTCTTCTATACATTTTTCAACTATTGAATCAATGTCTGAACTTCCTATGATAGTTTGATTTTTAGTTATAAATCCTCTTGGTGATAATTCTTCTTGTACATTTATAAACATAGCTTCTAGTAGTAATCCAAATTTGAGAAAATTTAATCTTTTTAATTCTTCTTTTAAAGTTCTACTGATAATTGGTTTTGCTTCTCTAATAAATTCTTCTAAGTTTAAATCTTCATTTTGAATCTTATGATGCATTACTACCTTTCCGGGTAAAGCTGATACTTGTAAATTTGGTAAAGTTGTTGTAGGTCTTGCTGTTATTTCATTTTGTTCTTCTTGTTCTTCTTGTTCTTCTATGTTGTTGTGAATTAGTTCCTTATGTATTTCTAACAGAATATCATCATTAAACGATTCCAAACATTTATCGCAATGATACATGTTTGGTGGTGTTCACTCTTCAAAATTTCGCCAAGAAATGAAATGAGCTCTCCCTTTCCTTCTTTTATAATAGTTCCCCCACTACTATTTCATCTTCTTCTTCTTCTTCTTCACTTTCAGAAGAAAACAAACGTCTTGGACAAAATATTAATCTTCTACAAACAGATTCTTCATTAGTATTCTCTATATGAATTGGAGTTTCAATATGTATTTCTTCATATTCAAATGATGACGAAGACTCTGATATTACTACATCCATATCCAAATTTTCATTCTCCACATCATTGGCATTTTCTTCTTCTGATGTTGTTACATCCACATCCATATCATTTATAGTTTCTACTTCTGAAGTTTCGCTATTATTTTCATCTTCTTCCATATTTAAATCCTCTAATTGAATTTTATACAATATTTCAATCATAGATTTCCTTGGATAATCGGTGTTGTCCACAGGAGCCATTTCCAGTAAATGAGGAATAACTGTTTTTCATCCGGCTTATATGATATTTTGCTAAGTATGTCAAGGTCATTTTTGATTAAGCGAGAACTGGGAATAGATCACTAAGCAGCATGATGATTCATTACTACAAAGTGATCTATTCCCCATTCTCTAAGAAGTGTCCAATCAATAACCAAAGTCCAAGTTCATTTTTTTTGTTTTGTTTAATTTAAGTCTTTTACATCTTCTTCTTTTATTACACAATTTATAGGTTCATTGTTCGATGTTTCAATATGTTGTTTTATCTTGTGCTCCAGCTCTTCTATTCTTGCTTCCTTTATCATTAATTCCGATTGTAAGTAACTGATGTAATCAGCCGCCATGTCTACCGTTCTTGATCTTATTTCTCCTAACTTAACACCAGGAATCAATCTCTGTAGTTTGTAAAATCTCAACCTTATTCTTGACTCTCTTACTTTAGCCATTTCTCGAAATCTTTGTTTTCTATCTTCTTCTTTGCTTGTGGTCAAGTCCATACTTCTGACAAGTTTACTTTCAGAGTGATTCCTCTACAGTAGGCTTCTCCTTTATACACTTTCCCCCACCATTTTCAATTTCCCCCACCCTACTAATGTAGGTCAAGGTCATCCAATATAACGCGAGAACGAGGAATAGAGCACTAAGTGGCATGTTAGTCCATTACCACAAAGTGATCTATTCCTCGCTCTCTATTCTACATCTACTTTTTTTCATTTTACTATTTTATTTTTTTTTTTGTTTTTCTTGGGGGGAATGAGTGTTTACTTTTTACAATGTTCATTCTTCTTCTCCAACTTTTCAATTCTTTCTAACAATTCCAACAAATATGCATTGGTTGCTTGCAAAGTTTGTATTCTAGTACATCCCACTTTAATAGAGGGAACTGTTAACTGTAATTTTGTAAATTCTATCCTTTCTTTCTTGCATCTTTCTCTCATGTATGTGTTTTTCCTGATTCTTCCTGATTGAGCTGATATTAACTTATTACAATCCGAATGGGGTTTTGATACTTTAAATACTGATGTACAAAAATTAGTTGATGTTGTCGGCTGTTGATTTTCATAGAAATTTTGTGTTGAAGTAATAGTTTGCTGATTTCCATAACAATTTATACTTGAAGTGGCCGGTTGCTGATTTTCATACCAAATTGAACTTGAAGTACTAGGCAGCTGATTTTCATACCAATTTGAATTTGAAGTGCTAGGCTGATGATTTTCATAACAATTTGAACTTGAAGTATTTGGTTGATAATTTTGATGCCAATCCACAGATGCCAATACAGGTGTTGTGGAAGGATGCTCCATCGTTGTATAGAGTGAATTCTGTTCTACAATTTTGCTGGTTTTATCTCATTTCCCCCACCAATAACTTCTACATTTCCCCCACCACAATAATTTAAATTAGATACCAAACTTCTAGGGTCACATCCAAATCTTCTTCTTTTAAATATTTTATAAATGCAGAGCTTTCTGATGTTACATTAGGTGTGTTTAAATATGCCATTATTTTGTCATGACTTTCTTCATTGTGAATATAGCAATGTACATTTAGCAACTTTTGATTATCTTCTTTAGACTTGACAAATCCTGCAACAGAGCTCCAATCTTCATATTTAATTTTAAAATGGCAAACTTCGAACTGCATGTTGTTTCAACAAATGCTGCAACAATATTAAAAGTCTCTTCAAACAACCTACATTTATACAAGTTCTCCCACCACTTTATAATCCCCACTCTTTTTCTTCCCCACCTTCTTCATATGTAGAAGGGGTATCATGATTTTAATGCACTATACTTAATAAATTCAAACAAGTTTTGTGCACAAATGTTACATTTTTTCTTGACTGTTTCAAATTTCATCACTTGGCCTTTTACAAGGTGAACTAATTTACCTCCATCATCTTCAAATTGTTCAAAGTCTAAAACAGATGCTTTTCCACAATCATGACACATTTTTGTTCCATCTTCAAAAATAAAAGCAAGATAAATACCAAATCCACTATTGTCCTTCTTAAATTTCATGACCATTTCACGAATTGGTTGAGGTATTTCACATTTATTTGATGTTATTATATAACGGTAAAGAAACCCATTATTGATAATTTGTTTTAAACACAAAACTAACAAGCTGTCCATAGTGTTAGACTTGTACTGAAAGTTATATCCATAACTATCTCTTTATATGCTCTTACCCCCACCACTTTTATGTAGGTCAAGGTCATCGGATATTAAGCGAGAACTGGGAATAGATCACTAAGCGGCATGTTATTACATTACCACAAAGTGATCTATTCCCTATTCTCTAAAAGGGGTGCTGATAATTTAGATTCCTAAAATTTCTTTTCCTTCTTCTTCACCTTCTTGAACAGTTGTATTACCAGACATGTGTGATATTAATTTCTTCAATTCTCGATTTTCCATTTCTAATCTTTTCAATTTTAGATCTCTTGCTTCAACTTGTACTTTCAAAAATTTGATATAACTTCCAGCCCAATGGAGAGTTTTCAATCTTGGTGCTCCAAGTTCAATTCCTGGTATTTGAAATTGTAATCTATTGAATTCCATCTTCATATCTTCTCGGTCTTGTCTTTCTTTTTCTAGTCGTTTTAATCTTTGTTTTTCCCTGAAGGAAGAAGTCGGTACATGATGAAACATTTTGATCAACAATTTCTTGAAGAGTGAGCTTCTACACAGATAGTCAACACATTTATCCACCAAATTTAAGTCAGTAGTGGGGAGATGTTAATGGTGGGGAGACGTCAATGGTGGGGAGAGTTATACTAATGTAATGGTTATTTCTACCGTTACACTCGCTCCATTCTCGAAAAGATATTTGTAATATGGTTCTGGATATTGTTCTCTTTCAGATCCTGCATGTTCTTGAATAAAGTCGAAAGCCAATCTTTTTGAATAATCATTATGAAACACTTCTCTAACACAAACAAGAATTTTTCTTCCAAAAATTTTACTTGAACTAATGGTATTTTGCTTACATCGTCCTTGTCCATGATGGGTAGCTTGTAGGTAAAAGTATTAGGTGGTAGTTTTTGTGGTTTATCGAGTAGAGAACAAAATTTTCTGTACAATTTCTCCTCAATGTCTGGAAAACGATGTATATCAAACAGATTGTAGTATGAAGGATCAAAAGGTATTTTACGAAACATCTTCAGTCACTAGTCTCCCTAAGACTGATCTCCTGCACAAATATTTAACACATTTATAAACATTCCCCCACCAACTTTTAACTTGTGGTAGGGATATTTTTCCCCCACTACTTCTTCAAAATAGTGGGGGTACCTTAGTCCAATTCAGATTCAGATTCAGAAGACAGTAAAGGTGATATAGGTGATTCCAATGATGAATCCAATATAAATATTTCAATAGCTTCCTTAATTATATCTTCATCACTATCGTTTATCATTTCTTCAAATAGTTCTTGTTCAATCTGTACCATTTCTTCCTCTTCCATTGTAGAATCATTGTCAGTTTCGTCATAATTTTCCTCTATGTTTTCTTCCTGTATTTCATTTGTGCTTTCAAAAACATCTTTAACTTGAGAATAATTAATAAATGGAGTATCTTTAGACAACATGTTTCTTTACTACTTCTTTTACTTCAAATAACAAACTATGCATTGCTTACTTAGTCTTATATATATATACTCCTACCCCCACTATTTTTGTAAAACCAAGGAATAGGAGGGGGTTTATATCTATTCTTCTCTATCTAGGTTATATTTCATTGCTGTCACATCTACTATAATTTTCTGCTCTTCAACTTTATTGCGAATAAATATTGTCCAAGGAAATAGTTCATTAATATTGTTAATTGTTACTTTTATACTATACAAAATTTCAAAATGTTCTACTAATGAAACAAAAACTATAACTCCTAGCTCATTGTTTGCCATAATTTTTTCTTCAATTTTTATCCGTTAGTTTGTTATCAAACTCCATATATTAATATCATTGGCTATGAAACCATCAAGTCTGGTAAGCATCTTGATGCCGCAAGGTGTAGGTACAGACTAGAAACTTGGAGGTTCATAGCCCGCCTTTTTATCAATTTTAAAAATGGGGAGGGGGAAGGAATAAGGATTGGGAAGGGATAGGGTATAGGATGGGGGAAAGGTAATTTTGTTATTACACTACTTGTGCAAGAAAATAGCCACCAGTGTCCACACCTTGTTCATAGCACTCCATCATAGATTGTGCCCACTGCAACATGCGGTCTCTGTCATTTGGTGTGACAAGGAAAGAATGACTATCACTATACAATATAAAAGAGTCAATTCTTATATAACATCCTAAATTTAACCATTTATTAGCTTCAACCATAAACTTTTCTATTGTATCAAATGGAAATTGTGGATCAATTGCTATAACTTTACGTTCTTCACTAAGTTCAACACTATAATCATCATCGTCTTCACTCTCACTCTCACTCTCACTATTTAAAATGTCTTCAGGTTGTACAAAAACATCGGAAATTTCGGAAGAATTAAAATGGTAATTCACATTAGGAGGCATTTTTTCAAACAAATAATATTTTAAAAGGTGGAGAAAAAAATACAAGAGATGTACTTCACGGCACAAAGTGCGAGTACAGACTAGAAACCTGAAGGTTCATAGCCCCACTTTTATAAATTTTAAATATGGGGAAGGGGAAGGAATAAGGATTGGGAAGGGATAGGGTGGAGGTGGGGGAAGGGTAATGTGGTTATTAAGCCACTCTTGCAACAAAGTACCCAACACCAATGTTCAGTTCATATGATCTCATTACATCGTCCTGCCAAGTAAGAATTTGTTCTCGATCATTTGGAGTTAGAAGGAAGAAGTTACTGTTATTGTAGATAATAGGTGAACCAATTATAATGTTGAATCCTAAATTTAGCCATCTGTGTGCTTCAAAAATAAATCTTTCAACTACATCAAAAGGAAATTGTGTTTCTATAAAATATACTTTGAATTGTTCATTAATTTCAATTTCATCTTCACTGTCATCTTCACTTTCATCTTCACTGCTATTATCCATGTCTTCTATCACATCTTCTTCATGTTCTTCGAAAGCATCTTCTTCATGATGTTGGAAATCATCTTCAGGTGGTTGAAAAACATCTGCATTTTCAGAAGGATTAAAATTTTCATTAAAGTGAGGAAGCATTTTAAAAATAAAGATATTAAGACTGGCAGAAACGAAGCAACAAGAGCGGCGAAGCAACAAGAGTGGTGGAAGAAACCAGAATGAAACACTAGCCATAGCCGGCGCGTCTTTTATAACGGTATGCAAATGAGAGGGGTTAGCAGCCGGCCATGACCGGTCATTGGCCCGGGAGGTGAGGAAGGAGTGGGGGAAGGAGTGGGGGAAGGAGTGGGGGGGGTCATTGACCTTTCAGGTCCGGTCATTGACCCTAAGGAGTGGGGACGGACACAGAACCCTCCTTTGCCTACTACTACATGGATCAAACTAGCCATGTAGCAGAACTTATTTCTGCTAAGTCGCATGTAAGCTAAATAGCTTACATCCCTAAATTCAAGTCTTAGGTGGCCCTGAAAAGGGCCGTTTGGCTGGGTTTGGTGGACTGCTATGGAGCTTAAGGCATAAAAAAATAAGGGACTTCAATGTTGTTTTCCAAATGGATTTCAGCAGGATCGGCTTGTATAAACTTGTACAAATTAAGTGCGCAAATATCGCATTTTTCTTCTTCTGGGATCATAAACTTGTATGACAAGTAAGATTTGTATTCATAAACTCCACCATCTATTATAAAATCCAATAATCCATTTCCTATTGCAGCCGAACCGCATTCTGGACACATATTTGTTCCATCCATAAATTTATACTGAAGGTAATGAAAAACTCCAAAATTTTCCCTATAAAAAGAATACACTTCTTGACGTAGTGTTAGTGGAAGGTTTGCATCTTGAAATGCAAGTTCCACCAACACTATATTTGAAACTATCTGTCGCAAACATAATTCTAATAGAGTAGGCATATTGCGGCGGTGGCCTCACGGAATGGAATGAAGACTCTGGAGTAGCTAGTGTAACGGTTAGATGTAGGTAGACAACCGATCATGACCGGCCATTCACCCAGACGAGTGGTAGGGGAAGGAGTGGGGGGGGCTCCATTTTTTCGGGGGGGGGGGTTCATTGACCTTTCCGGTCATTGACCCGAAGGAATGCAGACAGACACGGAACCATCCTTTACTCACTACTCACATGAAAGTAGGTCACGAGACTTAGAATGTTAAAAAATAATGGGGGAGAAACACAACACTATAACGCATTGTGTTTCTCCCCCATTATTTTTTTAGCAACAATTTGGAAAAAACTAAGTGAATTTACTGTTTACGCCCCCACCTTGTAATACGATCCTTTTTATCCCTGAGGAGAAAGTCTTGAGAATCTAAAGTATTAAATCTCTTCTCTTTACACAAATTCTCACAAACTCTAATTTTATATTTTAAGCCGTTACATTTTGCCAAAATGTGTTGGTGGTCAACAACACTTAGAAAAAAATATTTCAAACCTTTCTTAAGCCTCTCTCCTCTGACGGATATTATTTTAGGATTGTCTTCAACGGTGGGGGTTTCTGTCAGTTGTGGTTCAGAAATATGTTTCACAATATGTACACGGCAAAAACTTTCATTTTTAACACATTTCCTCCCACAAGCTGATCCTTTCTTAATTCCCTTAATAAGCATTTCAGGGCAAGTAGTGGGACGGCTAAATGCCCTACGACGCTCTTCTTGTAATGATCGAAATTGCTCTGAAGGAGCAGGTTTAGGGGCAGGTTTAGGGGCAGGTTTAGGAGCTGGTTTAGAGGAATTAGTTTTGTAATAGGTATGGTCTTCAAGTGTAGCAAGTGGTGGGGTAGGAGGCAATGGTGATAGTGGGGTGATGGGTGTACTAAGGCGATGAAGAATAGTTTCAAATGAAGGAGTCTTAGGATGGGGAGCTGGCTTCTTCGGTGGCGGCATCATAGTTGATAGCGGTGCAGAGTCATTTGAGAGCGAAGGCGAAGGCGGTGAAAAAATACTACGAGGTCTAGAAGAGTTGGTTGGCGGAAGAATAGCTCCAGAAGTTGAAGGTTCAGATGAAAGCTTCTTCTTATACCAATCCGGACAGTTTTTCAAGCGAAGAGTTTTGTTTGATGCAGTAACAGCGGTAGAAGTCGAAGTCGAAGTCGAAGTTGAAGTAAAAGTTGAAGTGGTAGAAGTAGTAGAAGTAGTAGTAGGCACAGAAGACATCGTTATAACTCCAAGTTCACAGCGTAACGTCTGGAATCGGAATGAAACACTAGCCCCGGCCGACGCGTCTTTTATAACGGTATGCAAATGAGAGGGGTTAGCAGCCGGCCATGACCGGTCATTGGCCCGGGAGGTGGGGGAAGGACTGGTGGGGGAAGGAATGGTGGGGGAAGGGGAAGGGGGGGGGGGTTCCATTTTTTCGGGGGGGGGGGGGCTCCATTTTTTCGGGGGGGGGGGTCATTGACCCTTCCAAAAGTGGGTCAAGGTCATTCAAGATTTATAATGATCCAAGGTGATGGGAACAGTAATACTGTTCCCACCACCCTGTTTGCCTAACGGTTCCCACTCCCAACCCACTAGTTACGTTCTGCAAGGGACATCGACGCAATTTTGTTTGGACCGTCCGGGTCTACCGTAACGGTCCGGTCCGGGTCTACCGTAACCGTGAATTCCAAGGGAAACTGGAACACCTAATGCAGAAACGCAACTCTAACCCCACCCAAACTAATCCCACCCATCATATTCCTAAACAAAATGCAAAAAAAAGTCCGGCTTGCGGATGTCCCACCCATTTTAAATGAAGTTCAACTGAACTTCTGAATTTACAGTTAATCTACCCCCTAACATCTAGCTGTAAGGCAAAACAAATGCACAAAACAAACATAAATTATTAGTACCAACACATCATTATTAAAAACCAAATAATTCAACACAACCAAATACCATCATTATTCTTAAAATTAATACACCTTAATGCTAAATACCATCATTATTCTTAAAAATTAATACACCTTAATGCTAAACCCAACTTATAACTAACATCGCAATGCGCAAATTATTTCTTAAATTAAATACACCTTAAAACTAAACACACACACACATACCACATTGCATTAAAAAACGCAACATAGTAGAAGAAGTTCAAATATATATAGGCCTACTATATATTTGAAACCTCTTGCTGAGTCGCCAACAACCTTTCGCTATGAAAGTTTGTTGGCGACTGAAGCAAAGATATAGCTCCTATCGCTCCTCGGGTTTTCAAGGAGTGGGGGAAGTTGTTTCACTCCAGTACAGTGTTCAATCCAGTCCAGTTCACAGCGGTATAAAAGGAAGGTAAAGAAGTGGGGAGCGGCGCATGCGCAACAACACAAAACCAAGGTTTGAGGTTAGAATTATCCATGTGCAGTAGCGCTAAAGTGAGTAATACAGGACTAGGCGCATGCGCATAGCATAGACTCATTCCGATCCGGACAACTCGTTGCATGCGCAGCAGGTTTGAGGTTAGAATTATCCATGGCAGCTGCCATATTTAGTCTGGTTTCACCACATAAAGTCAACAACCTGTGATGACCGGCCATTGACCTGGAGGAGTGGGGGGAAGGAGTGGGGGAAGGAGTGGGGGAAGGGGGGGGCTCCATTTTTTCGGGGGGGGGGGGGGTCATTGACCTTTCCGGTCGGTCATTGACCCCAAGGAGTAGGGATGGACACGGAACCTTACTTCTCTTACTACTCAGGTGAAAGTCGGTCGACCAGTCATTTGCTCACCATCTGCCGCCATCTGGCTGGAGTTATTGCCTCTATAAAAGTGGGTAGTTTATCGCGCCACAAACATTCATTGCCTTGCATCCGCTCAGTCATCATCTCTCATTAGTTTTACATTATGACTACTTCGGTAACTAGGTTTGAGGTTAGAATTGTCCATGGAATAAACTTCGTTACTTTTAGCATTCATATTGTAGGTTAATTCTAACCTACAAAATTACTACTCCGGCATTTTCTTTTATCCTTCATTTTATATCTCAGTCTTCTTTTAACTTCTAAATGTAACACATCGTTTACAATGAATACACAATGTTTAAAATTAAAGCTTTTGCGAACACAACACATATTACGAAGTACTTCTAAACCTTCAATTTCAAAGTGTAAAACTAATTTAAATAGAGTTAGGAAGAAGTACAGTTTTAACCCATTATACTGTTCGACATCTTCTCAGGTTAATGTTGATGATAGTGTTATTTACGACATTTTACGTTCTATGTTACACTTCAATAACTTTGAACTTGTTACACCTATCGACTGTGTTCAACAAGTTTTTTTATTTTACCCCCACCATTCCTTATATAAGGGCCCCGACAATAATTCCTACTTCATTATCTTCTATGCTCTTCAGCTAACAACATCTCCACTCTAATTTACACTACAATAATAATGGAAACCAACCAAGAAAATGTTCAAGTTCATGAAATATCATCAATAACTCATCCAAGGGAAAATCCTTCTAGAAATTCAACTTCAACAACTCCTCAGAACCCTGTACAAGTTCCAGATGTATCTTCTACAACAATAAATGATGTAGAAGCTATTCTTCAGTCCCTTGTCGGTTTCGACTGACCTGTATGATGATCACCGATAAACTGAACTCTTAGAGTTCAGTCTTTTTTAAAACCCCCTCCATATGACCTTGAAGCAATTATCCCCTCTCCTTTATACACTAACTCCTACTTCAAAAATTAACACCATCTGCTCACCCCTTCTCCACCCCTTCATTTGATTTAGCCTCTCCCCACCTGCAGCTATATGGTATGGCATATGGCGGCAGCAACTGATTTGGCAGCTGGCCGATGGCAGCTGGCCGGCAGCGGCTGGCAATTGGCACGACTTCCGTTTTGAAAGTAACCAAACCCCACTACTCATATAAGAACATTAACTTTGCTAACGTATGTAGTTTTCATGCAATTTAAAGTTAAAAACAGCCGCCATTTTAAAAATATGAGTGATAAAACATTTGTTATTTTTCTCAAGCTAGGTTTTTACTTAAATAAGTTGTGTTCAGAATTTCAAGTTATTACGTCAAGCCGTTCTTAAATTAAAAATAGTTCTTTAATAAATACAAAGTGGTGGCTGTATGGGTAACTATGGAGTTTTGAGAATTTTAAATATGATATCTTGACTTGTCTTTTGTCCAGGAATAATACCTGAGAAGGTCGGTAGAGAGTTCAGAGACACCCTATATATGTTTTGTTTATTTACTTATTTATTAACGGACAACCCTTTTTAACACTACGTAACACAAAGATACATTTGCAGCAGAGAACAATATAAATATATGGTAAGTACGATAATATTACTACAAAGTAAATTCAGACAAGATGCAAAAATAAACAAAAACCAGGCAAGTTGCTTGATGTGTGCTATGCCTAGATGAGTGAGCTCGATACAATTACAAATATAATAAATTACCAATCGATGCAACAATGAATAAATATAGACATTTATACAGTAAATACCTTAGACATGCAAGGTTAAATACCTTAATGTATCGTCAGTACTAAATATGTAAATACATTCGATCACTAGTTTCAGAACTGTTATTTTATTGATTCTTGATACTTGATAATTGTAGATCTCCCACTAACAGAGCTGACGCACCGTGGTCGTCATTTTGTAGCTTCTTCAATCAGTCAAAAACTCGTCAGTGGAGTATACAGGCTCTTGAGTAAATGTTCCTTTAGATTGTTCTTGAATCACAAGTAATGTTCTTGATTTCAGATAGGATTTTATTTAAATTTTCTTAAACAAATATGTAGGTCCACTTTGCGTGAGGCTTTAATTTCCTTGGACTTAAATTCAAGATTTTTCTTGGCTTGGATTTAGTTGGTTCTAAATGTTCTTCTTCTGCCATGAGTTGTAATTGTGAATTTCTTCATTTTTTGTGATTATGATTGGTTTTCTTTGGGCCATCAGAGCAGAGATATATAAAGCTGGTAGTGTCAGAACACTTAATTCCACAATCAGTGTCTTGAAATGGGCAAGGTAAGAAGGCAGCCCATTCTAATTATTCTCCTCTGCAAGAGAAGAATACAATGGGCCAACGAACTGTCGTCAAAAAGTATGCCATTGTTCAAAATAATTTGGAAATCTAAAATATATACTTTTAATAGTAGATGCTCTATACAATGGGTTGCAGCCTTCTAACCATGCAGCATACAGAAGTTAGCCTTGCTGAAACGTTTGAAATATGTTAATGCCATCTTTAATCATTTTAGATTGGGAAGGCCTAAGTACTTGACCGAAGAGTCAATAGTTCACTATTGACCGAAGAGTCACTTTGCCCATCAAAGCGGAGTAAAGGTACCATCATTTAATCCTTTTTGTGCTTTGACTCTCAGCGACTGGTCACCTTGCCCACTGATGAAATGGCTGACATCATGTGCAAAGATCAAGACATCACCTTACCCTCAGATATTGATTCAGGTAGATTATTCACATACAATAAAAATAGAACTGGGCCTAGGTTCAAACCTTGCGGTACCCCTGTATTGCTAGGGGGAGAGAGGGATGATCGATTTTGTCAGGTTAACCCATACTGTCCAGAATGCCTGACTTTTACAATCTGCTTACGTCCTTCAGATAAGATCCACTGCAGAAGTCTTCCCAAAATGCTTCAACTTATCCACCAGTACAGCAGCCGACAAGTTGAATGCCTTTTTCATAAAATAAAATATGCATAGTTGTTCACCCACCAATCCAAGGTTATCAAAAACATTATCAAATCCTTAGGCCTAATATCAAATATGTTATCCCATTATCAAATGCGAAAAAAAATTTTCAAGAACTTATTTTTTTTTATTCATACTGTAGCTTTTAAATATACAATTTATCTCATGACACACATACACAAATACGCTCAAGGATATATAAAGCTAGTAGTGTCAGAACACTTAATTCTACAAAGAGTGGCTTGCAATGGGCAAGGTAAGAAATTAACCCATTCTTATCATTCAAAAAAAAAAAAAAAAAAAAAAAAATATGTGAAAAAACTAATAATTTATGGTGGAACATTATTGACAAAGAGGGTCTAATATATTTTGAAGGAGTAACGTTTTTGTTTTACCTAAAATTTTCAGAGAAAATGTATTTGAAAATTTGTTCCGTGTTATGGTTATGGGGAAAAATATATTTCAACCACCACTATCTAATAAACCGTCAGGATAATGGGTACATATGAAATTAAAATGTCTTAAAATTTCTTGAAGAATCCAAAAATGTTATAAAAAGTGGGGTTTTGAATTTTTAATTAGTGACTTCTAGCCTACAAAGTGATTTCTGGTAGACCCTGTACATTAAAAGATCTGTCAATCGATTGAGCGTAACCAGTTTACCTACAATGACAAAAATGGTTTTTATTAAAAATTCATTCTGAGTAGTGTCAAATTGTTGGTGCTGGCTCAGTTCAAGGTCACCTGAGGGATGACGTCATCGAGGTCAATGACCTCACCGATGACGTCATCGATGACGTCATCGATTGCGTCATCGATGACGTCAGCACCAATGACGTCATTTCTATGACGTCACACCCATGACGTCACAGAAATGACGTGCTGATGACGTCATCACCCCTTACGTCATCAAAATGACGTCACCGACGCCACTGAGGTCAAGGTCACGCCGAAACTTAAAATTTTTTGGCACTTTTGCCGTTTCTCGCACTACGCTCCGAGTTTCAGTCAGAGTCCCCGTGACCTTGACCACTTGGAGCGAATTTTCGACGAGAAACGGCAAAAGTGCCAAGTTAAACTCGAGTTTCTGACATGACTCTGCCTAAATGGGCAATCGGTTATTCCTCAGGTGACCTTGAACCAGCACAACACCAACAATTTGATATTACTGTGACCTTGAAAACCTAACAACGGAGCGCCGACACCGATGCGCACCCCACGACAGCCACCGAGTTACTGACTGTCAGGCTCTGTGTATGCTAGGTATATCGGCTTGAGAGACTAAGACTCTAAACTGTCAGGAATGGGAGTAACTAACTGAATTTTGCAAGGAAAAGTCATTTCATCCAATATTTTAAACAAATCCTCATCAGTAAAACTGACATTAGTCTGTTTTGTATAAAACTTAGGGTGTCCGCGCAACAGTTTGCGCCACTTAGCTAAAGTCGAAACTCTCTTAACTTTGAGTGGTGGACAGTGAGCAACTAATAAAGCCTTAACACGGCTAAGTTTCTTACCTAAAGTGTCCCGCGACATGGCTTCCCCTCACAAAAGTCCGCACAATACTGAGAGACTGCTCGTAGCGCATGAGTCAAGGGAAAAGAGGTGGGGAAACAACAGGAGTGGGGGAAGGTCACAGTGGTGGGGGAAGGTGAGGTAGTACGCTGGAGTATCGCATCACTTCACCATGAGCTGTCCTACAGTCAACACACTGTTCTCTTGGCCCGAGTTGGCACTAGAAGAAACATTTCTGTACAGCTTAGGCTGTGAGAGCCGAGGAAGCAAAGTCAAAGTGGAAATTGTGTTAAACTCCAAGATGAAGAGTCTCCTAAATAAACTAATTGTATCCTTGCAATCTCCTATAACTTTAGAGAAATACCACTTTATTAAGCGACACCTTATACTTTGGCAAAACGAAGCGGAAATGGAAAAGATTACAGTAAAATTAATTTAACTTAAAACTTGGACTGGACACTCATGGCGATACCACGTGGCGTGAAAACGCCACCCTAAACATTACAAGTTAGGTTATTGAGCACCTCTGGTACGATAACCGATGTGCTAGAGTTAAAGTGTGATGACCTTGAGTCAAAACACTGAAATACTACAAGTCGATATCGTCCCAGAGTTAAAGTGTAGTGACCTACATTCAGAACTTGTAAAATTACTTACATATAGAGAGCTAGAGAACAGCGAGACGCACCGCATGGAAGCCGGAGACATACTGGCGAAGCGGTGTTGTGCAGCCTAGGGACCCAGTTGTGGTGGGGGTATAGCCAACACTTAGAGTACAAGTGTTGTGGGTGACCTTGACCCACATAACTTACCTGACCCCCCCCCCGACAAAAAGTGCGAACCCCCCCCCCCCGACAAAAAGTGCGAGCCCCCCCCCCCCCGACAAAAAGTGCGAGCCCCCCCCCCCCCCGACAAAAAGTGCGTGCCCCCCCCCCCCGACAAAAAGTGCGAACCCCCCCCCCACCCCCACCCCCACCCCTGATATCCTGGGCGTGGCAGCCCCGGTGGGGATATAAGGGGGCCCAGCCAGAGCCGGCTCGCAGTCCGCTCCCGCGCGTTGAACGTGAACGATCGGGACGGACCGCCATAGGCATCACTAAACATTGAATGGCGCCTTCAGTGTTTAGCGAAGTCTACTCTAACTTTAAGACTTGTATTAGTTGTAAGATATTGCGCTTGCGTTTGGGTATTGCGAAGTGTTTTATATGAGAGTGTTTTACTTGTACCTTATGTCTCCTGTGTGTCTTTTATCCTTTGTGTCTTGTTTGTTATATGTGTTTAACATGTATGTGCTTGTTCCAGCATTGACTACGTTGAGCTCAATTGTGTGTTGTAAGTGTGTTATATTTTTCTAAAGTGTATACGCTTGTTTTAGCAATCCCCCCTTGAGCTTTTGCAATGCTCAAAGTAAATTGTAAAGACAGGGAACGGGAGTAGGCCCCCGTGTAAAGTTACTTTTGTATAATTGTTAGGCTCCTCTCATGCATGCTTTAATGCGGCTGAGAAATAGGAGCGTCCGTTTGTACGCCTATATGGGGGTAATAAGCCGATGGCCTCTGCACTCGGACCGAGGACGTAAGCCACTAGGGTGTCCTCAGTTAGTTTCCCTTCTGGAAACTCAAAATTATGTAAATGAAACTTTATTAGCTATTTGTGTTTTTTTGTCCCCAAGGCCCCCGAACATTCGTGGTTCGCCATGGATGTACGGGGGCCGAAATTTTTTAATGTCCGTGTGGCCTTGACCCACATAGGACTTGTAAAAATTTACTGCATTGCTAAATTAAAAATATTAAAGATAGGGTTACGGGAGTAGGCCCCCGTGTAAAGCCACTTTTATTTATAATTGTTAGGCTCCTCTCATGCATGCTTCAATGCGGCTGAGAAATAGGAGGTGGTCCGTTTGTACGCTTATACGGGGGTAATGAGCCGATGGCCTCTGCACTCGGACCGAGGACGTAAGCCACTAGGGCGTCCTCAGTTTCTTTTAAAATTATGTAAATGACATTTCGTTAGCTATTGGAAAAGTTATTAGTTGGAAATGCAGTAAATGTTTACAAGTCTCGCGTGGCGAAGGGTACACGACATTGGATGTTGCCTTGTTGTCATAGTTGGGTCTCTTCGGAGGCTACAGCGATGACAACCCAAGTGCCCCACACCCCCATAGGGGGGTGTGGGGCTTAATTTTTTTAAAGTTTTTTCGTGACCTTGACCTAAATATAAAAGTTTTCAAAATCTTTAACAGTCAGATCTTACTAACACAGTTATATATATATATATAGAGGTCTTTTAAAAGTTAACAGTTAGGTATTAGTAACGCACAAGTTTGGAATTGTTTATAGTTGGGTCTCTTGGGAGGCTTCAGCGATGGCAACATAAATGTCCCAAGTGGGGTTTATTTTTTGAAAAAGTGCGAGCCCCCCCCCCCCCCCCGACAAAAAGTGCGAGCCCCCCCCCCCCCCGACAAAAAGTGCGAGCCCCCCCCCACCCCCACCCCCACCCCCACCCCCACCCCCACCCCCACCCCTGATATTCTGGGCGTGGCAGCCCCGGTGGGGATATAAGGCGGCCCGGCTGCATGCACTTCTCATTCCCGTCCAAGCTCCCGTACGGACAGGTTCTCTCTTGTTCTTGAGATCATTTTTAATAACTTCACTTTTTTATTCTCATCTATTCTTTTCATTAAGTCCATTCATTACAATGGGTAAAATGGGCCTTAAACTGAAAAACTACCCGCCAGCTTCAACCTCAACCGACAAGACTCAACCTCCATCATCCTCCACCTCGATCATGGAATATCTGATGACTGCAAACATCTTGAGCTGCCTGACGATGCCACCACCGCCGCCGCCGCCACCACAGCCCGCCTCAATGCCCAGCCTGTCGCCATTACCGCCGACAGTGGAAGAGGCCGGTGCACCTCCACCATCGTCAGGAAAACTCAGCGGTCGAGTCCCGGTAGCCTCTCCAGCACTCTCGCTGCTATCGGACTCAGGATCGGAGTCTGCAGTCTTCGAAGAGACGTCCAGGTCGAGGATAACCCCCTACAGCAGAACCCGAAAAATCCTATCCTATACCAAATCACAATGTCCCTCACCCATATCCCCCATGCCATCCACACCAACCAAAGCACCCCGTAAATCCATCTTTTCCCCTGAACTTCCCTCCATAGACCTAACACGCTCTCCTACCCCACCCAAAATTGTTTGCTCCATTCCTTTTGACCAATCTTTGCCTCTTCCACCCCCTTCCACCCCTATTTCTTCTAGCCAGCCTAATTCGGAGAAGCTCCAAAACACTAAGAGTCCAACACAAAAGAAACGTAATCGTGTTAAATGCCCTGCTGGCAAGCGTGATAAATGCGATTATGTTTGGTTTAGCAGAGAGGCTGTGGTTCTTTGTTGTCCGAGTTTTGCTCTTCCAGAAAAAGATCGTTGCCAACGACACTTGAATAAGAAAATCAAAATTCCGACACCAAAGCCCTATAGTCTTAATATTATGCCTGAAAAGTCCAAGTTCAAACACCCCAACAGTCCGCAGAAGCTGAAAATTAATAGGCTCAAGAGGGACAAAAAATATTATTTCATTGTTCAAGCTTATGGAGCATTTAACATAAATGTGCAAATCATTCTAAAAGGTGATGGCCGCCTTCATAGAATGAAAGTACCACCTGCGATGGTACAAAGAGAATTTTTTGTCCCCGGGGCTTATTTAATTCGAAGAAAAGGATGCCTATCTGTTTGGGAAATGGACTAGGACATGGGCTCACCAAAAAACCAAAATTGTTAGGTTGTGTTGGACAATATTTAAAAGTCTTTTTCCAAATTATTTTTCCAAATTTAGTCTTAACCCTCTTAAAGTAAGGGAGAGGGGTATTATACAAGTCAAGTAATAAAAAAAAAAACACTTGACTTGTATAATACTTTAACCTGGCGGTGATGTAAACTCACTGGGACAATCTCAAACCGTGTCCTTGAGGGTGAAGACTAAGTTACAAAAATCTTTAACAAATAAAAAACTTACCTCCAAACGCTTGTAGCTTGCTACAAGTGTTTGGAGGTAAAAATTTTTTAAAGTTTGAATGACCTTGACCCATATAAATTACTGTTTAAAGTAAACTGCTAACCTTACAACTAATGTTGTGTATCACGTGATACCCCCCACTCTAACGCTCTTACTAAGCTTGTATTAGCCGTTCATTTGCTTCAGTCTGTTTCTGTGCTCCGTGGTAAACATGTCACGGTACAATTACAAAGGTGGTGACTTCTTGATAGATCAACACAATGCTTGGGAAGTGCTAAACCAGCATAGAATGGAAGTTGAGTATTGTATAAGACGAGACGGGTCTACATTTTATCTATGTATTATAAACAACCAAACTCATAAGTATGAACACTGGACAAAAATTAATTATAACAACATAGATGAGCTGTTTGCTTGGGTGTTTGAGGTGTGTAAAGTTATTGAAGAAACCAAAATAATGGGTGTGCTAAAGGTATGTAAAACCGATGACCGGGAAGACTAAGCAAAATTTTTATTAACCCCACCCCCCCCCCCCCCCCGTGTTATCCCCACCACTAGAAATGGGTATATATAGGAGTGGTGATCAACCGTCCTCTCATTCTGCTTTACACCGTTAAGCTGAACACCACCATGTCTGCTATGAACGTCCCAGCCTCTACCTCTGGCCCGGTCGCCTCCAACTCCAGCCCGAGCATTGGACCAATCCGATCGAGGCCTTCGTCAAGGAGTCATGTCCGATTCTCCGGCTTTGGTCCTGTGAGGAAGGAGTTGCGGAGCAGCGGAGCGTCTCAACCAACCACGACGGATGCATCAACTCAGACTCCACCAAACATCATCGAGTGGTACGACGAAGTGATAGAGCAAAGGGACAGAATGCTAGAGAATACTCGCAGGGAGCTACTTTATGTCAGGAGTAAATGGGAAAAACTGATTAAGAAGTGTGAAAGCCTGTTGGACAGTGATGATAGTGAGGATGAGAGTGGATAGGTGTGTGGGTAAAGACTTGGACTGGGACTTGTGTGTATGTATGAATGTGTGCGTGAATGTGAAATACAGAGCGGGGGATAGATCACTCTGTGGCAATGGACTAACATGCCACTTAGTGATCTATCCCCCGTTCTGGTAATGTTTTTGGATGGCCTTGACCCACTTTACCAAGGCTAGCTAGTACCCCCACCACTGATAAGTGTATATATACGGGTATTGATGTGCAGTTTGGTTATTCTGCTTTGTATCGCTTAGCTGAATACCTCACTTCAACATGGCTTCCAACTGCAAAACTTCTCAGGCTTCCTCTTCTTCTTCAAGAAGGCGTGCTGCCTGCTACTCGTGGACCTGCTCGACCATTCCACAGCATAACTGTTGCTCGGGCAAACGCCTGCAAAGCTCCAATGCTACGGACCTTGCTGGAGGTGAGCCAAGACGGGCAAGGCTTGCTCAGTCCTGGTCAACGGCAGGAGCAAGAAAGGCGTATGGCGTACTACAAACTGCAGGGTGTAGTTCCCAGCTTGAAGTTAGGCGATCCGAGAGTAGCAAGCATCAACGAGGCAGCGGACTACATATCACACCTTCACAGTGTTTTAGAAGTAAAGGACCAACAAATTGAAAACTTAAAAGAACAATTGAAACAATTTAACTTTAATCCTGTGGAGTTTGTGGAAGCAGTGATGAGTGATAGTGATGATGAAGGAACTGAATATATATTGGGTATGTAATGAAAGACTTGGACAGGGACATGTGTGTGTGTGTGTGTGTGTGTGTGTAGAATACAGAGCGGGGGATAGACTACTTTGCGGCAATGGACTAGCATGCTGCTTAGTGGTCTATCCCCCGCTCAAAGGGTAGCATTGGATGACCTTGACCCACTTTACAGCAAGGACAACCGGTTAACTGGTATAAAAGAGGGGGGTCTGTACATCCCGACTTCATTCTGCTTTGAACCTTCCAGTGGAACGCTAGAAAATGAGTGGATCACTGATCATTGGTAAGGAGTGGGAGTATGTAACCATAAACTATTTAAACTGTAGAGGGATGTTGAAGAAGGTGTATGATAATGTTAAAAGAATGGTTGTTGAAGAAGGTAGGGTAGTGATTGTAGCGTGGAAGAAGAAGCAGTATACAGGACAACAAGTGAGAGCAAGTGACTTTGGGGGGAATAGTGTGTTTCAAATTGGACGAGCGAACTTGGTTAATTTGGACATTGTGTTTTGGGACTTGGAAAGGTTAATTGAAAATAGTGGCAAACATGGGGAACTCTTAATTGGCAGGGAGGACAGAGTATATGAGTAGCTGTAAAAGACTGGGGGGCTTATGTGTGTGTAAAGACTAGGACTTGTGTGGAATACAGAGCGGGGGATAGATCACTTTGCGGCAATGGACTAGCATGCTGCTTAGTGGTCTATCCCCCGCTCAAAGGGTATTATTGGATGGCCTTGACCTATATAAAGGTAGAGGGGGAATGGGTAATAGGAGGGGGAAATTGGTATATATGTAGGACTGATGAATAAAGTATTTAGTCAAGCATTTGTCTAGACACTATCAACAACAACAATGGAGAGCTTCAGTGTTGAGTTCATCCTCTTGGAAGAAGACATCAACGAAGTGGTGGAACTTATAGAGGATAAGACCAGCCAGGGCACATTGGAACTTGTGAATTGCGAACCGTTGGACAATGCCGCAATCGATAAGATTGCATATTTCATGATGCATTTGTATAACGAACAAACAACCAATATGGAGTTTGTGCAGTACCTTTATCAAAACCAAGTAAATGTGCGAGTGACAATTACTTGGTGGCAGTAATAATAAAGTGTAACATATGGATGTGGACTTGGATGTGGACTTGGACTTGAGTGTGGTCTGCGGAATAGAGCGGGGGATAGATCACTTTGCGGCAATGGACTAGCATGCTGCTTAGTGGTCTATCCCCCGCTCAAAGGGTATCTTTACGTGACCTTGACCCACATAAATTGTATAGTTGGTGGGGGTATAAAAAGGGTAAGCAAATTAGATGGATACAACACTTCCATACCATGGCTCCACTTGACAACACCGTGTTCCATCGCAACAGAATTGTCTCTATTCTGGAGGTAATACCTCTAGAAATTATAGAAGTAGAGGACCAACTACCTGCGGCTGATCAAGAAGAGGAGGAGGAAGAGATAATGGATATTGAAACGGACTCTGACGAAGCTGGTTCAACGGACAATGAGGTGGACTTGCACGCCTACGAAACATTAGAGTCGTCATCTGAGTCGGAAATGGAATTCCAATTGGAAATCGAAGAAGAAGAAGAACAAGAACAAGACACTCCCCATCGTCCAATGGATAGGATGTTAGTTGCCAGAAGAATTATGTATTGTCATCGCTGCCTATTCCGTGATGAGGATGATTCCGACTCTGATGGTGATGTTTCACCCTTGTAAAAAGTTTAAACAAAAAGTTAAAAAAGAATGTGAGCGGGGGATAGAGCACTTTGTAGTAAATGATGCTGCTTAGTGCTCTATCCCCCGCTCAAAATAATAATTCCAAATGACCTTGACCTACATAAACTTGCTCAAACAGACGTCTTTGAAAAAACTTGTACAAATTATTGAATCTAGACCAAATATCATCAATTTATCAAGCCTACTGATAAATGTATTACAAACGGTTGTGTAAAGGCTAAATTTAGCACATGAGTGATAACCTGTTTCCATATGACGTCACTTTCCCCACCTATCTGCCTCGGATATAAAGGGTCCCGGTGGAGTGCGCTGCTCATTATTGCGTGGACATTCACAGAGTGTGCATTTAAAGCCAAACTGTTTGAAATGGCTCTTTGCGACATTTGTGGGGAAATCTTTCAAGACGAAGATCTTTTCACCATACACAGAGAATTACATGAAGACGAAGATAGAAAAGAAGATATTACCATGGATGAAATAGACTTAGACTCAATTGACCGGTTTTTGGAAGAGCACCAGAAGCAGACGGACTACTGGGACAGCTATCTACAGCAAATGCAAAGAAGAAGACCTAGTGTGATCCAATTTGCTGGTGCTGGACCATCTACTGCTACAAGACCTATTGAAGAAGAGGACACCGAAGAAGAGGACACCGAAGAAGAGGATATGGAAGAAGAAGAACTGGAAGATGTAAGACAACTGCGCACCACGGCCTTGCCAGGACGAGTTGTAACACATTTCAAAATTAATAACGTTCAATTGGAATTGGAAACATTCATAACCCAGGCTAAGGAACTTGTTGGTCAAACGTTGAGGGAAGAATTACAAAGGCTAAATTTTATTAAATTTGGAATGGTGTTAGAGGCTATGTTTAACAATACTGATGGTGAAACAGCATTGAGAGCATTCATTACCAAAAATCGAACCCTTACCTTCACCTCCGACATTGATAATATTATTGAAGAATGCTTGGAGGAACTTATAACCAAACTCCAAGAACATGAAGGAAGAGGATCTGGATGGACTTTGTCATCAATCGAAGGTATGGATGTTAGGGTTCATAAACATGGATATGGTTTAAGAGGTAGTAGTTTTATCCCTCTACCAAAGAAAATCCAAAACACTAACTCGTGTAGAAATGTTCAAAATGAGGGTAATGAATGTTTCAAGTATGCAATGTTAACCAAGTATGTTAAAAACAATCCTTGTAGAGTTGGTAGAGAATACTACGAAAATGAACACCGCTACAACTTTCAAGGTCTTACTTACCCAGTTACTTTAAAAGATATTGACAAATTTGAAAAGAAAAATCCTGGCGTTTCAGTCAATGTTTTTGGTCTGGATGATTCCAACAATGTTTATCCTTTGCGGGTAGTAAAGGTTGAGCAAAGAAACCATACGGATTTGCTATTGATAACCAAGGGTGAAATTTCCCATTATGTATGGATAAAAGACTTTGAAGCGTTAGTTGTAAAACAATTGACCAAAAGAGTAAATAGGATTACAGTTTGCAAGAGATGTTTCTGCTTTTCTTGGAAAGATTCAAGACGTGGAGGATTGGACTGGTTATTGGAACATAAAAGACTTTGCAACGAGAACTATGAAGTAAAGATAAGTCTTCCACCGCCTACCCGAGCTTCAATACAATTTAACAAGACAGTTCACCAATACCGAATTCCACTAGTGGTCTATGCAGATTTTGAATCAACGTTAGTACCACAGGAGCTGCCGGACGGCGAAGTGACTAGAAGAACAAAATATCAGTTGCATCAGCCCAACAGTTTTTGTTTACTAGTTAAATCAACCTTGTCTGAAAACCAATTGCAAGACTATGGTTTAACATCCACTCCAATACTCTACCGTGGTGAAGAAGCCGCTAAGTATTTTGTAGACCAACTGTACGATATTGCTGGAAAGGTTCAACGCTTGTTCGGTAATATTGTACCTATGGAACCTTTAAACCAAAATCAACAAGAAGAATACAACTTAGCGACAAGATGCTATTTATGCAAGAAGATGTTCAGTGAAGAAAATCCAAAAGTAAGAGATCACGATCACCTGACAGGGTTATACAGAGGAGCTGCTTGTAATTCATGCAATATAAATTACAAACTGCCAAACTTTATTCCTGTCGTTTTACACAATCTTAGCGGCTACGACTCCCACTTTATTATCCCGGAGTTAGGAAGAGATGACGGTAAAATTGATGTTCTTGCTACAACATTGGAAAAGTACATCAGCTTTTCAAAAACAGTAGGTAAAATTAAACTTCGCTTCGTAGACTCTTACAGATTTATGGCATCTAGTTTAGCCAAATTGTCAGAGAACCTAAGAAGAGAAGACCTAAAAGAAACCAGAAAAATTGTACCTGAAGATAAATTAGACCTAGTATTACGGAAAGGAGTGTTCCCCTACGATTACATAACTTCTACAGAAAAATTTGAAGAAACCAGTCTACCGCCGATTGAAGCCTTCAACAGCAAATTAAACGAAAGTGAAATCTCCGTTGAAGACTACAATCATGCATGTAATGTTTGGAACCAACTAAACATTCAAACCTTAGGGGAATATTCTGACTTTTATATAAAATTGGACGTAACTCTGCTGTGCGATGTGATGGAAGAATTCAGAAACACCTGCTTCTCCGCCTATGGACTGGACCCTCTACACTCGTACACATCTCCAGGATTAGCATGGCAAGCTATGCTAAAGTCAACCAACTGTCGACTGGAACTTCTAACGGATATTGATATGGTGCTCATGATGGAATCTGGTGTACGGGGCGGTTTGACACAAGCTGTAACACGTCATGTCAAAGCCAACAACAAGTACATCCCCGGCTTCGACGAGCAACAACCATCGGTCTACCTTGGCTATTTTGATGCAAACAACCTTTATGGTTGGGCAATGTCAAATCCGCTTCCCTACGCTGACTTCAAGTGGATCGACCCGGCCACCATCGGAGACATCTCACAAATTCCAAAGGATGGTCCAAAAGGCTATATTTTGGACTGTGATTTTGAATACCCGGAGCACCTTCATGACCATCACTACGACTTGCCTCTCCTAGCCAAGACTGAAGTTTCACCGACAGGAAGATGGCCAAAATTGATGATGACCTTGGAGAATAAAGATCGCTATGTGGCTCACTACTGGGTAGTTCAACAGGCTCTTGAATTGGGTCTACGTATAGTGAGAATTCATAGAGCAATTGAATTCACCCAGTCTTGTTGGTTGAAACCATACATTGATTCCAACACTACAAGAAGAGCTGCAGCAACAACAGCATTTGAAAAGGACTTCTATAAATTAATGAACAACGCCATCTTTGGGAAGACCTTGGAGAACAAAAGAAAACATAAAAATGTAAAATTAGTGAGTGATCCTAGAAAATTGGAAAAATTAGTGCAAAAACCAAATTTCGGAACATCCATGATTATAAACGAAAATCTAGTCGCTGTCAGTATGAAGAAAACAACAATAGTCATGGACCGTCCGTTATACATAGGTATGTCGATTTTGGATATAAGTAAAACCCTGATGTATAATTTCCATTATAACAAAATGGTTAAACATTACGGAAGGGAAAACATTGGAGTCGCATACATGGATACGGACGCGTTTATCTACTGGATAAAGACTTTGGACATGTATGAAGACCTAAGGACTTTTCCATACAAAGAAGATTTCGATTTTTCTGACTATCCGAAGAACCATCCAAATTTTAATGAAAAATATAAAAAAGTAATTGGAAAATTCAAAGATGAAGCAAATGGAATGCCTTTAGAAGAAATAGTGGCGCTGATGGCGAAATTGTATTCATTTAAGATGTACCACGAGAACAACACACCGACAGTGAAGAAAGCAAAAGGAGTGAAGACATCTTATTTGAAAAAACACGTGACATTTGACCACTACAAGACTTGTTTGTTTGAAGATACTACGATATCAGCAACATTCAACAATATCCGAAGCTTCAAGCATCAAGTCTACAGTGTCACCGAAATTAAAAAAGCGTTGTCAGCTCGGGATGATAAAAGATACATTATGCCCGACAAAATCCACACTCTTCCTTTTGGCCACTACTCTCTAAACCCTATCAACTAGTAACCTATTCTTCGTCCTTCTACAACTACGACCTTATTCCTTTCTCCTTCCGTAAAAAAATGGGGAACACGGCAAGTCCAACGCCGTGTTCCCCATTTTTTTACACAAGTTTGGATGACCTTGACCCATATAAATGATGTGAATATTTAAAACAACATTCATTGTGATTATACATGTGATACAACAAACATTGAAACCTGCAATATGAAGGACTTGAAGCAACAAATTGTCAACGAACTTCATAAACCTGCAAGAAGAAAGTTTCCACGAAGAAATACGGTGATAAAAGGAATTAATGATTTATATCAAGCGGATTTAATCGAAATGATTCCTTATAGCAAACAAAATAAAGGATATAAATACATATTGACTGTTATTAACTGTTTTTCAAAAATGGCAGATGCTTTACCACTAAAAGATAAAAGTGGCAAAAGTGTTACAAAAGCAATGGAAACAGCTATACAAAGAGACAAACATACTATTAAACATTTACAAACAGATGATGGAAAAGAATATTTTAATAAGGAATTTGCAAATTTAATGAAAAAACACAATATAAACCATTACTCAACCAATTCAGAGGTAAAAGCTTCAATAATCGAAAGATTCAACAGAACTTTAAAAAGTGCAATGTATAAAATGTTTTCCAACAGAGGATCGCACATATGGATTGATATGTTACCAAAACTTATAAACGATTACAATAACAAATTTCATAGGACTATCGGGATGAAACCAAACCAAGTAACTAGTAAAAATGAAAACCTTGTATTAAAACGTATAAAAACGAATACTAAACCAAAAGTTGAAAAACTAAAGCCTAAAAAATTTAATGTGGGTGATAAAGTGCGAATAAGTAAATATAAAGGTGTATTCAGTAAAAGATACCTGCCAAATTGGACCAATGAGGTTTTTACTGTATTCAAAGTACAACCTACAGTACCTGAGACATATATTTTAAAAGATAATAAAGGACAATTGCTTGAAGGAGGGTTTTATGGACATGAAATGTTAAAATCAACAGTAGGCGATGTATATTTAGTTGAAAAGGTGTTGCAACGGAAAAAAGATAAGGTCAAAGTACGATGGTTAGGATTTAATAAGACGGAAGATTCTTGGATACCTAAAAAGGATTTGATATAACGATAGAGAATCATTTTAGGTTGAACCATTACAAAGGATGGAGATAGTACCACAAAAAGAGAGTTTTACTATTAATAATATAGATGAACTCACAGTGGATAATTAAGAATTCAATAGTGGGAAACATGGCAATTTGTTACCAAACACCGTTCGTTGTCTGGTTACCGGACCTTCCAACTGTGGAAAAACTAATGTAGTATTCAATTTGATTACAAACCCTAAAGGATTACGATTTAACAATCTATATGTATTTTCAAAATCACTACAACAACCAAAGTATCAATTATTGGAAAAGATACTGACTAATGTGCCTGAAGTTAAATATTTAAAGTTTAATGCAAGCGAGAGTGTCATGCAGCCACAAGAAGCTAAACCATTCTCCGTGTTTATATTCGACGATGTATCTTGTGAAAACCAAAACACAATAAGGAATTACTTCGCTATGGGTCGACATAACAACATAGATAGCATTTATATTGGCCAAACTTACAGCAAAATACCTAAACAACTCATTAGAGACAATGCAAACATGTTAATTGTATTTAAACAGGACGAAACCAACCTAAAACATATATATTTTGATCATGTAAATGCGGATATGACATTTGAACGATTTAAAGAGTTGTGTGGAAAGGCTTGGGCTGAAAAGTATGGGTTCCTAACAATTATGAAGGAACAACCGCTAAACAATGGTCGATACAGGATAGGATTTGATAAATTTATATTAATACATTAAACGTGGTATAACACGTTCATTGTTGTACAACACGTCTTGCTACAAACATGGTTAACCAAGAAAAATTAGTAAAAGAAATAAAATCACTTAGTGATTCTATTCGGGCTAAAAACAGAGCATTGAAACTAGGTATTAGCGAGAGGGAGAAATTCCTTGAATCTACTTTTAAACCTATTACTGAACCCTTGAAACAATTAAACAAAAAATTTGCTAAACCTGTATTGGAAGGAGATGCGATTGCACCTATTACGAAGTTTGAAAGAGAAAATGTAAAATCAGAAGATTTTAGTGATGAAGACCTGGAATCCTCTACGTATAGTGGTTTTACCGGTGGAGAACCCGAAAGAGAGCTAGAATCACCGGACTATAGTGGAATAAAAGAATTATATGAAGTAAAAGCCAAAAGAGGACATGAAGTTGTATCAACTGCTAGTGAAGAGGAAAAAGAAGAAGAGACAAGGGAAGGTCCGTCAAACATAAGCTTGTTGGGTGAAACCATTCATAACAAAGGACCTTTAGGAAGGAAATACATGGTAAAAATGTTACTCGGAACAATTCCTAATAAGAATTACCATAATTATGGAGCGAGATTAACAAAAGACGGTTTAATGATAGGTAATAGCCCGTTAAACGTTGACGAACATGATAATATTGTCATTGGTGATCAAAGGTATAAGGGCACAAAAGGATTATTTGAATTATTATTTGAAAATAAGCCTTCAGTATCGGTAGTGAAAGAAAAAGACATGGAAGCATATAAAAATATTTTGGAACAGACAAATGCATATAGAAGAAAGTATTTACCTGACCAGCCTCCTTTTAGATCTAAGTCTTTAAAATATAAAGAATTTGTATCCAAGTTAATACCAACTAGAAGACAAACAATGCCGTTAACACCAAGAAAACCTGTAAAACGAAGATTTATGGCATCCACTTTGGATGTAAGTGCTCAGGAACGAAGAAAAAGAAGTAAGTCCGTTACGGGTACAGGTTTAATGAAGGAACTATATAACACAAATGTGATTTATTACAATAATATCAATAAATTGGTGGATAGAATGAAACTAATACATGAAGCTAAAGAAGCGGGTCATACTGGATTGGAAAACGAATGGGTGGCTTTAGTGGATGAACTCCGAAACCGTGGGGTAATCTCATAAAAATGCGTTACTCCCTAGAATACTATTCAGTTGCACCATGAGTGTCGACAAGTTCGGACGTTACTCCTCGGATGGGTTATATTATGCCAATAGTTTAAAAAGAAGTGCTGGTTTACCACAAACACCTGATGGAGATTATGATATGAGTAATAAAAGGTTAAAAAACATAAAAGATCCTACGGATGAAAACGATGCAATAAATCTAAAAATATTAAAGGAAAAGATATCGCCAACATTAAGACTACAAAATAACACATATGACGCAGAAGATCATAGAATCATCAACGTTGGTAAACCAAATCAAAACGGTGATGCAATAAACAAAGGTTATTTGTCATCTGAATTAAAAAATACGTTAAAATTCAATGGGAAAACGTATAGTGCTAACAATAAACGTATATCCAACGTAGATGACCCTAAAGATGCAAAAGACAGCGTAAATAGACGCTATTTACATTCTTTGATACCTGAAAAGACAAAAGATGGATTTTCTTTTTATAAATTTGTTATTAACGATATAGGTTATCCAAAAAATGAAAATGATGCTGTAAATCTCAAATATATAAAAGATCATTGTGTCATACGTGATGTGGGAGTTATCGATTGTCTTGGCAATTGTTTGGCGAATGTAAAAGATGGTTCAGCACCATCTGATGGTGCAACAGTGGGTCAAATGAAAGAGACTTTAAAACAAGAAACAACTGGATTTGCAAAACGAGATGAAGTAATATCAAAGCAAGGGGATGACTTTATTCAAGGTAATGAAAAATTTCATTTATTGACATACAAAAACGCTTATTGGGATTGCATGCATGGAAGGTTATCAAATGTGTCATGGGGTCATGCAGATAGAGACGCGGCTGCCTTAGGACAAACAGTACATCTAGATCCAAATAATTACCATGCGTTTTTTATATGTAGTAATAAAAAATTAACAAACATGGCGCAAGGAAGAGAAGCAAATGATGCTGCAACTGTAGGACAGGCTATCACATTATCACAAATGGATAGCAAAGTGTATACTTGTAATAATAAACGTATAACAGACCTTAAAGACCCTGAACATGTGGATAATGCTGTCACTGTTAATTTTCTTGTAAAAGTTTTAGGAAATGCATTATTTGATGTATACAATCTTATTGGTATTCGTTCAGGTCGTACTCCTTTGTTGGAATCTGAGAGAGGTACTTGGATTAAACGGGAAATTGTTCATAAATATTTTATCAACCCTAATACAAAAAAGTTTAGATCATCGGATTGGGGTGATTTTGATATTTAATAAAAGAACACAATAAACGACTTCATTTATGTCCAACTTGTCATAGAGGTAACACATAAGTTGTACATTGCGATTATAAAAGGACAATAATGACGTTCCAGTACATCAGTCCATATAGAGACACTGTAAGGAGAGGAGGTGGGATCACGTCCACAGCGGTTTCTCTGTTAAGTAAAGCTTTAAAACGAATTCCAGTAGGATCCATAGTAAATAGAGCAATAGACGCATTACCATACGAATTTCATATACCGGGAGGTTATCAGTATTGCGGACCAGGAACTAAATTGAAAAAACGACTGGAAAGAGGCGATCCTGGCATAAAAAAGTTAGATCAGGCTTGTAAAGAACACGATATCGCATATTCCACGTTTGCCGATTCAAAAAATAGATCAATAGCTGACAAAAAGCTTGCGGACATAGCTTGGCAACGAGTAAAATCAAGTGACGCTAGCATAGCAGAAAAAGCAGCAGCTTTAGCAGTAACAGCAGGTATGAAGGCTAAAACAGCAGTAGGAGGTGGAAGAAGGAGGAGAAGGAGAGTAAAAAGGAGGTCAACCACAAGAAAACATGGAGGAAATATAAAAAGAAGACGACGATCTACAAGAAAAGGCAGGAAGAAGCCCACCGTGTGGTCAATGGTAAAAAACGGGGCAGGTCTTTACCTAAGACCTTATCGTGCATATTAAATGAAAGAAATCAATTGGTCATACCACATAAAGCATTAACCAATATTGAATTATTTAAATATATTTCCTGTTTAAAAATACCATTTTTCCGCGGTGTGTTTATGAAAGACAGTTTACCAAAGAAAATGTGGCAAAATGAGACTGGAATTGTAAATTTGGATAATACTGAAGGGCCTGGCACCCATTGGGTTTGTTATAAGAAACTAAATAACAATGTATATTATTTTGATAGTTTCGGTAATTTGCCACCACCAAAAGAACTTCAAAATTACTTTAAATCTGCTAAAAACATATATTATAACTATAAAAGAGAACAACCTGATAATACTTCAATATGCGGCCATTTATGTTTGGAATTTCTAGCTAAAAGTATCAGTCACTATTGAGATGTCTTCCTATACGGTATCATTAACAGGAAAATCGTCCACTTTACGAAGTATCCTTTTTCCAGCGTTACGCTTGCAAAAAGGAAGGTTTTGGGAGGCGGCACTATTGGATTTTACAACTTACAACTCTATTCCCAATGTTACGGAAGGTAAAAATAACGTATTGCATTATTATAAGGGAAAGGATGCCAGTGGAAAATTTACAGACTTACAAGAGTGCAGGTTACCCACAGGTTCTTATGAAATTGATCATATAAATGAATTTTTGCAAACTAAAATGGGAAAAGACAATATAACATTAAAAGGTAATAATAATACGATGAAAGCTGAAATTACTTCCAAATATTATATAGATTTCACTCAACCAAACTCAATTGGTGATTTATTAGGATTTTCCAACGATGGGCCTGTATTACAACCAGATGTAACACATTCCGGTAAGAAAACAGTAACAATATTAAAAGTCAATAGTATAGACATAACTTGTAACATTATACAAGGTGCTTACAGGGATGGGGCTAACACCCACATCATACATACTTTTTACCCAAGTGTACCACCTGGATTTAAAATTGTTGAAAAGCCACAAAACCTGGTATATCTACCGTTGAACACCACTTTCATTTCAGACATCGTGTTGAGCGTATTGGATCAAGACGGTAACTTGGTAGACTTCAGAGAAGAGCCTATTACGATTAGATTACATTTAAAATCGACACTTTAATACAAAACCATGGGTTTAACATTTAAAAGCGAACAACCTACGGGAAACCGCATTAGTAGCTCTTCAGCTGTGGAGGAGTTAACACGCGAGAACATTCGTTTCTTAGAGAGAATTGGATTAAAATTAACCGAGTATGGATATACTGGATATAGCGCAGGGTCCAACATTCGACGAAACCCTATGGGAAAAAGAATATCACACCCACAACCCTTACACTTCATCGAAATTAAACAATAACGATGAAATTCGTATTCCCATACAAAATCAAGACATTTACACACTACCATGTGAAAGTTACTTGTATATTGAAGGACAAGTTACTAAAAAGGACGGTACTACTGTTGGTACAACAGTTCCATTTATAAATAATCCTATGGCTTTCCTATTTGATGAAATTAGATATGAAATATCAGGTGTAACAGTTGATTCCACTAAAAAAGTAGGTATTACGACAACTTTAAAAGGATTAACATCTATAACACCCAATGAAACCAATTTACTTAAACCTGCCGGATGGGTATTACCTACGATTGACACGATCACTCCAAATCCAAATGGATATTTTGATTTTCATATTCCATTACGTTTGTTGCTTGGTTTTGCTGAAGATTATAGGAAAATAATATTAAACGTTAAACAAGAATTAGTTTTGTTGAGATCTTCTAACGATAAAGACATTATTAAAGCTGCAGATGCTACTACAGATGCGACTTTAGAATGGAAATTAAAATTAGACAAAATTGTATGGAGAGTTCCACATGTTAAATTGGCTGAAGAATGCTACTTTTAAGAAAATTAAAAGCCGATCGTGATATTGTTATTCCATTTAGAAGTTGGGAATTTCATGAGCATCCCAGTTTACCTACTACGGATCGACACACTTGGACTGTTAAAACATCGAATTATGTAGAACGAGCCAGGTATATCATATTTGGTTTACAAACAGGTAGAAGAGACGCCATTACTAAACATGCAGGACAATTTGATCATTGTGACTTGAAAAATATTAAAGTTTATTTAAATTCACAATTCTTTCCATACGACAATTTAAATGTGTCATTCACTAAGAAGAAATACAGTATATTGTACGATATGTACGCGAGATTCCAAAGTTCATATTACGGTAAAACAAATACACCTTTATTACCACCTGACAAATATTTCGATGCCTACCCAATAGTTGTAATCGATTGTTCTAAACAAAATGAATCAGTAAAGTCTTCAAGTGTGGATATAAAAATAGAAATGGAATTCAACGATGCTATACCGGCTAATACAACTGCATACTGTTTAATTCTACATGATAAAATCGTAACATACACACCTTTAACTGGAATTGTTAAAAATGTATTGTAAGAACCGGTTTTGTTTCATTCCGCGAGTATAAAAGCAGAGCGTACAGACCGCTCCTCATCAGTTTGTTGCCTACTGTTGTATGGGTAGCATCGTATTCAATATGGCTTCTCCTAGTGGTACACCTGAAAATGTGGTAGATATTGAGAAGGAGATATCTGAGTTTTTAGATCCTCAAGGTCACCAGGAAGGAGGTGAACAAAACGTTTGCGGACAACTTCACGCCAGTAATAATGTTGAAGAAAAAGGTAAAAGAAGAAAGACTATACAAAAGAGAAAAAGGGATATTGAAGATAATATTTCTCCAAACATATTGAGTGAGGTATTTTTGCGAATATTTTACCCAATCTCTTCCAGTTTGGATAAAAGTGTTTTAATCGGTGTTATGAAATCTACAGATTATTCCCCTACTGTAATTTTAACTCATGGACCCAAAATGATTTTGTTTACGGACAGTGCTTGGGAATCGTTTATGAAACATTTGCATCTACTAGAATGCTATTTAAGTAGTAACATGTTTGGAAGAAAGACAAGAGTAGGACTTTTGGATTCAAATGTGGAAATTGATATCATTAAACAACGTGGTGATCATCAGCTACGGTTTAGAGACACAACAAGACATGATAACAAAATTCAACTTAATCGAGAGGAGTTTTTCATTTTAACTTGTGCTACTGAACCTATAACAAGATACTTGAGACAACTGGTGTTTTCAAGTTCGATTATTAAAGATTATCTGGAAGACACTTTGGACAAACAACCGGACGCACCTATATTATACGGACCTGTGGATACTTCTATATTTAATAGAGTTCCTCATGAAGTACAGATGTGGAGACAATTGGAAAAGTACGCCCAACTACATAAGAAATCAGTAAAACAGGAAGAAGAGGAAGATGGAGGAGAAGAATCAAGTGTTAGTGATGAAAATGAAAATAAGGAAAATATAAAGATGGAAACTTAAATGACAATGGTTAGTTTTTAAAACAATAACCAACATTTTGTGGGGTTAGGCCTATTGGGGACGGTGCCCACGTTAAATATACACCAACGCGCCAACAACTGTACGGCCTGGTATAAAAGTAGTACCTACCGTGGTGTGGAAATCAGTTGACCTCCTGACTTCGTAATGAGCAGACGTGTGACCTTCAAAATGGACAAGGGAGAAGAACAACAAGTAAAGTCCAAGCCTGGTATTATTGAGTTTCAAGCGTTTCGTGGTAATGATGATAGATTCATTATAAAAGAACTTGTGTTTTTGGACATGAATACAAGTGTTCCTTATTCGTTTTTATTTAAACCACCATGTTCTTATTCGTCTTTAACTAGTAAAGCCGCTACTACCAACAGATGGATTTCAAAACACTTCCATCATATCGATTGGTATGATGGTTTTACAAGTTACACGGACTTGTATCACATTATGCATCACTTTTCAGACAAGTTTACCAATATTTACACAAAGGGGCTGGAAAAGAAAAGATGGATCGAAGGATTTACTCATGTTCCGGTTAATGATGTGGAATTGGATAAGAATTATCAATACATGCTGGAAACCATATGTATTTGTACAAAAAGCCCTGAACATGATAAAGATAGACATTGCGCTTTGAAAAATGCCTATAAACTCGCCTCTTACCTTCAAAGTGGGGAATTGGGGAGTGGTGGGGGTAACGGAGAGTATATAAGTGGGGAGCAGACAGGGACCTGGCATGAGTATTACTCGAGATTCCGAGACGACAACATCTCCGAGCAAGAAGACGATCTGTAACCTGACCATGGCATCTCACCAGTTCCTTCAGACTTTGGTCGAGCAGTTCAATGCTCACTCCAAGTCAACAATATTACCTGTAAAGAAGTGCTCGGAACTAAAAGACGAGAAGCACTACATAATCCATGCTATGAAGAAGATGGAGACTACAGTTGGGGAGGCCATCTGCTGCAGTCTCAGCGAGGCACCGTTTACTCCGGGGGATGAACCAAAGTTCCAGGTGTACCTGCCCAAGAGATTCGTCCATCTTCTACAAAACGAGGATCTTCGCTCTATTCAACCCGGGTGTCTATACCTGGTGTCCCACGGCTGCACGGGTAGCAATTCTACAGAGTTGACCATCCACATCGCTGACAAGCAGCAGTGTTAGATTTAAGTTTTAATGTTGTACATATGTTGTTGTTGTAATGTTTTATAAATAAACGAATCATAAAAGACAAAAAAGATAAAAAAAAACAAAAAAAAATGCAACATATCAATATGTGACAGACTTCACGTATTGATATGTTGCATTTTTTTTTTAAACTTCGCGGGTGACCTTGACCTTTGACCTTTGCATTTCACAATTACCCCCACTACTGTAATTACCCCCACTACCGCACTAGGATTCAAACCTGCTTGGATGCGAAAAACGGTCAGTCTGTTGCCAACTAGCAAACGATGAGCACCTTGTACGAGCTTTGCATACAACGAGTTATAACTCACAAGGACTTGTTCCCAACATGTTTACAAGACAATATCCCACTAACAATAAAAGAAGATGTCAAACGCTACAGGAGGGAAAATACAGGGTATTCGGAATACTCCTGGTATAAGTTCCACGACGGGGAAAAGTTTTGTAGGCCTTGTGGCGAGGCCGCCGTCAGAGACCTTCGGCGATTCGTACAGGATGGTGGTATAAAACAATTTGGATTTCTAGCGCCACTGTTTCGATTTGAAAATTACAAGGACACCTGCGCTATTTGTTCCATTCCATTGTATCGATGGAAAAAGTTTAGAACTGTTTAATTGGATTTTTCTATACCCCCACCACTATTACCCCCACCACTTTTTCATGTACCTCCAAGCGCTGTGCCTCGGCTTCATTTCTACTCCAGCAGCCAACCTAGCAACATCAAGATGTCTCTGAACGTTAGTTGCGCAAGTTACGAGGAGGTGAGCATCAAGACTCAGCAGGAGCTAAACGACTTGTACAAGGAGTTGCAGTTGATGGTGGCACGAGGCTACCGTATAAACGTGCAGGTTTACGCTTGCAATATACGGAACACCCGGCAGCCAAAGGAAGAGCCTGGACACTCCTCGACAGCTTCCTCACCGGCGTCGATGAAGACCGAGCCAGACAACTTGGACTACTTCAGCTGACTAGCAGTTGTATTTCTTGTCCTAACCATTGTAGAATATGTATATTTTTTCATTATATTAAAGAAGTAAAAGAGCAAAAACACCTATCTTGTTACTGACATATAAGCTCAGTAGCAAGATAGGTTTTTTTAAAACACAATTTGGATGACCTTGAAACTTCCCCCTCCGCTGCTTTGTTACCCCCACCACTTGACTATTGGTGTACATGGCACATCGCAATTGGAAACCTCATTCCATCTTCAACAGCCACATCGACAACATCAACAATGGCAAACCTACCAACAGATGAAAGATGTCCTCACGCGTGTTGTGACTTCGTCCACGAGTTGGAGAAGAGGATGCAGGAGAGGGCGATAAGAAGAAAGCAGATCCACTCAGAAAATATCATGATAGTCAACGGCTATCTTTTATTGTTCGGCCTTATTATGGTTGTACTTTTCATACTGTATGGCATAGTCACATGTGTCGGCAAGGTTGCAGAAGAAAACGCTCGCCACCATCAATTGGAAAGTTTCAATGTCACTTTGTAGGTTTTCCTTTTTTTTTTAAAACTTCGTTTGGATGACCTTGAAAATACCCCCACTACTCCACCACACCCCCCACCACTTCACCATGTTCCTGCATGAGCATCACATCAACCGTCATTCCTTGTCCGACAAGCAACCATGGCAGACAACAACACCATCAGCCAAGCTGACTCCACTACTGATGTTGGTACAAGTACGGGTTGGACACTGTCGATCGATAGTGTACACTATTTGGAAACAATTTGCGAACGGATGAAGGAAATACTGCGGGACAACCCTGGAATCATAATACAAATGAATTTAAATTATGATTGGTCCCAAGTCAGAATGCAAGGGGACGATAACAACGGTCAACAATCTCCACAATATTCGCCCATGTCCCCGATCTACCCTTACGGCGAGTCTGACGTCGATGAAGATGAGGCTAATGACGATGTGGGGGACAACGAGGCTGAAGAGGAGTAACCTTCATTCTTTTTTTTTTAAAACCCAAATTGGATGACCTTGAGAATTCCCCCTCCACTATTTCCTTTTTTTAAAACCCAAATTAAATGACCTTGAAAATACCCCCTCCACGTACTTTTAGTTTACCCCCTCTACTTTTCAATACTGTTACCACAGTCTGTAGCTCACATCATTCCTTGCTTAGCTATCATGGCGGACAGCACTCTTTCTCAAGTTGACTCCACTACAGATGAAGAATGGCCATTTTCCTGGAATGTTCATCTGCAAGACTCGGCAGAAGTGGATATGTTGCATGAGAAATTGGTGTATGTATTAAACGAAAACCCCAACATTGAATGTAGAATGACTATGGATTTCGATGCGACAGGGGTCCACACTCAACCTTCTACTTCCAGCCAGCCTGAACCTCAGCTACAGCCGAAGAACTTTACACATCTTTACACTCCAATACGGCCGGAGGATGTGGTTATCAGCAAGGCAGACTCTACTACAAGTTATATTGAACCAACGAATTGGAAGCTTGTTGTTGACACCTTACACAAGGTCGACTTAGTATGTGACAAATTAAAGGAATTGATGATGCAAGATCCTGGTCTTCGTTTTAAGATTGATTTGTTTTTCATCTGGGGAGCACCTGCACGGGGCTCTTCGTCTGACAGCTCTCTAAGTACAACGGATGAGGAGGAGGAAGAGGACGACTAGTTATCTTTTTTAAAACTCCGTTTGGATGGCCTTGACCTTTCCCCCTCCACTGAGTTTATTTAAGGTGCACTCTCAATGACTGCAGCATCATTTCATCGCGCACCTTCACCACAGCAACATGGAGAGTCAACTCAACTACTGTTGCGAACGGAAATGTTTTTAATGGCCGAATGACATTGATGTTGCGGATGGCTTGGCGTGTAGAAAATGTGAAGCTTTTGGTCAATGCATGTGTAAGTGCAAGTCTTGGAAGAAGCCGAAACCGGAGTTGAAGACATTCCATGTGTACCAGATGAGAGGGCATAAGTACACTTGTTGCCCTGAACGTTGCATTGAATTCACATTAAAACAGCTAACTGGCTGCAAATTGTGCAACAATCATTTTGCAGGTTTTTGCAAACATTATTTAGGAGCCTGTCAGTACAGATCAACTTGGCATACAGAAGCACTCACTATCAATGAAATCGCTATAGATACACAAGAGTAGTCTTTCTACTCTTTTCTTTTTTAAAACTCCATTTGGATGACCTTGACCTTTCCCCCTCCACTCACCTTAGTTTATATAAACCCCATTCCCACTGACCACAGCATCACTTCATCGTGCTCCCTCGTCAAAGCAACATCAACTATGGAAAGTAAGCGCATCTCATGTTGCGAGCATAGGTGTTTGGAGATACAAGGCGTCACATATTGTGCAAAGAAGCGTTGGGAGGAAGAGACGGGGACAACCTATTGCTGTGAGGATAAGTGTTTCCTCTTACCAAAGTGGCAAGTGGATGGGCTGGCCTGCCGGCAATGTGAATGCTTCGGATGTTGCAGGTGTAGATGCAAGAACCAACAGCTGCCACCGCCGGTACTACAAACTTTCAAAATCTACAAATCCAAATACTTTTATACTTGTTGTCCGCAGCGGTGTATTAAATTTCACTTCTCCAATCTTACCAATTGTCGGAAATGCTACGGACAACCTGATGGGTGGTGCACCTGTTTTCTGGACTCCTGCCGCTACAGATCGGATTGGTTTACAGATCCATTAGAGATTGATGAGGTCGCCCAGGAAGCACAAGAGTAGTCTTTCTACTCTTCAACTTTTTTAAAACTCCATTTGGATGACCTTGAGATTTCCCCCTCCACTTCCCCATATACCTAGAGTACACAGAGCCTGGCAGTCAGTAACTCGGTGGCTGTCGTGGGGTGCGCATCGGTGTCGGCGCTCCGTTGTTAGGTTTTCAAGGTCACAGTAATATCAAATTGTTGGTGTTGTGCTGGTTCAAGGTCACCTGAGGGATAACCGATTGCCCATTTAGGCAGGGTCATGTCAGAAACTCGAGTTTAACTTGGCACTTTTGCCGTTTCTCGTCGAAAATTCGCTCCAAGTGGTCAAGGTCACGGGGACTCTGACTGAAACTCGGAGCGTAGTGCGAGAAACGGCAAAAGTGCCAAAAAATTTTAAGTTTCGGCGTGACCTTGACCTCAGTGGCGTCGGTGACGTCATTTTGATGACGTAAGGGGTGATGACGTCATCAGCACGTCATTTCTGTGACGTCATGGGTGTGACGTCATAGAAATGACGTCATTGGTGCTGACGTCATCGATGACGCAATCGATGACGTCATCGATGACGTCATCGGTGAGGTCATTGACCTCGATGACGTCATCCCTCAGGTGACCTTGAACTGAGCCAGCACCAACAATTTGACACTACTATTCTGTGATGTTTAAAAGGGATGTACGAAGGTGTGATACACTTGGTATAGTATAACAACATGACCTTTATCCCGAAATGTTTGTTTACTATCTTACATCTGACATTTATGTTTGCTCTCACCACCGTCAGGTGCTCACTCATTGATTTACAGTTAGATTCTTCGGAGCTAGAGCCGTCAGTTTAAATAATTCCAACTTTCGTTCATAAAAACTTCTTTTATTTTATTAGTCCATATAAATTTAACATACAAATATTTGTAAAAGTTATTTTTACATTGTAAAAAAATGAATGGTATATTGAGTGGTATAATAGAGAGCTGGAAATCATTCTCACAAACTCAATAAAAACCTAAAAAAATTAAAAACATACTTGGTCTGATTAATTGACGTTGGTTAAGGACAACAAACACAAGAACCACTAAGCAGCCTTCAATATACTTCTTATTGGTAATTTAACTACGGATTAATAATTTTATTGATCAGATTATATTCAACAACGAACTTGAATCTTATAATTACCCTTAATATCTACCTCAAGCGTTTTAAATCGATCTTAAGTTTCCTTCAGAAGTTAGCATCAAACATTAAAATTGGAGTTCATCAAAACAGTGACGCAGCAGCATTCATGTATAAGGATTTCACCCCTGTTCAATAGATTTATCCAACTAATTCGTTTTTGTAGCCAGTTAGTTCAATAAGTACATTACTAATTATATAATGTAATACGGTTAAGAATATGTATGTATTTTTATATGCACATGGATCTCGAAAACGGCTCTATCGAGTTTCTTTAAACTTTCCAAATTACTTAGCTCTGGGGAAAACAATTTTTTAATAGGTCTCTATGTTAGGAAAAATCTTGTTTTGTTTTAATTTTAAATTGAAATCCTAAAAATATCAACTTATAGTGTTAAAAATAAAAACAAAGGAGTTCATGAAAACGGCAACTCTAACTACGTACGATAAATGTTAGAAACAAAGTGCTCCAGTACAAACATGGGGTTTTCCATTGTAGCCATTTACCGAAGTACTAAGAAATACTATAATATATACAATTTATAATTTCTCGAATCGTACTTTATAATGGTGAATGTGAACGTTTAATTAAATTAATTAAATCAAAATAAATAACCAATTTGTAACAATGATGAAATCAGCTGTTAGAAGGGAAATCCGTATGTTTCATACAGATGTAACATGTGGTTCAACAAATTTATGCCAGAGTGCAGCACTCGTGAAACCACATTTAACATTCCGAGAGGCAAATTAGCGAAGCAAACGGGGTAGCCGTGCCGTTTAGGCGAGTGATTGGAGAGAACAAGCTTGTCTTGAATAGAATAAAGCCTTTTGTACTTGGCATTTTATCTCACCGTTTGTTACTGATATTCAGTTATCACTACAAGGAATCGTTAAAGTTTACAGAGCAAATACTTGGCTCCAAGGAACTATCATTGTTACATAGGCTGAATGATTTAAGTTTTTACATTCCATTTCCATTACATTTCAATTTCCATTAAATATCCATTAAGTTTTTATGGAGGTATATGTTTTTAATTTAAACTTATAAACACTTTTACGCATTAAGATATTTGGGTAACTTTAAACTAACAAAATATGCTGAAAGATACAAAATAAAATCGATGTAGGATATACGTGTGATAATTAGTTTCCTGAGAAGAATATAATAATGCGGAATGAGTTAATTTTAAGTTTCTTTACAAATTCTAAATAAGTTAACTTTCCACTGTACATATATTTTATCCAAATAGTATACATAATTATTTTATGTTTTGTCTTAGGGTATCTTTTAACTTTTTATATCAACCAAAGAACAAAACAATATTTTTGTACAATCGAAAGTCAAAAGCGTGAAATTATAAAAGTTGGATATTTTCGATCGAATAAATCAGGGAGAAATCCTCAGAGGACCCTACTGATTTACAGATGCTCTATTTGTTTTACAGCTTTATAAATCTGCTTAATTTTCTGCTTTTCCTTACTAATAAAATATCATCATGTTAGGATTAAAACTGTAATAAATAAAGTTGCAGAAAAATAGTAAATTAGAATAAAATGAAATATATAAAAAATATAAACACGAAATAATAGCAAGTATGCTGTTATTTAAAAATAAATATACTTAAATAACAATACATTTGTGTTATGGATTAAATAAATAATATGTTATGAACATTTTAGGACAAAAATACTAATAGATTTATTAATTGGTTTTTCATAATTTGTGATTTTCATTAGGAACTATTTTTAAGCTAGTAATCTTACCTAAAAAAATGATTATAAACTAAAATTATGATAAATCTCAATTGCCAAGAGGAGAACAACAGGATCGCAAAACAATCCAGGCCTTTACTTGGCTTCGCTTATTCAAGACACAGCTGTGACAATTTGTACTACCGAGTGTTAAATATAAAACACCGTTTTAAATGTTGAATATCATGTCGTTTCATATTAAATTTTATTCGTAATGTTTTAATGTTAAATTTAATATTAGTATATTAAACTTGAAACACATTTAATTCAAAAGAATTGCATGATTTATGAATATTTATTTCCCAAGAGATAATAATACCCGCAGACAGAGTTCGTAAGTCTGGGGCCTATAAAGCTGCGAGAAAATCACTCCTCCAGGCGATCAACAGGAGAAAGGCGAATTGCTGGAGGAGACTCCGTGACGACGTTGACTCTGACCCGTGGGGCCTGGGTTACAAACTTGTAACACAGAAACTCGGCGCCCGATCTCCACCTCCCATAATGGAGGGCGCCACCATGGGGAGAATCGTCAATGCGTTGTTTACTGAACATCCACAGCGACCGCCGGTTGACTTCGGACGAATAGAGGACGTTCCACTTTTCACTTTCGAGGAGCTGGAAACCTCCGTTCTCTCCCTGAAGAGATAACAAGGCTCCTGGCCCGGATGGGATTCCCGGTGAGGCTTTAAAGAAAGTATTTTCAATCAACGCTGACTTGTTGTTGAGAATGTAAAATGCCTGTTTGGTTGAAGGGGTGTTTCCGGCTCCCTGGAAAACAGCCAGGCTTGTACTGATCAGCAAGGGCAAAGGTGATCCCGAGCTGCCGTCGTCCCGCATGTTGGACATGGCTGGGAAGCTATTCGAGAAGCTGATCCGTTCCCGCCTGACTTCTGCCGTGAAAGCTGCCGGGGACTTATGCCCCCGTCAGTACGGCTTCAGAAAGGGACGGTCAACGATCGACGCTGTCACCGAAGTTCAGAGAGCTGTGGAGAGAGCCGAGAGCCACAACCATTTCTCCCGCCGAGTAGTGCTTCTTGTTACGCCCTATGTCAAGAATGCCTTCAACTCGGCGAGGTGGGTCGATATGTTGGATGCGTTTCGCAACACCTTTCGTATTCCTGCATATCTGTTGCGGCTCATCAAGGATTATCTACGCTCTCGAAGCCTGATTTATGACACGAGGGACGGAACGTGGACGATGGAAGTCACTTCTGGTGCCACACAAGGTTCAATACTCGGCCCGGATCTCTGGAACGTTGCCTATGACAGCCTCCTGAGGTCCGAGATGCCTGAGGAAACCACTTTGGTTGGGTACGCCGATGACGTCGCAGCTCTCATTGCTGTACGCAACGTTGAGCTGGCCCAACTGAAGTTGAACCGAGTTATGCGGGTGGTCAACAACTGGATGTCCGATCACGGTCTCTCGCTTGCTCTCAGTAAGACGGAGATCGTGATTCTCACGAAGAAGAGGATGGACACCGTCGTCCCACTCCGAGTGGGAAGGGAGGTGGTCACATCAACTCGTGCCGCCAAATACCTCAGGGTTATGGTGGACACAAAGTTAAGCTGGAGGGATCAGATCTTCCGTACGGCGGACAAGGCCGCTAAGGTAGTCACTTACCTTAGTAGGCTGATGCCCAATGTCGGGGGTCCCCGATCCAGCAGAAGATGTCTGTTGATGTCCGCGGTCCAGTCCGTGCTCCTTTACGGGGCAGAGGTGTGGGCAGGCGCTTTAGATAATTAGTGCTACAGGTTGCGACTCGCCCGGGTTCAGCGTCAAGCTGCACTCCGGGTGTGTTCCGCCTACCGGACAGTGTCCGAGCCTGACGTCCTGGTGGTCGCCGGAGTCATCCCTGTCAAGCTCTTTGCAGGGGAGAGGAAAGCGATTTATCAGAGACAAGGCGAGATCGGCAAGGACACGGCAAGAACAGAAGAGCGCTCTCGAACCTTCCAGCAGTGGCAACACAGCTGGGAGCACGACACCCGAGGACGATGGACTGCGTGACTCATCGAGCAGGTCCAACCATGGGTAGAATGGCTACATGGCGAGGTGGACTACTTCTTCACGCAGTTCCTGACAGGTCACGGCTATTTCAAGTCGTACCTGTACCGGATGAGCAAGACCGGTTCAACGGATATCATCTACTGCCCGGGTGTTCCCGATGACGCAGAACACACCTTCTTCCGCTGTTCGCGTTGGGAAAGGCCCCACCTGGAAGCCACAAGAAAACTCGGTGTTTTTTCGGTGGACATGGTCTGCCAAAAGATTATGGAGGATGAGGGCAACTGGGATTGTTTGTTACAGTTCGTCCGGGGCATCCTCCTGGAAAAGAAAACCGATCTGGACCGCGAAGTGGCCCAGATCCCTTGATCGAGCGGCTGGAAAAGGAGCGAGCCCCACGGGCGAAAGCCAAATCTAGGCCTAGCCTGACGTAATGTGACAAACAATTCCAGGTTAGATTGATTCCTAAAGAGTAGAGGAGGTTTTTTAGTGGGTAAACCCATTTTTAGGGGAGCCCCACACTACAGGCTGGCCACCTGTGTGCGTAATGCATTTTTCCGCCTCTCCCTCAAAAAAAAATAATAATAATAAAATAAAATATGATTTATTTAAGTATCTTCATAAGAATAACATTAGATTTATGAAAACATAGTATGGCAAAGCCCTGACATTTGACGGATTCAAGTAAGTAAAAAACTAATCTATTTTATAAAAAAAACCTTCCAATGGTAGTAAAAACTTTACCAATCTAGGTCAATATTGGTTTATTGGAGTGCTATTAACAATGCAAAACTGATATATTTTAAATATCTCCCATTCTCTTAAAATATGTTTTTCGTTCCACTGGCACTCTTTTGTGAGTGCCCCTTTCATTTTACAGCGCTAAAATTTGTTAGCAATTTTGTTAATAAAATATTTGTTTGCCAATTAAATATGTGGCAATTTAATCCAGGTTAATCTTCTTTACTTTTTATTCACCTTGCTTTCACCTTAAAAGTAATACTGTTATAAATCTGATTTTTTTCATGCCAGTCCAATATTTATATAAAACTGATTCTGTAGTCATTGAAAATAGTGTAAAACCAAATTCTACAAGTATTAATTATCACGAAATTTTACATATTCAATATATTATTTTATTTGAGGAAATCAAATGTTAATTTTCTCAGTTAAAACTAATAAGCAGAGACGACTACACGAAATCTATTTGTAATTTATATTGTTTGGAATGTTTGAATATAAAATATTTTGACAATAGCATTTTTATTGAATGCACAGTCAAGATATATTCACTGCCTTATTGGGATATGGTATCATCTATCATGTCATACGTCACCCACGGTTTCTTTCATCTTCTATTTATTTTTTGAATTAAACTAACCTTTGGACTTTTATTTTAAAATTAGTCATAGAATTGTTTTGATGTATCAGATGAGCCTCTAAAAAGACCTTTGACCATTATAAATCCTACAATGTTTAAAAAGCAAATAGGTGTCATATATTAACCAAAATTTAACTCATTTAACATATATATATACATATAATTCTGTAAGCGAAATTTTTAAGCAAAACTAAGATCGTTTTACAAATTGCAGGAATATGGATCAGGTCTCAAATTTAAGGTATTTGTCCCATCCACGAGGGAAAATTATCGGCGTGGCTATAAAGTTACCAGGAAATGGGAAATAACGTAAAACGTCCTCTGTAAGTAAAGCATGGGTATTATAAAAATGTCTGCAACGTGTGCATTAAAACGTGTGTTATTGTTTAATTTTGAAATGACAGACATATGTTAACATTAAAGAACTATTGAGGCGGCGACACACTACCGGACATTGCTTAGGACCGAACAACGAACGAAACCTTACACCGTGCAGGGAGGTAAATTTACTCCAAATATTTTACCGAAAAAGTCATCGGACCGAGCATCGTACCCGAAAAATTCACTGAGCAGGGTAAAGTAAGTTAAAAGAAAGAGCTAGAGCCAGATTGAATTAGATCGCTGGAGGATGTGGTATGGAGAGGTTAAAGCGTTCCATCGATATATACTACGCGTTCCATAGCTAGCATTCGAAGCGACGCTCAGGACGGCGTATGGAGGGAAAATTGACAATGACACACTACTCTACACCGCACCATACACCGGACGATCTCTTCTTTGATTTTTCACCAAAAAACGGCCTCCACAGCGCTCGGCTTGAAGTTTGGTACGGTGCTCGGTCCGGTAGTGTGTCGCCCGCCTTAATACCAATTGACAAAATATATATGGTATCTAGTACAGTGGTAATACTACAATAACACATTTTGTGAATTTGAGCGACTATAGATTTTACTTATAACCAACCTTACAAAATATTACAAATTGACTGCTGGTTTTCACCATCACTATAGTAATTTCAATTATGTTAAAACCCTAAAAAAATTACTGGTTTGCGCACTGGGTATGTATGCAAATAATAAAAATACATTCTGATTGTGATATGGGCGCAATAGGCGATGAACTGTGGTTTGAGAAACGCCTACTACTTTATTTACATTAATTTAAACGTGTTTTGGTTTGATTTAAAAAAAAAAAAAACGAGAAGTGTTAAATGATCGTTTTATATTGAGTGAAGGTGCGAAATTAAATCTTAAAGTGTATCAGTCAACGATGTGTTGGTATTCTGTTATCTGAATTTTCCCAGAAACCTTTTTGTAATTTTACAAATTGCAGAGTTATAGGAGATAAATATAACCAAAGGCGTTTATCCAACATACTAGGGAAATAAGTAGCAGTTCAAAAACATTACAACAAAATGTTAAATATATGAGAAATATATTTTGTAAAAGTTTCGACTGCAAAGAATTTTTCTGAGAGATCCTCTTGAAATATTCTTCATCTATAGTGATTATTTTTATTTTTTAATCGAGCGAAATCATCCATTCAATTTAGGATGAATAAGACAGTGAAATGGATATGATGGAGTATTGAAAATTTAATGACTCTGAAAAGGGGTTGTGAGCATCCGTCATGTTTTTATCATTCCTGCTTTTCTATGTTATAATAATAGCCTCATAACTCAAGAACTGTATGATTTATTCCAAAAACTTACTGTTCATTGATTGATATAGGTTTAACAGCAGACAGACTAAATCATTAAGAAATGGGTGGCTTAACACTAGGCCTAAAGGATTGTAAAGAGTGATATGGAGGCGAATGACCAATTCAAATTGAATTAATAAACTATAGGTGAAAATTAAATTTTCTGGAAACTTAGTGAAGTGAAATAGTTAGTAATAGTTAGTAGTAGTTAGTTAGTAAATGGTGGAAACTTAGTTTCTAATATGTTAACTTTTAGGGTACCCATATTTAGACAATACAAATTCTGAATTTTTTCCAAAGACTAATATTAACATTACATATTATTAAATTAACCATCCATAATACAGTTCGATTATATTAAATTCAGATTAAGGTTAAATTCTAGTCTGTTAGGTCAATTTCATTTACGTTTATGAAGTTAGGAACAAAGGTTCCATAACAAAGGTTATGGAATTTTCTATTTCCAATTCAACGTAAAATTAATTATAATAACCCATAGTTTAAGTTCCAATTATGATTGAGTTAAAACTTGTTATTTGTTGTTGGAAAATTGTTTTATAGAGGACTTACATATCAAAAGTTTCCGTTTAAACGCAAAGGTAAATTCTAAATCAATTCCCTCGAAATCCTTGTTGTTAACGAGACGCCTTGTGGTGGTATAACATCAGATGCAGGTTGCCGTTAAGTGACTTAGCTTGCCAGCTTGGCACTGATTCAACTGGAAACAGCATGGCACAAAATTAAGTTTGGTAATATAACCAATATTTAAGTATTTAATGTTGCTAGAACTCTAAATACCATAAGTCTTTTACTAGAGTCTTAAAGTTATTTGTATGTGGTCAAATAACAATTTTGTTTACCAGAAAACTTAATTTGTTTATATATTTTTCTCAGTTTTCTGATAGTCCCAGACATGTTAGATTTCCAGAAAAATAATCAATAAGCCCTCTAAAACATTTCATATTGTTTTAAAGATAATTTCAAGTTCATCTACTACCAATAAAATAAATATGAAGATTTTAACCACTCAGTAATTTTGGCCCTGTATGATATAAGAGACGTAACAACGCTAGATCACCCGGTGCTGCCAATCTCAACTTCATTTACCTAAGCTTAACTGATTTTTATACCAAGGCTTTGAACTAGTTTTTAATTTTAAGTTGTTTGATTTGCTATGTGGGTTGCACATTACATATATAAACATTTTTCCTTCATATGTATTTTCCAAACTATGTATTTTATACATCTTATTGTAAATTATCCAAGCAGCAATAAACTGTAAACATTTTACCAACTTCTATAGGTAATTAATGTTCAAAGTTTAAAAAAATACTCATTTTCTGTTTTAAACCAATGATTTTGTATTTATATTTAATTTAAAACCCATTTTGTTTAGCCCTGGAGCCGTATTCGAACTAAATAAGGATTTACCTTTAATCAATACACATGGTAGAGAACTTGTTAGTATAATTAATTATTATAGGCATAGACCCTATATGTATTCCTACACAAGGTATTTTGTTTGTTTAAGACAAGTGGTCTTCACAAGATGCTTTGAAACATTATTACTTAGTAGAAATCAAACTAGGATTGGAAAGCAATAAATAAACTTTACCGCTACACTATGTTTACGATTGAGACTTGCCCCTTAGAACACCCAACTTCTACCGAACTAAGCAGCGCAATAGTTTTGTTTAAGCTCGAGTACAATTAAGGTAATTCGTCATTCAACCTGTCGGTTAAAGTTATAAACTAAGAGTCATATTTGCCAGACTAAACACCATTTCACAAACATTTTCTATAATAGAAACAGAATTTGGGTATATTGAATGACAAATAATAATGTTAAATGTATAATTTCCAATATTGTTCTTTTATGAGTTGATAGACTATTGGTAAGATAACGTGCTTTTATATTTTGATTCATCAACATGATTTAGTGTTTTAAAATAATATTTTACTTATTTTTTATCTTAATACAATCGTGTTATAGCATAAAAACATGAATCAACAAATAATAAGTTTGAAGTTATAGTTTTATTTGAAAATGGATTATTCCATTTACGAAAGTTTAATATTTATCGAACAATATTAGAAAATACAGAGAAATAATTTTTTCAATGAGAAACTAAAACATTATTTAATTAGTAATCCTTTATATAAATTTGAGTAACTTCAACTACTATATGGTTAATTTATAATGAAAATGTTTATAGCTGTTCTATGACTATTTTTATAGCTTTAGACTAGCATAATGACGAAATTCTATGTATACCACTGTAGAAAATGTGAATAATTCAGATATGTGAATCTAAATCTGTCTCTGAAAGGTAATAAAAATAAATAAATAAAACACTATTAATACAATATTAGAGAATGTGTTTTTTTCTATTTGTGTTTTCTATATTGGTATTATTTTTTTCATATCGTCCTTGTTTGTCTTAACGTCATGATCGATGCAAATATTTAGCTATGGCTAACACATGTAACTGAATAATTTAATATCCCTAACCATCAATTGGATTGACTATATTCATTAGATTTTTGTTGGTTTACTGTTATATAAATTTACTGTAATGCATGATGTTAGATTGCTTGTCACGTTTCAATAAACAAAGTGATAGTCAAAAACATTCAAATCACAAGTGGCTTGATCTCCACAAATAAAACAACTCGTATTGAAACTTTAATCCTGTATATTGTTTGCGGTCCCCGACCGGCTATAAACAAACAAACAAACGCTTGACCAAACATTGAAACTCTAAACCGGAGCAATATAAAACACTTCACAAATTGTACCAGAAAAAGAAGTGTTTATTTATTAGTGTGCTGGTTTAACGTTTCAAGTATACACTGAGTCTAAAATTTATTTGAAAACCCATTATATGAAACATCTGTGTTATTAAAAACTGTTGCAATTTCATGATTCATAATAGCTTATACCGGTTTTTTTTATGCGAAACTATTGAAAATAACAATAAAAAGGGGCAGATACTTTTTTAACAATCTAAATTGCAAGTTTTTTTTTTAAGTTTTGAGAATATTAGTTTGATTGTAATAGTGTGTAAGGTAAAAAAATATAGTAATATAATATTAACTTGAATAAAATAAATAACACCATTCTTGCATTTCCAGCTAGTAAAAGTTTCATATTTGCTATCCAATTGTTAGAAATATTCACCAAACATAAAAACCTATACTATGAGTTAAGTTAGTTTTAAGTTGGATTTACCAAGCAATATGCTGCTTATTGAAAGGACAGGTGTGAATCGATTACGGATTTTCAATCAGCTTCAATATGTTTGGTTTATTTTTATGTTAATGAGTTGAAAAAATTAAGTTTAAGCAAGTGCATATTGATATTTGAACATTCATGCATATCCTGTTTTTTTAAAAATACTTATTATTCTCATTAAATTTATTCTTTAACATATATACTAAAACATCTTTCAAAGAGCGTCGTGTACAAATTATGAAAAAATCAATCCATGTTGCAAGAGAATATTTATTAAACTTAATCTAGAATATTATTTAAATATAATTATCTAGTTTGGTGTTACAAACTTTAATCATTTGTAAAAAAAAATATTTATATAAATGTTAAACAAAAAGATACACTGTAAATTAGCGTATGGTTAATATATATCTTCATAAAGATGCATAAGAAATAAGAATACATAACATTAAAATTACACCTGATACAAAAATACAGGATGAAAATTAAGTCTTAGGATGACTTTATAAGATTTAAACGACAAGACATATTACAACAAAATACCGGCTGGTAATATATAAGCTACTTTTATGATAAGTAATATATTCTTACTACCATACAGTTTGAATAGCTCTTTAAATCCAACCAGTCAACTATACATTTAAATTTATTTAAATTTAAATACCGGTATCATACATTTGCTTGGAGAGTGAAATTCAGTAAAGATTCAGAGAAACTATTATTAATTTTATGATCCAAATGAATGGCACAAAATGGTAGCTTACTATTACCAGTAACGGTAAGTAAAATTTCGTTGTTCAACTAAAACTGTAACAGGCCTAAGAATAAATAATAAGAATAATAAGTAATGAATACATAAATATATTATTTAAAACTGAATCATACCCTTTTTTGCAACATTTTACAATCCATATGAGGCCCCTATTCAGGATGCACTTCATCGGTATTTATTACATAAAATCTTGAAAAAAAAATAGTTTCATGAAGATTATTTTTGCAATAAATAATAAAATAAATTTTCTAACACATTAACCTAACTACTCAGCACACAGGATAGAATTGTTAGATCGTTAGAAAATGTTATACCTTTTCCTTTCGATCAAATGAAAACAAAAACGACAAGTGTTTTATCAAATTTGTAATTTATCGATTGAAGTATTTTTTGTTACACTTATATAGATTATCGTATTATTAGATCACATTATTGTTTCAGATTTGTAAATCATTCCAAAACGGTAAGATAGATTGTAATAGAAAGATTGTACTTCGATGGAATGAGTCCTACAATCAACATTGATAATTTTGATTCGGAATCTACTTGTATTATAATGAAACCTTGATTTTCATTACTTAGAAATAATCTAAAAGTTTTTATCCTCAAAACATAGTCAAAAGGTCGAAAATTATTTGTACCATACAATATTGTCATTCGTGTAGTAAGTCAATCCATGACAATTAAAATACGTCATACAAAGAAATACTTTTTCATTAACAAAAAGCTTCATTGATAAATTTAAATACAACAATCTCATTACAATACGAAGATAATATGACACTTTGTTTTCTTTATTTTAGTAAATTATTAATTCAGCACTAGGATGGCTAATATTTTAATTCTGTTCAAAAAGGATTTATTAATATAAAAACCCATTTAGACCTTTATTTTTCAAATACTGATCAATTCATTAGTACATATTCGGTAATATATTCAATGTTTGAATACTATACAATTTGAATATAACCTTAAATTCGACGAGTCAAATATAAATGTATATTCATTGTAGATTTAAACGCCATAAAAAATTCAGAGAAAACTATATTCACAGTTTTTATTTAAGTGGATTTTCAACCTTTAATGGCAATTTCTTTGCATTTTTTTACATTTTACAAATATTGCTTTTATTCTACATATTTTTCTAAGTGTGTGAATTTCCATGGCAATTTAACAAATTTTTGCAGAAAAGTAAATAAATGGAACGTTACCGTAGATACGCATACAGCACAAATTGTAAAAATTAGATTTTTAATCAAATATTTTGGTTTGGTCATCAAAAGTCATCAACCAAGTGGAAATTAAAATGAAACAAACAAAAATAAAACTGGATAGCAAAAGAAGGGAAGTATAGTGAAGGAAATGTTTAATGTAATAAGTACAGAGCTTAACTGCATACGTCTCTTCTAAGAACTCCATTTTCAAAAAATTAGACTTCCCGTGTTTATTGCAACTTAAAGTGAATCAAATCTAAAGTATTAGTAATAGAATAATGAGATTTTTACTACTATTTCTGTGTTACATGTTCAATATTCCATCTTATGTAAAACACTTTGACTGTAAAAATAACCATAAAAATGAGTTTTATGCAATTAAGTGAAAAGTTAAAAAAATTATAAAAATTGTTTTAAACTTTTTTTAGCTTATTAACTTATTTTACCTTATTTCCGATGAGATCATAGTTTCATCGAGTTGTAAGGAACAAAATTAAAAAAAAAAATACGCCAATTAGATAAAATAAAAAAATCAAAAACATCTAAATAACCATAGAAATTTATTCCGATATTTAAAATTATATAATACACAAAAAAGGGTTAACATATTTTCACCTCAAAAACTTATAACTAACAATTATAAAACAAACCTTTATTACTTTGAATTCTATTCAATTGAACTAACACCGAAATAAGTTGAGTAAAATATTACCGTTGCATACCCTGTCCTTTCCAGACCCAACATATTGCTCTATAAATCCAACTTGAAACTAACTTTCATGCAGACTCCTGCACAAGTTCGTTAGGTATTCGATGGACATTCTATGAAAATACAAATTTAGAGCAAATATTAAATCTAATTAGAGATGTTTTTGTTTAACACAATATTTAAATATTACCAACATGAAAATAATGGTATTTATAATATCACATAGATAAAAGTCAGTTTAATACAATTTGTGGTTTTTCATTGTAGCTAGTTACGAAATTACTAAATAATTATAAAACTAAAAACCATGACAATTATATAAGTAGATTATATAAGTATAAATTATACTTAATTATATAAGTATAAAATAAATTTTATTTATAAATATTTTTATTAAACTTTATACTGGAGAATATGAATATTTATATAAATCAAATTAAAGCAAAAAGACAAAACAACTAATTAATTTGTTGAATTGCAATTTTGAAAAATAAGTATTAACAACGATTAAATCAAGCTATTAACTATAGAAGTAGAATCTAAGTGTTACATATTCAACATTTGGTTCAAAAAATATATGCCAGAGTGCACCACCCGTAGGAAAATATTATTGCACCATAAAAGACGAGTGAGCGGAGCGAACGAGCTCGTCTTGCACAGAAGCAAGCCTTTTTGCACTTGGCATTGAAAAAAATCGTTTGTTGATGATATTATTATTACAATGAATCCCTAGTTTGAGTTTACCAAACAAATGCTTTTTAACAGCAATTAGAAATACTATGAAATTCTCTTCGTAGGAATGAGAATAATTATAAAATAAATAAACTTAATGTTCCTTATTTGTAGGTAACGGCTAGTTCAACTAACTACACCAACTAATGCACCGACACAAATCAGACGGATATGTCAGGTGTCAAGCTAACACAGACTGATTAAACCATACTGTGATTACATATACACCGGCACCCCTATTGTGTGGTTGATTATATTAGTAAACCCTACAGCAAATATAACTATGATCGAACACCAAACATATTTAATTAAATTTCGGAGTTTTTTTTTATTTCCCAGTAATAACAATGCATATAATTCGCTGACAATATACAACCAAATTAGTTTGCTTCACAAATCTGGGATAATTATCTCATAATTGTCATAATATATTGATATGTTACTGAAATTCTGTATAGTTAAACAAATTCTATGTAATTGCGACTTTTTTGTTAACTAAATATTGTTGATAAAAATTGAAAGCAAATGTACTATCAAGATGAATACAATTATTGAATGCACCACGTTTTCTAAAAGAAATGTAAGTTTCGTATAACATTGTGAAAGTAAAGTAAACAATATCGACTATTTATGGATTAGGCGGTCAACCTCCAAACGGTTAACCTCCTCAACCCAAGACCGCTTGATCCAATAGTCGTTCCTGTTCGCTTTAAACCACATTATTTTCAAATTAATATCAATAGAAACAAAAACATGAATTATAATAGAACAAATTAGCTGATGTTCGAATTGCTTAACTTTCACTATATCACGACTATCGTAAAATGCCGATCTTTCGTCTAGAACCCGTATAACAAAGTGACTCCTTTTCACAATGAACTCGTTATTATTGGTGCTTATGGCATTGGTAGCAGATAAATAATAATTATTTTATAACTCAATATCTGTTCAACCGTGTTGCAAAGCGATGACAGTATATTTAGAATAACAAAAACGTTTATTTGAGTCATAAAATTATAATTCGTGCGTACTAGTAACATTACTGACAGAATTTTCAATGCTCAATTCATGAAAAAATATTCATTACATTAATTATTCATGTATATAGTATTTTATTCGCCACTTTAAAAAAATAAAAAAATACATTTATTCCTAAAGCTAGTTAGTTATTCTTTGAAATTAAATCCTAATTAATGATGCACAACTAAGCGTAAATCTATTTACATTGCACTGAATAAAAATATACACCACTAAGAGCAATAGTTAGTTGATTAACATAAAATAACTCTTATCGGGAGTTGTTTCAGTCTCAAATAAAACCACACCCAGTGGAATTCGAGAATCAAATGTCGTTTTTCTCATGTGGGAATAAACAAACAGATTATACGGTATGTGATTAAACACAAAGTCAAATAATGCATGTCCTCCACACAATTTCTCATATTTATCTCTATATTGTTCTTCACAATGGATTTTTTAAGATAAAATTAATAATACTTGTTGAAGGGAGGGTTTAATTAATCTATAATCAAAGAACAGTTTACTATAAGACCTTCATATTAAAATTTCTAACGTCGTGAATCAATAATAAACCCCTTTGAACTACAATAGGTACATTTATTACATGAAGCCCTTGTTCTACAAACATATACTCGTAGTTTCACCATGAGGGGCTAAGGAATGTTGATGTAATCAATCTACACCAATAGGAAGGAAAAGACTCTGATAAGGACAGACATAATTTATGGTTGTGTTGAAAAAATGTACTTCAACTATCAGACAAACTATCGTAGATTTAAATAAAATTAAAAACAGACGAAATAACAAGTAAAAATAGGTTATACTATCTTAAAAATTCTATTTTAGACGGGCTTTCCACACAAAACCCACATACCTTGTTTTCAAAGTCACTTCGTGTTATTAGGTGAACGATTAAGAGATCTTTTCCTTTTTCACTCATTTCCTGTTTATAAAAGCCTTTTTTATGGAGAATGTTTCAAAATTAATTTGGCTCGGAGAATAAAACTTGACTACATTAGGAAGAACCGGGAAACTAATGTTATTTGTATTATAAGATGAAGCAAAATCAACTGTTTTCAATATAATGTTATTAATGATTCAATATTTTACTAAAACATGAATTGTAATAGAACAACTAGCTGTTGTGCGAATTGCGTGTTTTTTTCCGTTCCATTACTGTATAGCAAAACTTCTGGAACTTCAGGAAATTCTGATCTCCGTAAAACAAATCAAAATCCCCGGTTGCTCGGTTGGAGAATTTTTCTACCTTATCTAACTTCACTGCTGGATAGATTGCCTGCTAGTTCGTGGTTGTAGTGAATGTAAACTGATCTTCCTTTGTGAGATCTTACAGATGCCAACCCGATCTAGATGCAAAGCACAACCGTCCACTGCCCGTGATATTAACACGATTAAAACAATTATGATTTCAACATTTCCTCTACCATCTACGGAAAATCAATAAGCGTTCGAAGAAATCAACTACCTTTGGTGTATAAAATATCTTTCAGAGTTTTGGTTTTCTGTCATGCATTATAAAACAAAGTTTAAATTAAAAAAATAACAATTTATATGGTTGATTGATATATTTATACATTTGATAGAATACAAAAATTTTTTAACACTGCTTTCCGCTATGCGATTGGTCAGCTCGTTGGAGTTGCTTGAGCGAAATTGGATACGCAGCTTTACAATTTAATTTAATTTAAATATGTAATAATTTAATAATTATTAATTTAACAATGTAATAATTTTTTTGATTTACTTTACATATAACAATTCTAAAACAAGTGGAAGGAGCTCTTTGGAAAGAAAACAGTTAATGGTGTATGTATTAACGTCAGTTATTATTAAATACGAAAGTTTAATTTTTTATATAGTAATTATTTTCGTGAAACTATATTGGTGGTAAGAAATGATTTGTTACCCAACACGTGATCCTGGACTTGGTCCAAACTGTCTTTTTGTTTGAGATAATATATGACTTCTAAGCATGGTGATAATCTTTTTTAAATAGTATATTATTAAGAATTAACATAACTAAGTGTACTGAAATTATTCAATTCACTTTATTTAATTTATAACATAAATTATTAAATATTGTGCTTTTATTTCTATTTTCATAAAATGGCCATTTCTATTAAATTAACTTAAACTAGTTTAGTTTCAATTTTGAAAATAAAAATAACAAACGGTAAGCACATGAAAGGAGTATGTGATATGAAGTCGACTATGGTAATAAGACATTTGACGCAGAGATTATTTGTAAAACTAACATATTTTTAATAACCCTAAAAATTTAAAACTTGTAACCTGATGCAAATTTTAAAGCCCAGGAAAACAAAAACAAAAAGTTACAAACGTAAATAAAACTAATAAAGAGCTTTCTAAGAGTCTTCAGCTGTAATTATATCTTTTGCTTCTTTCTTGGTGACTGGCTAGAGTAATCAGTCCAGTTTTTCCAAATACACCCATTTTTCATGTAAGTTATACTTATTTTTTACACGATTTACTTAATGTTTAAACGTACTTAAATTGGCACCATATCCTAATGTTGTGACATGAAACATGTATTTGCAATTCAAAATGCATAACAAATGCATACGTGGTGGATAATCTCATAAGTATCATGATCATGGGAATATGCATAATTTTAAGGGTCTTACTACAAGTTTGGGTACCCTATTTTTATATTATAAAAACGTAAATTTTATTTAATTTTTCTGTAATTGTAAATACGTTTAGTAAGAGGAATTTATTTATTCTTATGATACTTCCAAAGTTCAGCATTGTTACTTAAGAAAACTCAAAATGGTTTTACCTTTAAAATGTAAGTGTCTAAGTGCACTGTGACCGGGTCGCCGAATAACAACTCGAAGTAAGCTACTAAATTAATATTTTATTACAACAACGACATTCACATTACAATGGTGAACAGAGATGAACAAAACATTTAAGTTACACGACATACAATTCGCGGCAGGTAATTCACAACGACCGAGAGCTAAGTTATCAGTTACAAGTTAAGATTGAATGATTTAAACTGGGGGGGGAAGGTGATGCGACCGAGCTTTAACCCGTCCCGGGGCCGAAGCCCCGGGTGGTTGATATGTTAATTAACTTGAGGTTACACGCGGACTACCGACAGTACCGACTGACTACCGACAGCTGTCCAGCTGTCCACCACCACTTCTCCCCTCCAGGGAGGGGGAAGCCGCTCACGTGCTCACCTTTACCGTCTGGTGCTGCCCCTAACGGCCAAAATCAACATTACTGTAACTTGTTGCACCGAGTTGGCCTGGTTTTCCAGGCCACCGGAATAATCCTCGTCAGCGTCAGCGCATTCTCGGTTGCTGCGCATATCTGGGACAAGTGTTGAGTCTAGCTGACGGAATCATTTCCTGGGAACATAGTCCGTTGTTCCATTTGAGGCCAAAGCAATTTCAACATACCCGACCCTATATTTTATTATTAATAAACAGATTAAATCTAGTGACGGTAAAAAGGCTTATAATAGGGTGGGTGTAGATGCCTCATGGATTAATAGTATTTAAACGGTCTAGGGGTTTTTTTGGCCCGTCACATTCCTCACCCCCTTAGGCCATGCTGCCCCCAGCATGAGGTAACAGCACGAAGCAACTGGTGAAGAAGCGCTGCACATGGCAAGCTCTCAACCTCCATAACATAGTGTCTTTTTTTCCCCTTGCTTCCAGCCAGCCAGGCTCAACATGGTGCCCTGGTTCAGTTTAGAATCCCTCCGATTTAAATACGAAAAGCAAAAAAAAAAACAAAAACAGAAAACAACGAAGAACAACGATTGGCTTCGAGCGTCGCCACCTTCCCCGTACATTCGTGTGTGATTAAGTAAGTACGGTTCATGCGTAAACCACTACAAATATACGATAATTTTTTTCAACCGTTCTAAATTGAAAACAAATGTACAAAATGTGACCTTATTTTAACACATACAACTTCTATAAAATCTTCACATCGCAACGTTACACATTACTCTAACATCTGGGAACACCTAAAAATCTCAACAATTCCTTAAACCTAAAAATTCCTAACAGATCTCAACAAATTGTTAACTTACATCTAATAATTCCCATAATAAACACGACAAATGGTTTACAGCAAATTAAAATTCAACAAATAAAGAGCAAATGAATGAGTAAGTAACATCGAGCAAGATCAAAAATAAACAACCATCAGAAAGTTACTCACACGGAGGGCACGTAGAGCAACTAGGGAGGATCAGAATATTACGAGCATAATTTAGCACCGGTGTTGCCAAGAGTAATATTTTTTTCCGAATGGATTAGAACATGTTTTTATTAATGGATTCCCCTTAGTTTGACTCCACGTCCCTAACCTTAGCCTACACAACATCTACGGTATAATGCTATACATCCTCCCTTAAAACACACAAGACACCTAAGAATACATTACTTAACAGCCCTAAGGTTACAAATGGCGTCATAATGTTTGAGGCCCATATCATCGCCTCAAAAAAAACACGCCACGATACACACGTAGTCACTAACACACATATTTATCTCTTAAACGGAAAGCTACACAAGTACACAAAACTACAAACTATCATCGACACAAGTTTATGAAATTACAAAGGATAATGACGACTCAGGGGGTCTAACAACCAGGGTTGAAGGTGCCGGCAAACCCTCAAACAAGGTATATTTGGCTTCTTAGTAGCCTCAGGTTTATTTAAGCTAGGTGTCACCTAGTCCATATTAACGGATTGCTAAAATAATCTTGTCCGGTCCCAGGCCAAGGGTATGGTCCAGTAATATTAGTGTGGTTGGGAAGGACGGGTCAATTCAGGTAGTTAGTTGGACCGCAGCTGCTTACATTCCCATACTGCCTTGGTTCTTGGACCGAACGTAAAGAAGTTAAATTCACTTCTCCTTTGCCTTTGAAAAAATCTAAATTGAAACTTGTATAATTTCCCTTTAATATTTACTTGGTTCTGAATAAACTTTATTCTCAGACCCCATCGTCAAGTCAACGTAAATTAATATTTAAGAAAACAAAGAAAACACATCAAAACAATAAAATAAATTAGCTTAACACTAAACTTAATTAACAACGGAAGAACTAGCGATTGGTGGGGGAGGGGCCCCCAAATGTGTTTGCAATGAACCGCGGAGCGAGTCTGTTATCCCCTCTAGTCTATAGCTTTTTTTAGAAGAGAAAACGCACATCGCGTAGTTACTTTAAATCGCACAACAAGTCCCGTCACTTGCAGGTTTACTGACACCATTCGGCTTTGGCGCAGGCCGAGCAGGTCGTCGGAAGGCGTCCATAACCAAATCACTAATCCACATCGTCAGTTCAAAAGAATACTACTGATGCTACTTAATTTGTTTCCGGAAAGTCTCTGGAGCTCCATTAATTCTTAACTGCGCAGGACTTACGCTACCCAGTGGGCTTGTAGTCGTAGCCAGCTAAACTCTGCAACCACTATGTTCCCTGGGGAAGGTCGCATCTCCACCTCGCGAGGCACATCTCGGCCAGCCGTTGAGTCGGTGGTCCGGCAGTGCAGCTATGCTCTCTGCGTTGTGTCACGCTGACTCGGAGCCACGGGACTGCTCTGCGTCTCCACCTGAACAAACAAAAATAAAGTTAACCCCCTTTCGACGTCCTTAAAAATACAACAACCTCACAATTCATTCTCCATCACGCGAGCAATGTCTGGGGCGCAGGGGCATACTACGAACTGTACACCCCTTTGAGCACAGAGCAGCTCAATAGGCCTATTTCATCAGCGGTCCTCTCTCAACCAGGACATGTCCAAATACTAAGAGCAAGGTTACACCCATCTCCGCTCTGCGAGCTATGTCTGGGGTACAGGGCCTCTCACTCGCCCTAAACGCCCAGAGCAGCTCAATCTCACCAGGGACCGGACTCTCCATATCCGTCCCAACCACAGCCACGCCGCTCGCACAGGCTGGAATACTTCAACTGGGGGCACCACACCCACACATGATCTACTTTATTTCACCGTGTCCCCCAGATCACAGAATCACAGGGGCTGCTGACAAGTCAGGCAGGCATCCTGAATTCACTATTGTCATAACCCCAAAATCAACCGGCAGCTCACACAATTCCTCCCACCCTCACTTCCCAACTAGGTGTTTCTGTTATTATTAAAAAGTACAAATCGACACGTAGGCTTATGCTTCATAGAAAAAAAACTTTTTAGTCAAAACTGTAACTAAAAAAAACTGACAAGTTTACTATGGAGAATGGTGACTTAACTTGAATCGGTAGCTTACTTGCTTGCAAAAAAAAAGATATTTATTATTTATCATGAATTTCCACCCTGGAAACTAAAAAAACCCATTATTTCCCACTCTACCAATCCTCTACCCACTTAAAACCTCAAATCCACTTGCTGCTAGGTAGAGGGCCTGCAATTTTAGCAGGGCAATCTCCCATTATTGAGCACATTTCACATTAGGCCATAAAAGCCGTTCAACCTACCAACAACATTCTGAATCCCTCAGCTCTCATTTGCCACAGAAAAAAAACAACAGATTAAAAAAACTTATTACTTATCAAGAATTCTTATCCCGGAAACCAAAAAAAAACCACTATTTTCCTATTTACCAATCCTTTACCCACTTGAAAACCTCATATCTACTTTGCTACTGGGTAGAAGGCCTGCAATTCTAACAGGGCAATCTCCATTGAGCACTTGCTTCACGTGTGTCAGGTCCCCAAGACCATCTGACATCTGACCTACCAGGAACACTCTTACCCTCTCAACTCTAGTTCACCATGCTGTCGGCTGCACAGAGCAGGCATGACACTCGGGATATTTGTTGTACAATAAGTACAAAGTAAGTACACAACCATTTTCGGTACCCGTTACAAGAAACTACACTTAATAAAGAAATAATTCATGTGAATGGTTTGTAGCCAGATTTGTTCGTACTCACGCTTAACCTTACTGTACTTCCTTGGTAACACATTAAACTGAAAAATTACCCACTGGTTAACCAGTCAAGTCACCACCCCAATTCAACATAATCCTCCAAGGTCTATTATTAGTATAAGTAAATAAAGTAGGCCTATAGCCTATAAATTTATTAAAAAAAAACAAAGTCATACTTTGATTGATACAAGAATTTATACTTAGGCTTGATCCTTGTGTTTCCCGGACGAGTCCAACGCAGATTCCCACTGGCTTCCAAAGAGCGCAGCGAGTGCAATTATCCGGAGCTCTTGCCAAGAATTAGCTACAAGTGCAACCTACCTCTAACAAAAAAATATTTCATTAAATAATCAGTACATAGCTCATCCTTAATCCCTCAAATTCCAACAGCCTACAGGGAGAAATTGAGAACCAGTAACAATTCAACACAGAACTTCTAACTGAAAGAACACTTTTTAATTTCCACCACAGTAAAAACAACCTATTCAGTCAGTAACAAACCAATATCAACGGCACCATTAAACGCTTTAACCCCTCTAAAATTCCTCGGTTAAATTACAACATAAGCTGGTCACGTCCAGTAGGTTCATTTACTACACGCTACCGACGGTGAGCACAACATGAATCTCAACTTTCCCCCCCTCATCAAGTATCGCTCAATGAACTTATAAAATTCACCAATAGTTCCTCGTTTAAACATAATTGACTTCCCTGCCCCCCTTAGGAAAAAAAGGTAATTTATTATAACATTTCTAAAGCAGTTTTATCCCCCGGAAATGAATCAACAATAGTTATAGGAGCAATCGGTCCGCCACTACAGAAATTCCCATTCCCAGTTATTGCAGTAACCAAATACCGAATAGGCTTAGGCCGAGCTTCGAATCCAGATCTTATTTTAATTTCAAATTTCATCAAACACTAATTTAATTAAGCTAGAACACTACTACAACACATTCAAAATTCCACAGGCTCAGGCCTACTAAAGATAACCTCCCTAACTTAACCCAATTTTGCTTGCAAATTTCGATAAATCCAAGTTAGTCCGCCAATCAATCCTATAATGTTCTAAAGTAGTAGGCCTAAAAAAATGGCTGAATTAACTCAATACCCATGAAAAAAATTGCTAGGTAATGCTAATTTAATTTCCGCATCGCCTTCCCCAGCGATTGGTCTGAGGCACAAAACCTAACCTCTAAATTTTCTTCCCCGTGCAACAGGTGCAATTCACTTACTTCTATCAGATGCAATAAATAACAATGCTATTTAACTAAAACTCCCAAATATTGATCACCAACATTAGTTATTATTGTTTCAGAAAATAAATTTATTTCACATGATGAGATGAGTTAGGCTTACAAAACAGGAGGTTGGTTGCAAAATTAGGCTAGGCCTACTTCAAAACCAGGAAAGATTTAAACTTAATTACTCCAATTTCCAAAGGATTAGACAAAACAGAATGTTTGAAAATGCAACAAATGCTTTTATATTAAATTTTAACAGGCCTGCCGCAAAGAAAAAGAATTTCAAACATAAACAATAAAAAAATTTAAATTAATTTGTTTACTCACCAAACACTGCATCGCTCAAGTTGTCGATCTTCATCCAGTCCAGTGGGAGACTATTTAGCAGATTCGAACGAAATTCGAGCGAAGTTTTAACTAACGAAATTAATAAAATTTAATAAATTGCTGGTACCGTACGTCCGTACGTGTAGTAGCAAAAAACGAAAACGGACTTTTGAACCGAGTTTAACACCTGACACCAGTGTGACAAGGTGGCCGAATAACAACTCGAAGTAAGCTACTAAATTAATATTTTATTACAACAACGACATTCACATTACAATGGTGAACAGAGATGAACAAAACATTTAAGTTACACGACATACAATTCGTGGCAGGTAATTCACAACGACCGAGAGCTAAGTTATCAGTTACAAGTTAAGATTGAATGATTTAAACTGGGGGGGGAGGTGATGCGACCGAGCTTTAACCCGTCCCGGGGCCGAAGCCCCGGGTGGTTGATATGTTAATTAACTTGAGGTTACACGCGGACTACCGACAGTACCGACTGACTACCGACAGCTGTCCAGCTGTCCACCACCACTTCTCCCCTCCAGGGAGGGGGAAGCCGCTCACGTGCTCACCTTTACCGTCTGGTGCTGCCCCTAACGGCCAAAATCAACATTACTGTAACTTGTTGCACCGAGTTGGCCTGGTTTTCCAGGCCACCGGAATAATCCTCGTCAGCGTCAGCGCATTCTCGGTTGCTGCGCATATCTGGGACAAGTGTTGAGTCTAGCTGACGGAATCATTTCCTGGGAACATAGTCCGTTGTTCCATTTGAGACCAAAGCAATTTCAACATACCCGACCCTATATTTTATTATTAATAAACAGATTAAATCTAGTGACGGTAAAAAGGCTTATAATAGGGTGGGTGTAGATGCCTCATGGATTAATAGTATTTAAACGGTCTAGGGGTTTTTTTGGCCCGTCACAGCACAATCATTTTAGTTAGTCACACATATTTCAACAAGGAGGTTACAAGGGTAACTGAAGCAAAAATATTCTACACGTGTGTTAGCAGCTTGGAGGTAGTAAAGCTTTCCTTGTGTTCATAAGAGCTTACCACATTATAAGTTTGTTGAAGATTGTTATGCTAAAAACATTCGTACTTACAAAAATATTATGAATGTAATGACAGTGAGCATGTTATATTTCTTTTTAATTTCTCAACATCGAATTATTATATTAAAAACTACGATATTAAAATTTTTTACTAAAATAATTTATAACCCAACTATAAAATTTAATATAGACTGATACTGTTTATAATTTAAAAATTATTTGTTAAGTGTGAATAATAGTTATTTATGCAACAAGTGCGGAAAGTGCCGATTTGCTGCACTCAGGAGAAATGTTTATGCACGAGCCGCAGGCGAGCGCGAAATAATTTCTCTCGAGTGCAATGAAGGCCCTTTTCGCACGAGTTGCATATTAAATTTACTGTCAAATATTTCTTATATAAGTATAGACGTTTAATATTCTGGTTAAAATACCGACTATGTGCGGTATCCCTGTCTCAAGATAGTGATATATATTTTTCATCACACTACATCGATGTCACCTGTTTTCGACTCTCGTTTCTACCGTCGAAACACCTGTTTTGCCGGCCTAGGCCGGCAAACCTTTTCCGGCCTAGGCCTGCAAAATCAGCTGGCCTAGACCTTACATAAAAACATTCACAACACGTTGTACCACAAAAACATGTGACTGCAACAATGAAATGAATTGGTTGCCTAGCAACCGGGAACACATTGCATCCCGCTAGATTAGGTTAGTAGTTATGCTTGGCTTAGTTGTTTGGCTCTGAATAAAATATTTTTTCATTAGTATTACATTTATTGCATTGTGTAGTGTGATGAAAAATATCGTTCGTAACTCGGGCCGAAAGCGTTTTGCCAACCCTCGATCGTTTCAAGTTCTCGACTTCGTCTCGAACTTGAAACACGATCTCGGGGCCGGCAAAACGCCACTTTCGGCCCTTGTGACGAAATATACTATATGATAGCCTGTATTATGCAATTCCTAAATTTAGTTAAAAATTCATTGGATTTTTCATGCAGAAGATTTAACGCCACTGTTTTAGCAGTCTTAGCAAGATCGTCAGGGAATAAGTCATTTAAATCACTAAAGTCACTGTCATAGTTGATCATTGCGCACCTAACTTACACCTGTAGCTGGTTTGTAAGTTATGTTTATGTTGATTCAATCGAAAACGACCACAAGGACAATAGATCAGATGTTTATACACAGTGTTGCCAACTTAATTCCTGACTAATCAACGTTTACTTGCTGGCTTGCTTCACCTTACCGCTGTGGCCACTAAACCAAAGTTGGTTTTTTTGGCCTCCGCAACGATACGCCTCCACTCTTCTCTGTCTTCAGCTTGTTCCTAGGTTACTCCCATTCGTCTGAGGTCTTTTTGGACTTGGCCCTACCATCTTAATTTTGGTCTTCCTAGTGGTCTACTGCCTGCTGGTCTCCCTTCAAAAACGTCCTTAGTAAGGGTGTTTTCTGGTCTTCTTGTTCTTCTTGACCTGCCCATCTCAATCTTCGACTTTTAATAATAGCTACAATGTCGGGATGTCCGTAAAGGTCTTTTAATTCTAGATTTTTACGGATTCGCCAAATATCATTTTTATTAATTGGACAATATATTTTTCTTAATACTTGGTTCTCAAAGACCATAAACTTTTTTTTCTGAGTTTTTGCTCAAGGCTAAATTTTCCGTTCCATATAGGAGTACCGGTTGTATTATTGGCGGTTCTTACACGGTCAATACGGATCGCGATATTAGGACCGTGATCCTGGATCACGATACGGATTGAGTGTGTAAAGTAAAATATTGATGGAATTCATGGATCGCGATATGGATCACGATATTGAAATTCATCAATATTTTTCGTCAATATAGCGATACGTATTGAGCGTCTAAGGTACGTTTGAGATCCGGTATTGACATTTCCAAACCTTTGCAATGAATTTATTACACGCTTTCAATCAGCTGATTGTAAACACACGAGGTGTTTTGTCTAAATGCAGAAGGAAAGCAAAATCTCATAATTAGGATTTGGTTTACTATGACCAGTACATAAAATCTTATACAATTATAATGTATAATAATTTAAATTGTTAGGAAATAATACAATACTATAATAATGAAGCTATACCGTTTTATAGTTGATGCATGAAAAAGTATAAATTTTATTGAATTGTTTAGTACTAGGCCTATATCTAAAGATACTTAATGATGTAATAACCGCTGATAAATTGGACAATTATAACGTTTTAAAAAGTACATTTTATACATATTTTGTACCATCTGCATATTATAGCGCTCCACTTGCACGAATGGTGCCGTATCCGTTGCCAATAGCAACGAGTCGTTGGTCTTTAAAGCTACCTTCAATTGTGTGATTTTAAGCGAATTTATTTTGTTGGGAAAACTATATTGCTGTGGTGCCGAAGGTTGGGTATTAAGCCTTTCATTATGTCAACCTTTTACTACGTGGTCTCCAGATGTCAAAAACCTCATTCATTACAGTTTTTATGAATGTGTATATTTACTTTTCTAGAAACATATATAAAAATGTGTATAAATTCCGTGAGCCCAGTAAACCTGTTAGCGGAACGTCGGATTTATATCAAACTTGATCTGAAGTCGTGTGGCTATGTCTACTTTAATTAGTTATGTCGATTGGGATCATGAGATTATAGAAAATGGGCGATATACAGGGTGTCCCATTAGTAAAGTGCCAAACTCCGGGAATAGGTTATATGGGTCAAAATACTTTTACTAACAATATTAATACAAATGTGTATTAGCAAAATCACAGTATTTTTCGTAAAATGTTTTGTAGTGTATTTTAGAACGTATATAAATTAGTTATACTGCGCTAGATAAGTATATTACTATTCTGTAATTTTATGAGTGCCAAACTTTGATATACTTTCAAACATTTCCTACCTGTGGTCTATTATGAAACATTGTAACATACATCTATTTTATTATCTGTTGGTTGTTTACTAGGGAAATAAATACTTTTTCATAAATCATTGCACACTCAATTTTCATTGTTAATATTTCAGTCCTTGAACAGAAACTGCCGTTAATAACCTGAAGTTTGAACGTAAATGTGAGCTTCTCACGACTGAATTGCACGATTGATTGCATGCTTTTTTATGCATCTTAATTAAAAAAATATCCACATTTCCTTTCGTTACACGGTATTTAAGTGTTAAAAAGATCTTCTAAATTTTGTAACTTGCCAGCAAATTAAAATTCCCAGTGGTTGTGCTTATTGTAACATGGGTCAAAAATGACTATACTTTTCCCGTTTTTGCAACCATTCCTTCACCCGCCGCTTGCGTTTAACCCTCCTTTTAAGTGATAAAGCAATCAAAGTTGCTGCAAAGGCTTTTCTGTTGTTTTCGTCCATAACTCAAACGGCAACTGACAACAATCAACTGATATTGAGCTACGATCCACATGACGGAAGTATTGATGTGTGATCCATATTGACCATGTAAGGTTTAGCTAATAAAATAATATTGTCAATATTTATCACGATCCAGATCATGATCCGTATTGAACGTGTAAGAACCGCCATTGTGTGGTAAATTCTTATCTTTGTAGTTTTTGATATTTGTTTGGAGCTTAGAATTTTTTATAGAGACCAGAAACTTTTCCTTGCTACTCTAAGTCTGCTTTCTACTTCAATTTATTCGTTGTTGTCTTCGGTGAATTTTACCCCTAAATATTTAAAATCAGTAGTCCGAGGAAACTCAATATCATCTACTTGAAGGTTCAAATTTTCTACTTGATTTGCTCTTGAAATAATTAAGTACTTTGTTTTTTCCTCATTGATCTTTAATCCTACTTTCCTGGTTTCTTCTCTTAGTTTTAGTAGTAATTGTTTAAGATCTTCTTTGGTTTCTGGTACAAGGGCCACATCGTCAGCAAATGCTAATACGTTGACTTTGGTTCCTACAATTACTCCTTCTAATTTTCTGGTTTCCTGAAGAGCTTCTTCTACTATCAAATTAAATAGATTGGTGAAAGCCCATCACCCTGCCTTACTCCTGTGGTTGTTATAAACTCACTGCTATATTCATTTTCTATCTTTACCTTGTTCCTTGTATCCGAGCAACACAACTTGATTAAATTAATTAGTTTTTTAGGTATTCCGAATTTCAACAGAATCTCCCACATCTTTTTGCGAATGATACTATCATAGGCTTTGTGAAAGTCTACAAATAGTATATGTGTTTCTTTGTTGAGTTCCCAACATTTCGTTATGGTCTGTTTTAGGATGAATATTTGGTCAGATGTTGACCTGCCACTGATGAATCCCCCTGTTGATCCTTGATTACTTCTTCTGCATAGATTTTCAGTCGGTTTAGTAGTAATTTCGAGAAAACTTTGTATGTGGTGTTTAAAAGTGCAATACCTCGATAGTTCTTACATTCATGTTTATCACCCTTCTCATGAATCGGTACTATCACAGCCTTTTTCCAATCGTTTGGTAACTCCTCATCCCTCCATATTTTCTTTATAAGTTTGTGTAATCTTTGGTGTAGAGAATCACCTCCAGCTTCAAGCAATTCTGCCTCGATTCCATCACAGCCAGCCATATCATTTCAAATTTCCCATTTTTGAGACTTTTAATTACATGTTTGGTTTCTTACAGGTTAGGTTCCTCTAGGAGGGGCTCTACATTATAATATATATCATCTTGATTGTCTACACTAGGGTCTTCTATATTTACATTAAGTAGATCGTTAACGTAATTTTTCCATATGTCTAGTGTTTCTTGTTTATCACATGTCATATCACAGTTGGTTATTTTAATACCTTTTTGTGGTAGTTGGGCTATATCCTTTTTGAAAGAATCTGATAGTTCTATAAAAATCTTTGGCATTATTATTGGTTCGGTCATTTTCAGCTTTGGTTATGAGATCATTTACATATTTTGGCTTTGCCGTTCTTAGGGTTCTGGTTGTTTCTCTAGATGTATTTTAAAATATGTTTTAAGTTTGTTCGGACGGATCATTAAGATGTTTTAATTTGATTTCTTTTCTCTTCTTTACCAGATCTACACAATCTTCTGTTACCCACGGTTTTTTGGATTTCCTATTTCTTCGTAATCATAGTACTTCTTCGCCTGTTTCTTTGACGATTTTCTTAATACAGTTCCAGTTTTCCTCAATACTTTGGGTTTCTTCAATCCTTTCAAGAACTTCAAATCTATTCGACAATGTCAGCTAGAATTTCTTTTGGATATTCTTGTCTTGAATTTTTTGTGTGTAAATTTTTTCTTCAAATTTGTTTACTTCTCTTTTTAATATTGAAATTTTTTGCCTTACTTTCACTAGTATTAAATAATGGTCTGACCCACATTCAGCTCCTCTGAGGCTTCTTACATCTGTGATACAATTCTTATTTCTTTTATCAATCAGAATGTGGTCAATCTAATTTGTAGTTCTTCCCCCTGGTGATATCCAGGTACCTTTGTGGATATCTTTGTGTGGTAACACTGTACTCATAACTTTAAGGTTTGTGACACATGCAAAGCTTAGTAATCTTACTCCATTTTCACCTGTTGAGTTGTGTATGCTCTCTTTTCCAATGTATTCTTTCCACAGTTCTTCCTTGCCTATTTTGGCATTTGCATCTCCCATCAAAATTTTAATGTCATAGTTAGGGATTTGGTTACACAGCTCTTATAGTCGTCCGTAGAAGATATCCTTTTCATTGTCATCTTCGTCTTCTGTTGTTGCATAGTAGCTGATTATTGATATGTTCTTGAATTTCCCTCTCAGTCTTATCATGCACAGTCTTTCACTGACTGCCTCAAATTTTAACAATGCTCCAAGCACCTTTTTATTCAAGGCAAGCCCACTCCTGCTCTATGAGTTCCATCATTTGCTCCACTGTAGTATACTGTGTATTGTTCAGTATTGACTTTTCCACAAAATGGCCACCTCACTTCTTGCAGGGCCACAATATCCATTTCATATTTGGATAATTCTTCCCAAACTATATCTACAGCACCAGGGATGGCTAGTGTTCTTATGTTCCATGATCCGAATCTAAGGTCTTTTGTTCCAAGCTTAGGTCGTTTTCCAAAAAGTCCATTTGTATCCCAGGCTTCTAGTTGCGGTTTCCAAGCTTGAGGTCTTTTACGAGATAGGATTGTTGGCCCTATGCTTAACCCACAATGTGAATGGAGGACCACACCTACTTTTGGTCAGCGGGTCCCTCGGACCTAGCTGGGAGGACTGCTTAAGCAGATCCACCGACCTTTCCCCTATCCGCCACCCAGGGGACACTCCGTATACGCTGAAGTAGGACAGCGCACGGTTACTTGCAAATTCAAGTAGCGCACGGCTAATGCAAATTATTTTATGTTCTGATGTTTAAGCACTGGAGTGCGCAAAGTAAATGTACTTTTCCTACTACCGTCCGTGAAAACAGTTGTTTACGCACTCGATACTCGTCGCAAAACAAGTGATTGCAATATTCATTTTACTTTGCGCATGCTAGATTTACTTTGCGGAATCCAGTGTTTAAACATCAGAACACAAAACAATTTGCATTGGCCAGCAAGGAAACGTTGATTAGTTAGGAATTAAGTTGGCAACACTGGATATAAACATCTGATCTATTGTCCTTGTGGTCGTTTTCGATTGAATCAACATAAACATAACCTACAACCAGCTACAGGTGAGCTACGTAATTTAGGTGCGCAATGATCAAACTATGACAGTGACTTTAGTGATTTAAGTGACTTATTCCCTGACGATCTTGCTAAGACTGCTAAAACAGTGGCGTTAAATCTTCTGCATGAAAAATCCAACGATTTTTTAGGAATTGCATAATACAGGCTATCATAAATATATATATAACTATCTTGAGACAGGGACCGCACATAGTCAGTATTTTAACCAGAATATTAAACGTTTATACTTATATAAGAAATATTTGGCAGTCGTAAGAAAAATTTAATATGCAACTCGTGCGAAAAGTGCCTTAACTGCACTCGAGAGAAATTATTCCGCACTCGCCGGCGGCTCGTGCATAAACATTTCTCTCGAGTGCAGCAAATAGGCACTTTCCGCACTTGTTGCATAAATAACTATTTCCTACCACTGCATGGAAATAATTTCATTGCGACACCAGTAAACAATATGCAAAACAGTTCATTTCCGGTTTCTGTTTCTTTTCCGCTCTATAGCGGCAATGATTCTTTACCGCACGCTATATCAAACAGCAATGTTAAATCAGCTGTTATTACAAACCATGCTGCAGCTGTTATTCATTGTTGTCGTTTAGTAATTGCTTCTTTTTTAGTTTAAGGTTATGTTTGATAATTAACATTATGTTCCAACAGAAACAAGTAAAAAATAATCTAAATGACATTTTGTATACAACAAAATAAGTATGTAACAATTGTGTTGGTAGGAAAAATTTTGTGTGTATTACGACCGCAAATATTAAAATCTTTTACTCAAATAATTATAACCTAACTATAAAATTAAAAATAGACTGATACTGTTTACAATTTAAAATTTATGTGTAAAGTGTGAATAAAATACTTTTTCTACCACTGCATGGAAATAATCACATTGCCACAACTGTAACCCTACGCAAAACAGTTTATGTTCGGTTTCGGTTCCTTTTCCGCTCTACAGCGGCAATGTTCTTTACCGCACTCTAAAACTAACATAAATTGTAAGTCAGCTATTATTACAAACAATAGCAGCGGTCCGACTAGGCTGTTTTGCAGCCGCTACTAACCAGTGGCTAGTAGGGGGAAATAGAGTAATGATTCGTACCTAAAGAGGAAAAAATCCTAGAAATTCCTTGGACAAAAATTACTAATATACATGTCAAACTCTTTGGTAATAAATGGTGATGATTATTAAAAATTATCAGTATCTTAAATATTAACATTAATAAAATATAAAACATTATATAAAAATGTGCATTTGCGCACGATTTCCCTACCCATAAGGTAATTGTGCGCATGTGGTAAGGTAATGATGCGCAGGGACGTTTGGGTTAAAATAATTAGAATAAATGTGTTTCATTAATAAAATTTAAATATTGATTTAACATATGGAATGTCTTAAAGCTAAACAATACTTTCTTTTAGCTTTAAAATACACTTAACAAAAACTTCGATTAAAAAAAAATTGTTCAAGGGTCAATGCAAAATTAGCACACATAGGCTAATTTTATGCTGTGCCTGCACCTGAACTGTCTGCATGACTCCAGGACGAACAGTTTATGAGCATTTGTAAACAAGAATGTAAAAATGCGAAATAATTATTTTTCTTACCTATAATTAATTGAGGGGGGGGGGAGGTTGTGTGCACCTCCGCGCACCATTAACCGATGTCGCATTCGAAAGTATTTTATTTTCTCACTACCTTAAGAAGGGGTGAAACCATAAATGAATTGGTTCAAACGATAAAGCAAAGAATAAGATTAATTGTAATACTAAATAAGTATTACGATGCGCACAATTACCCGCCACGTATGATTACCCTACTCTCCGTATCAGCCAGCGGATCTGAAGCTTTCACATTAAAAGTAACTAGCCGCCAGAACAGTTAATCCTGAATGATGACTTGAAATCATATTTTTTGTCCTTGTTCTTCAAGTCATTATAATACATCATTATAGGATGAGTCTTTGTAATGTCTTGTTAATGTAGACTGCAGGCAAGCCATCCAACAGCCAAGGATAATTTTGGAATAGATTAATAAATGTTTAATGTCTTTGTCTGACCACTTGGAGCTATCAACCATATTAACTATTAATCACAAAAGAAGTATAAAGTACAGTATAACAAAACTAAGCGCTGTAAACCCTGAAACACTGCATAAAACCAACTAGTGACATGCGAATTCGGCAGCCGCTTGTGAGCTACTAAGGATTCACGTTCCTGGTTGGCGTCAGCGAAGAGATCACGTGACTGCCAGCGGAGGGTAGGCAGCACTAAAAAGTTAAACATGTTGAACTTCTGTTTTCAACTAGTAGACACTAGCCGGATGGCATTCACCAACCGCTGGTTATGTATCAGATTAGGCTGCTTGCTGGCAATATTACCAACGGCTGGTTAAGTAGCGGCTGCTAATCAGCCTAGTCGGACCACAGCTTAAGTCACTGCTGTTTGTCATTGTTGTCGTTTAGTAATTGCTTCTTTTTAGTTTGAGGTTATGTTTAATAGTTAAGAGTTACCAACAGAAATAAATTAAACATAATCTAAATGACATTTTATATAAATAAAACATTTAATCTGTTGCAATTGTGTTGTTATGAAAAATCTTTTGTATTTTTTGTATTATGGGGGTGGATTGTCATTGCGAATTGTTACAATTAATTCTCGAGTGGCAATGACGTAAGTTACGCTCTTAGTACACAAATAGCTATCAATTTCTTAAACCTACTTACAACTAAATAATCAATGTAATTATGTTGGTGTTTTTAATTATAATGTTGGAATCTACTAAATATACTCATTTTTAAATTTAACAAAAGCTTTCGACAAAACTAAGTGGTTCACGACTCTAAATTACAAAAAATGGGTCGATTTTCAGCTATTTTAATTAGTTACTCACCCCATCTTACAAAATCCTATTTGTTAATTTTATCATGAATGTAAAAACGGATTTATAAAATTTAATTATTGGTGTTATTGGTTTAAGACATTCACTCACATTTTCCTCCATGTGAGCATAGAAATTAAATTAATTTAAATGGAATAGAGAGCTTCTAAGAAGCACTATAGAAGGCATACTCACAGTATAAAAGGCACTATGGAGCGTTAACAGATGTACGAGAGAATCAGTCCTGTCAGCAAAGGCTCAAAGGCAGGTCTCAGAGCGTACACGAGATACCGGTACACAGATCGCATTACTCGAAGTTCACGGATCAAAGCAGACTCACTTTTTAGTCTGGATTTATGATTTAAAATTTTACGTTAAAATATTTTCCCAGCTTATTTATAACGTTATATGACAACGGATTGTAATCATAAAGCAGTATTTATGTTTCGTCGCTGTGTATTGACTCTATATTTGACTTTTTTATGCTTGCTACCAATCAATTCATTTTATAGTAGTTTGACGTGTGTATCTCTCAGTATATTGAAGTCATTAGATATTGTACTTTTTTAAGTATTTGGTTCCCATCTTATAGTGTTATAGCTTGGAGGCATTTGTAATTCATAAGAAGTTCAATAAGAAAAATTAGTTTAACGACTCCTGCATTATTATGGTTTTGGGTTTCCAAAAACCGATGCGACATTCATCGTACATTTCTGAACGCTAACTTTTAGGATTAATTACGACGTTAACTAAAACAAATGTTTCATTTACATTAGACTTTTATTAAAAATGACAAACCTATTCTTATTATTATGCTTTTAATTATATATTATTATAATAATCATTCTTAATCTGGTTTATCCTGTATGTATCAGTACAGGGTATCCTGGTTCATCTGATGCACGGTTAAAACAATGAGTAGAAACTACTTAACTGGTGTGGATGATTTAATTCAATATGTCTAATTAAAGGCAATGATTGGTAGATATGTAGAATTTTCTTCAAAGCCCACAACAGATTTTGGGGCTACGCTATCTATGGGGCTACACCCTTAGAACATTAAGACAATGCAATTACTATGGAAGACTAAAATTGTTTACCCGTTTATATAAACAACCTTTAATTGCAAATTTCACTTGTGAGACCTAAAAGGGCGGTGAAGGACGGCACTGCTGACCTAACTGCTGTTGGTTTGGCAGCCTAAACACTTTGCACAAGCAAGGGGATAGTGGGAAGGATTATTGTTGGAGAATCGATGCATCAAAGAAGTCAGTAAGTACCAAAAATATAAAGGACAAGAGTACAGGGGCGTCTACTCTGAGATGCTTGCTTGCGGTCAGTACCTCATTAACGAGCATGAGTTCTGGCTTCGGTGATCAGCCCTAGTAAAAAAAAAATAAAACTAAGTAAATTTCTTGTGGAAGCCGCTTTGGCGATTACGGTCATGGTACCCAAAAGAGGAGTGCCAGACAAAGCGAAACAAATATCTGAACCATCCTTTATCCTTGTGAGAGTGGTGGACGACCAAACTTACTCTTGCGTAATAGGGAAGATTTACAAGGAGATTAACGCCAGTGTTGATAACGATAGTCTGCGCGAAACCGACCATGAAGTGGAGAAGTTCTTTTATAAATGGGAAAAGACACAAATTTCCCCTGGAAAGACCGCGTTTCCCCTGTTCTCGAAGTGGCGGTCGGGCAATCTGAAAGTGTCACTGCCCCAGACAAGCCAGTCTCTGTCGAGGTATGGGATCTCGTTTATCTCACTGAGACACCTGAGATTGTTGAGGAATTAGTAAAACTATTCTACCTCAGTGAGACAAGTAAAGTCAGCGTTAGCCGACTGAACCATCACTTGTTGATGGTTGGTAATTGACTTTACTGAAGAAGAGGCATTTCAAACTCAGTCATCTCCTTATGGGGTTCCTTTTTGTTTGGTATGAAACCACAGGCAATAGGATCTACAAGTGAACAATGAACTAATGAACAAGCGTGTGGATAATGTTCAGGTCTATTGGGACAGTCAAAGTGAGTTTTGGGGTAACATTGATTTGCTCTTCGCTAAACATATGAAGGGGAAGGACACCTCCATAAAAATGATGACAAACCGGATTAAATTATTCTTTGCAGTGATCTGAAGTCGGAGGGCTTAAACGCAGGAGTCGACGATGTCTCTTATTCCAATGCCTTATACGTTTGTTGGTTCGCTTTCAAAAAGGCTAGAAAAGCCAAGTGATAACTACCGAAAAAAGTGGAGGCCTATAAGAAGGATACCTAGTAACCTATTTTTCTTTGAATGTTTCCCAACTACGTGATCGAAAACAATGGCTCCCCCTCGAGTGATGCAAAAACTGGATAAAACAAATCATAGAAAATGTGTCGGTTTAATAGATATGGATCAAGCGCGTTATAAACAACGTCCATACAAAGGAATGCCGCTTATTGAAAAAAGGATATCAACAAACCAGCAAATGTCATTTCTAACCTAATGAAATATGTTAGGAAATGATCAGCAAGTTATAGTTAAAAAAGAACAACTACTATTTTACTAATTATTTGTTTTTAATAAATGTATTATATTATATGTATATTCGAGCGATTAACAATCCATGTGAGGTTTTTACGTTACAGTATTATATAATATCAATCTTTTAGCTATAAATATATTTTTGTTATTTACACACAATTATTTTGTATACAAATAAATATACATATTCATATATAGTTCAAGTAAAATTGACAAGCAATTGGTAACCGTACGAAAATCTTACTATTTATATTAATTATACATTGGGAATTCCAACCTATGTCACAGATATTTTTAATATACTGCCAAGTATTATCCACTAATACTGCATTTTTTGCAAAATAAGTTGAAGATACCTCTTAAATTTGTAGAATGCAAAGAAATTTGGAAGTGGCCTTAAAATCATAACTTGTAATTCGCCCCATCTGACTACTTTGTGGGGTCATTTGCAGGAAAATTACTTATTAATGCTTATTCCTACAAAATGCAAACTTTTATGGATTATTTATTGTTTTATTTAGAAAAAATTCATTTCTAATTAACGAAGAGATTCTGAAGTGTAACCATAATATTATCATCATCAAAATGTATTAACACGTCTTCTATAAACGGATCCTTAACTAATCCAAACTACAAACTAATACATGGTCACAAATTAGTTGTCTATGTCAAGTAGCAACTCAACACGGGAAGATGATTGGACCAGACTGTGAAGCTATTGATATTGGCGCCTCTATTGTTAGAGTGGATTATACTAGTAAATATTACTACTTGTACAACTGTGAGAGAGCGGATATGAATATAATGTTTCTCTTGTATTATTTTTAGTTTTCTGAGTGAGTGACAAATCTAAAACTACCATGGCAATCTCGGTTATAAATTCCATTGTACAGTAAGAAGCACAATGGGACTGTGGTTTTAAGTTTTGACATGAATAAACACTATTCAGTTTTCATATAACTTATAAACCTTTCATAAAATGCTGTTTTCAACATTTTGTTTTCCATAAATCTAAAGACAAATCTAAACACATTTATTATTCATTATTATAAAAAAAAAACTTCTTTATTCTTGAGAAAAGGAAGAAACTAAAAAACAAATTTTCTAAAAAATTCAAAATGTAACGTTTAAAACATTTAAAACTTACATTGCACTTCAACGATAAGAAACTGTACAGGGCTGAAAAGTCTTGAATTCTCTTAATATTTTTAACAATAATATACAGGCCGTTGCAGGAGACGTGAGACAGTCCACGCATGGGGGAGGGGAGCAAGAGGACTGAAAGGGGTATGGAGTAGGAGTGGGAGGGGCGGCCGACGGTGTACTAGCCTGGCTGCGCACATTCGCCAAATTGTCATAGATTTGATTTTGGTAGCAAAATAACCATTAAACATGTTAGAAAAACCACAAAGTAATAATACAATACAGCTCAACCATCATTAACAGTAACTATAAACAGTTATTAATATTCAGTTGATTCAAATTCAATGTTTCACTGACTTTTGAGTCAATGTTTTTAAGATGTTTTTAGCGATCGGCACCTGACAAGAGCTAACAGCTGACTGTCGGTGCTGCACTCTAGCGGCGAGTGGGCGCGCATGCGCAATAGCCTCTTTTGCTGCCGCGCATCTGGTACACTATCTCACGTCTCGTGCAACCAACTTTAGCTATAAATGTAAAACGTTGCAATCTGAATGAGGAGCTAAAAACCTATTTTGTTAAGTTTTAATGAATGTCCACCTCCAGTGGGGGTCGCGATATGTGGAGTCAGTCGGTAGTCCTAATCTTAATTGTAAGCTTATCAAGTTGAAGGTTTTTCTTAGTAAAACCCCGCAACCCCAACTTTGAGTACTTTGGGTAGATGCCGCAAACCCAAACATGAAAGAATAACCTAATCAAAATCTAAGGCTAAACTTTGGAATAATATTGGTAAAATTATAATGCAATCATTACTGACATTATCAACCTTTTCAGGTTGGACTCTTCGAATATTGATCAGAATTGAAATACCTTCAAAATTACATATGATGTGATTTAGGCCTATGACGATTACTCTTAGACTTCCTCGGAGAATTCCCAAATTGCAAATAAAATTTAATTTACTGTCATTTTTTAAATGGATATTCTTTAAAAGTCGGGTTGTACACATAACTATGTGAGAATACCGACGGCCGACACCAGTTAGAGGTGGACATTCAGCAATAACGTTAAAAATAGGTTTTTAGCTTGCAATCAACCTATTAAGTTTTAAACTTATAATTATTTTAACATTAAAAATATCATAGCGTTTTCATACTTTTCAGAACAACTTAAAAACCTGTTAACAAATCAATTATTTTTGAGGTATGCAATTAAGTTCTATTATTTAAGTATTTATTTTTATAAGAAATAATAATGAGATTGATAAAAAATTGTACAATTTAAAATAATAATTAATTTAAATATAAACAGAATTAACACTCAATAAAAATAAATGAATTATTGAAAACTACACGAGTAGTTAAATCACCAGTAATTGCTTGCGATATGTTAAGAGCGCTGGTGTGTGCCGGAGTGGACTGTATAAAGCGTTATGACACAGCTTAAGCCTCCACCAGGGAACGATGTAGTAATTGCATGGTGGTGTGGGAATACAGCTTTAATCAGAACGAAAGATACAGAACCACGTGGTACAGAGGTCGTATACTTAACACTTAACTGTGACGAGTTTGATGTCCCAAGTTTATTATTTTGCTAAACTATTTGCATACATTCATAATAAAATTATAATCTCTCTAAAAGAAAATCAAGAGACTTTCACATTCTCTTTGTCCAGTCAAATCATCAATCAACCCAAAAGTAATTGCATGCAGATTTATTTTTACAGATTCATATGTAAGATTATATAGAAAAGTCTACCACTCTCTCCACACTCTTTTGCCTGCTTTGGCCGAGTCTCCAAAATGGTGGCTATAGCTTTATAAGTTAGTGTTGAATATATTTTAAACCATTAAACATAGTTTTACTATATAAATTAGTGAAGTGGGGAAAAGTCTTGATACCGGAAGTTTCTAATTTTAAATGGAAACTTTATGGCCTTATTTTATTCTACACTAAGTTTTAAAACAACTTTACAATTAAATTTTTTACCCCTAAAACCAACAGCTTATGAGATACCGGTAATAGTGGTTGAAATTGACATTTTCCCCATAAGAATGACACGAAACAAATTTTCAACTGCATTACCTCTGAACATTTTCGGTTAAACAAACATGTCCCACCAACAATTCCTTAGAGTCCCTTTTTAAAATATTTTTCAATATAAATTATTAGTTTTGTCGTAAGCTATTTTATTTTTCCCACAAAATTTACATTATTAGAGATTAGTGAAAATGTATTGAAAAGTAACACTAATTAAGTAATGTGAGTGGGGAGAGCGGGGTAATACCGTTCACTAAAGCTGTATTACTTTTTATCTTTAATTTGAAAACTTAAGGGAAAGTGGCAAACATCTCATTTTGAAGTAAATTTGATTTGCCACAAACTATCTATTTCATATTTGGAGTTTCTAACTAACTTTGAGTGCTAAGCACATTTTACAAAACCTTTACACTGTGCGGTATTGCCCCAAGTGCCGGGGCAATACCGTGCACAAGTTAAAAATTGTGTAAAAAAAAGAAAATTTAAATTAAATATTTTTTAAATATTGAATTAACAAAAAAAGAAAACATAAGCTTACACAAAAATCCAAACAATACATAATACATTTTTAGTATCAAAATTAAAAATAATGTAAAAAAAGAAAATTATATTTAATTTGGTTTTTTATATTGAATTAATAAAAAGAAGAAAACATAAGTTTACATTATAATGAAAATACCACGTAATAGATTTTTTATTTGTAATAAACACCTTGAACCCTGCATGGCATTGCCCCATGCAAGAAGCATGGTATTGCCCCGAAACAACATGACCTAGCATTTCCAACCATAACCTAAAATAAAAACACTCTAGGGTTTGTGTTTGGTATTTTAAAATAGTGCAAGATATAAGCTATTCAAAACCACTAGTTTAAATACAGTAAGTAATAGCAAGTTTCACTTACGAAACTTAAGCAAGTTCAGCTTAAGTAAGTCACTAAAATTAGAAAAAAAGTTGAATGAACAATAAAAGTTTTCGTCACACACGCGTTTGTCAAGATGGACACTCCCCGACTGTCTCTATCGGTTTCGCATTTTTTCTGCTAGATAGAAGCACGTCCTAGGGCTCAGTGAATCCTTTTCAGCTTGTCTGAAAATACGTTGTACGTTATTGCCCCGCCGTCCGGTATTACCCCGCTCTCCCCCTAATCGATTTTTTAAGGTGTAAAATTATTTCAGAAGAGTTTCTAAGACATTTTCATGCTTGGGCAGTTCTGCTTAGCTAAAAATTTGCAGAGATAATGAATGTGAAAATTTCCCCATGTTATTCATATGAAAAAAATCTAAATTTAAATCACTATTATCTCCTAAACCGTTAGGGTTAGGGTGACAGATTAAATTGTAAAGTTGCCTTAAAATCATGTGTACTATCCGAAAATGTCATAATAAAAGAGGTTTATATTTAAAATTAGTGACTTCTGGTTTGGAAAGGTAATTTTTTGTAGATATGTGTAACTCTCAATAGATAGCGCTTAACTCGTTTACCTATAGTGACACATTAGATTTTTGTTAAAATTAATTCTCTAAAATTCTTAAAGGGGCGTACGTGTGGTCTGGGAGGCCCGGAATATTATGTGTTGATTTTTATGTTTATATGTAAAACAAATCAACAGTGAAAAAATCGAATAGCCTTTTTTAGGTCGTTATTATGAGATTTCAAGACCTTGAAGCACAAAGAACACATTACATCAGTTTCCGAAGTGGATTGAAACGAAAGGTAAAATGGAGTACAAAATAACAGCGCTTCCTATCACGGCATCCATTCAAACCGTTACCAACGACGTATTTTCTTGCCTTTATTTGTGGTAGTTTATAATATTTTCTTATGGTTTTAAATTTTGAATAATTTAGCAGATATATTTACATTGTTTGAAATAAATTTGTTTTCAATATAAGTTTCTCAAGCATTGGTATTTCATTCACCATAATTTTTTATTAAATCCTCCTTTGATATAAACAATTTTTAAACCCTTAGTATAGCTTGATTTCCAGTAACAAGTACATTAGTATATTTATATTTTTGTAAAATTTAATAATTTTTAAATTACTTCAAAGTAGCATTGAATACAAAAATCACCTTTCACAATTATTTGTTTTAGGTATAAGTGTTTTCCAATTATTTTGTTAATACAAAGTATTTGTTATAATTAAGATTAAATCAGGATTTATACTAAACAATAAATCAATATTGTGTTTTTTAACCAACCGCCTATGAGTGTTGCCTCAACTTTCATTTTCTTTGACGACTTCCTCAACTTTACAAGAAAACGATGATTTTTCAAGCGTTAACTTCGTGAGAGAAAGGCTTACTTTGAACCAAAATGATTTTGTGATCAACCTTCGTATATTGATTTTAACTGATTTATGATGCACTAATTTTATTGGTATAAACAAATAAAAAACTAATGAAGGTTACGTATACAATTTAATAATAATTTAGTATTTATTTTTAAATATTTGACCTAACTTACGAAATAAGTTTTGTAATCAAAAGATTTAATTTAATTAGAAAAAAATATGTTTGACTGTTCGTATGAAAAGATTAAATTTTGTAAAATATCCTAAGATTAAATGAACTATAAAAACCATATTTTACAATTGCGTAAAACGTTGCAATAATGATCGACGGAAACCATGAGGTTAAATTCAATGCAAATATTATTTCAGTCTGACAGGAAGGTAAATTTGGAAGTGTTTGATTAAATATTTTCCACTGTACAATTCTATGTTACGGGTTATTTTCTGAAACAATACGTTACATGTTAGTTGGGGGCATGAAACAAGCCAATTAATTTTGTTTATTAAAGTTTAACACAGTGGTTTCTATAGTGAAACTTGGACAAAGAATTGTAGCTTAGGCACTTGTTATATATATATATATATATATATATATATATATATATATATATATATATATATATATATATATTATTACAATAAACATATTTTGAACAAAACACCCTTTTTTTACAATAGGTAATTTTTTATTAAGTTGTTGACTTACATGTTTCGGACAATTATGCCATCATCAGAGTCAAATATAACCTCACTATTAATTATTTATGTAAATTATACATATGTATAAATAAAAATTGTAAAAAAGGGTGTTTTGTTCAAAATATGTTTATTGTAATAATATTCCTAGCAGCCCTGTTTAACAAATCTGATATATATATATATATATATGCTACTACTTTTCAAATGGTTATGTTAATTTTGTTATTAATATGTAAATCATGAACGAGTTAGTGCCCGTCGATACTCGACAGATATAGCTCCAGTCATGGTGAGCGGAGGGCTAGGTAGATGTTTCATTTTATACATATGTATGTTTGTATATTACAAACTTACTTAAAATATATATAAAATATACATGAAACATGTATAAAATGTACTTTTCCTACGAACTCAGGTAAAATGTCAGTTTACCCATCGAAATAAATTTTAAAATAGCTGTTTACTGAGGATCGAGCGATAAAGTCTTTGAAAGGCTTTGGAACGTCCGTTAAAGTATTTAACACTTGCCATGTGATTACGTTAACGCCCACCAGCTGATTGCATTGTTACTCGGCGAGATGGAGCGCTCGCTTCGGCTGCACATTCAGCTACAATGGACTTGAGTAACTGTGATTGTATTTATCGGAAATTAAAACTGCAGTTGTAGGAAATATTTTGTGTGTATTTTGCGTGTAAAGCGTCTTTCTTGCTTTCGCTAAATATAGGCCTACCGTTAAACTCAAGGGAGAAAGACCTACTTTACGCCCCTCACACATTAATAACTATTTTTTAATTTGTATATTCTTAAAATAAATCAATTATTTTACATAACAAAGTAGACTTAAACAATTTTACAATTAAAACTTATATCCACCAACTATTACATTGAGTAGTTCAAATAGTTTAACGATGTATTATTATTTCTTACCATTAAAAGAATAATACATTATAGTTACATAACTTTTTATGTACTAACCAAAATAAACCAAATCCTACTATTGCGTTTGTTTATAATACTGTATTTAGACAAATACCTCGTCTGTACAATCAGCTAAATGAAAATTTGTCAAATAGGGGAGAGGGGACAAGACGGGGTTGAGGGTAAGACGGGGTTTTACATTTTTTTTGCTCCGGCAGATGTCACAGCATATCGGCAAATAGTTGAACTAATAGCCTGTTGCCATGTGAATGTCTGACAGTGCTACCAGCCATTTTGAGCAGACCGTTCCGAGAATATGGATTTAAATGTGTTTTTATGATGTAACGATCTAATTTTCTGTCAGTATTGAACGTGAAAAGAATAGACACCTGTTTTTTTCTGGTATTATTGATTATTATTATTGAGTAAGGTACTTTTTTAGGAATACATCAATGCATACTATAACATAGAGGAATATATCCTTGTAGTATTAAATCAATGTAACCTAAAACTTTCCTTGGGGGCAAGACGGGATATTTAGAAGAAGGGCAAGATGGGGTGTACAATTTAAATGGTGTTCATTTTTAAATGTTATCGACTTTGGTATTTGGTATAAAAATTATTTATTTAACAATAGGCCTATTGCCAAAACTGTTAAATTAGCAAGCCTCTTATTTAGATTTAGTTTTTCGAGTAAGCTCAGGGTTAATCTTTCATTAAGCTTATCAATAATTTTGTTTGATTAATTTTTAAGGTAAATATAACATTATTTAGTGTTGAGTCAGTGCCTATTTATAGGTAAAAACAATAAATATTTTTAAAAGGCAAATCAGTTTCCATTTAGCAACTAAACCCTTTTCCTTTTTATAGTATTGAGCTACCCCATCTTGCCCTCACTATAGGGTAAGATGGGGTACTTGGTAAACCTTTAGAAAAAAATTTTTATTAGTGTTAATACTTTTTATTTTTTTGTTCAAATTTTTTTATTGACTCTATAGATACTGCAGTTTTAATTGAAATATGTAGTATGTTTATTGAGGTTTTCATAACGCAACAAAAAATATTAAGTGCTTAAATACCCCGTCTTGCCCCACCTTCCCTATCCATTGCAAGGGTTTGGAAAGTTTGATTTTTAAGGAAGTGAGACCACGTTAAAGACATAAAACTTACTTATACATAAAAGTTTAGATTTTAATTGTTACAACTGTATGAAAATAGTTCCATTCGAAGTCACAGACAAACTGTCCATATCATTTAAAAAGTTCACTTTTTCTAAATGTTTAATCTCCATAAAAAAGATTTATTTTTCTACCAATTTATTTTATATATTTTCGAAATACTAATAGTTTTATTGATAAGTTTTATTTCATTTTAACATCTGTAAAATCAGCACAAATAAACTCTCAAGGACGATTTTCTTTTGGAGGCGTATACGAGACAATTCCACTACTTAGATTAGGGAAGATCGTTTCTGATTAGATTAGGCTACTTTTCTGCATACTAGTTTACTTTAGGTTGGGTCAATATGTTACACCCAAAAATATTGTAAAGAATCAGTCCAGTGCATTACGGTAATTAAGATAAGGATTTGTCTTTGAAAGGGTCTTTGCTTGGGGACAATGTTTCGAAAAAAGCAATATACCTTTTTAGCCTATTGCGTTCACACCCAATTTTAAATAAATAAAAAATACTAACCTTTTTGAGTTTTACTTAATTTTTCATATTGGAGGTCATCTTAAGAAAGACCAACTGTTAGTCTCCAGGCTATGGATTTTCTATATATAAGGGGATAGAAAAGGAACTTCATGAAGGCGAGTGGATGAAACATTACCTGACTTATCACATGATAAATGGTAGTCCCATACAGGAAGGTGGAAGATGAATCCTGATTGCACCCTTCCCACGGCACGCGAGTGAGGGTACAACTACCATCCGAATATGAGATTATACATGATTACGTTTTGAGCTGGCATGCTACTTATTATGTACACATACGGTCCTCAACTTGTTAAACATTTCTGCACAACTCAAAATAAAGCAAAATTAACATTTATTATATCCACATATTTAAAATATAATTTCACACACACACACACACACACACACACACACACACACACACACACACACACACACACACACACACACACACACACACACACACACACACACACACACACACACACACACACACACTTACATATATTTATATTATATTGCATTAAGTCTCGCAAAAAAAGAAATTAAATCTGTGTTGCAGTCCAAAGTTAATAATAGGAGAAACCTCACTGTGGTCTCACCCGCAGTGTTGAAAACGTAAACAATACCAAATAAGATTTGAGAATTGATCAAATTTTGTTTTACAAAATCCACTATTGTATACTTAAATAACATAACCATGCATACTTATCTCATTAAATGATTTATTTTTCATATTAAATTATTTTTTTTCTACTACCTAAAATAAGTAAAGTAAAGAAACAATCTCAGAAAAAATATTAAAATAATGTCTCATATTATTAGCCTCATACGTTATACTGCTCAAAGGGAAATGAAATTGCTAATGGCAGGCAAATAAGGTTAAATATCAGGAAGCAAGCATTAAACCTGTAGCGTTGAACCAAGGTATTGAAACGTAATTATTTATATTAAATAACATAGCTTTATTGGTAAATCCGGTTTTGTTTTTACAAAATTTACCGATACTTTAGTTGTTCCACGATCCATAGAATTGGACTGTTTAAAATACCAATGAATTTCATACCTTTAACTATGAATTTAAAATACCCTTAATATGAATAAAATGAAACAAAAAACATATTTGAATTCAACTCAGAGCTTTTTAGCTTTTCCAACGTTAAGAATTGCCGTAATAAGTGTATATGTTTTATTAAAACTTATAATATACATTTACACTCTTAAAAATAAATGTTATGATTAGTTAAAGTCTAATTAATGACGTAAAACTTTTATCAAATCTGTTTTATGTATATTAAAATATATTTTACATATCTCATTTTACAATTCAGTAACTTATTTTTTATTACTTTTGTAATTAAAGTCCAACGAATCGGACACGAAGTATGTCTCATTTCAAAGTAATGAGCTGTCACTTCCAGGACGTAGGTAGTTTTTGTAATGACATACATCACAGAGATTATTACATTTAACTACATAGCATTGTTTGAAAATTAAAAATGACGAACGAGATTTATATAACCAACTATATAGCTAATAAATATCCATAAAAGTGCTATAAAATAACCTATCATTAAAAAACATTGATTTCAATGCGTCATACGTCTCTAAAAGTTTAATTTTCATTTTATACATTACTTATTCAAAAAATGTTCCCAAAATTAAAATTTGTTTATTGATTTATATGATTTATTTGTTATAACTTAAAAACTGTTTATTTCTTTTGCTATTTGTGTCGTTACATTCAAATTTTACTTACTTTTTGTGTATATTTCGTTTCGGAAAAAAAATATTAATTTTCAAGAATGAAAAGCCTGATAAATGTTTAGATAATTAAATGAACAGGAGTTAGTTTTATTTGTAAATAATTACATTTTTGTAATGCAGCTTTACGATATAATACTTTTTTTAGAAATTGATTTCACCTACTTAAGTAGCGACATAAAACTGGACATCTCAAGAGTAGAGGGTCATCTACGTAAGAAAATCTTATGTATTTCTTTCATTCTTCAATCATACAAATTGCTTCAAGTCATCTTTACCCTGTTAAACATTGAAAACATCCCCCTATTTTGGATGGTGTTTTTATATGTTTATTGTTAAAAGATATGTTTTCTTATGGACCAAAGTTGCATCTAGGCTCCTCCATTACCTGATATACCGTATCAGTCAAAACAAATATCAGTAAAAAATATGTTAAAAGTTGGAAAAATTCACATACTTTTGACGTCTGTGATAGTTATATTTTCAAATATTTTAGGTACGAAGCTCTTATGAAACTATTCAAAGAAAATTACCTAATTGCAATAGAATCGGTTTAACAATCGGTGTCCCAAAACGGGAATAAATTTACATTTTTCTACAAAAGCTGTATGATAACATAAACGACTGCCCTGTTAGATATAAAGCAAACATTATACTTAAATACACAAATTTAAATTAGTATCGTCAAGTCTGCCAAAAAATATATTCCATATTCACTAGTAATTGATGTATTTGGAACTTTTTAAAAGCGGTTTGCAAAAAAAAAATTAAGTCTTGTTATTATATTCATTATAAGGCAATTATTATGATGTACAAGTGTAATTTGATATGTTCAAGTTTACTTTTAAGTTATGTGAGTTTTATTTTAATGAAAGGGATAAATTTTTCTTCCCATTGTTATTAAGCTGATTATTTCGCTGTTCAACTAGTATTAATTGAAACTATTACATAGTTTAAATGCAACACATTTAAACTGCCATACGTTTAGTTTTTTTAAATACGAAATTAAAGGGTAATACACATCCACTAAAGTAATGTCATTACAACCTTTCATACTAATGCTCTATAAATTAATAAAAGTTTGCTAATAAACACAAAATAAAAAAATAAATTCAGTGTACTATTTGACCTAAACTTTTTTTATGGCAGAAAAAACATCATCTAAAATAATGAATTATACATCTTTGTTATGATTGCATTACCTTTGCTAGTAATTTATCAAAATATACCATACAAAGTTAATATTTCACCGTCGTATAAACTTAATCCTTAAAAGTCAATATTTAAAGTGCAATAAACACCTACTTAATTAAGGAATAAATATTTAAATGAAATCATTACATTAACTTACTTCATTATCATTACTTCATAAAAATATTTCACTATTTACATTAAAGTATTATTTGTATAAGATCAGAAACGTCTTATCGTAATAATAACAGTTTGCAACAGGAATTTAAAAAAAGAAGAAATTTCACCATAAAATTAAATTTTGTAAATAATTTCACACATTCCACTATGCCCACAATGGCACTTCACAAAAAAAATAATAAATTGGCATTCACAAGGGCACTTTCTAAGAAAAAAATATTTTTTGTTGCCACTTTAAACAAAATATCGTCATAAAACTATCAAATTAACAAAAATAAAAAATAAGGTTATAGTCAAGAAACCTATAAATATTTGTTTTGATAATTTTTTTTAGATTGTAAAAATCAACGCAAGAGAAAAGCACGTCGATGCCAATACAGCATTCGACTGCAGTATTAGAAACGTGATGGGCCAGAAATGTTCTAGCTCAAATATTTGAAACGGAAGTTCACCTCATAAAACTATTTTATAATCTTATTTACTGCAATTATTTTGATTGCATCATACAATATTGACAGCATTATATATTACTTACAAATATTGATATCAAAGAAAGGCTGGGGGTAGAGGGTTTCTCTACTCTTGTTAAATATTAAGTGTTTTCCAAATACGTTGTTTACCTTTAATGTTGACTCCGTAAAAATACACGTTGAGGACATACTTACATTACTTACATTTTACATAGTATACTTTTGAAGTATTAAAATATTATATAACTTAAATTTTATTGATTTCTTGAAGGCTGGGCTATTTGCATCAATTTTAAATGATAATTAAGATATCAATTGCCTGTCATTGTTATACAAAATTAATTCCAATTTAACCATACGATTATACTACATTGTTAACCGGTTAGTTATTGTTATTGGTAGTAATTAATTCAGATACAGTAATAAATTTCACACCACATATTTACACTTAATATTTCTTAAGGTTTGCAATTAAACTTTAAATAAATAGTTAATTCACAGGTAAACGCAGAATTTTTTTGGTTAATTTCTCATGGCGTATATTTCATATTAGAAAATAATGCACTAGTTTGTTATTTTCTGTTCAATTCACTCAAAATTTTACTTTACCTTTAATAGTACTATACTTCTTTTTGTGTATTCGATGATGTATTAAAAATTACATACTGGCGTTTAAAAATATAAAGTTAGGTAAGAATAATATAATTATTAATTCTTATTGACATAAGTAATTTAGTTTATTATGTTACATTATTAAAATGTATTTAGAATACTATTTTGCTTTTAAAATATACACATTTGTATATGAAAAATCAACCAAATTATAAAATGTTTTTAAAATAAAAAAAAAAAGTTTTAGTAATACATATTTTATTGAGTTTTGAATTTTTTCAATCACCAATGTAATGTAACAAATAAATTATTACAATTTATATATTCATATTTGTAAACAATTTCCAAATTCCATTTTTAATTATAAGGGCATTAAGATGCTAGTACGTACATGTGTTTTCGGGAAAAAAAGCGACGGTGTTATCGGTTGGATCCGCGCCGACCGGCGTTGTGGGACTTATTGGCACCTGCAGCTGATGTATGGCCAATACGGAACACCTTCTGTACCACACTTATTGGAAACGCTATCAACCGATAATCGAGATATTGGTTATATTAATATAACCTTTATATTATAAGAAACTTAAAACAGAAATCGTATATTAAGGAAACCTCGTCATAGTTTCATGAAATTTAAAATAACAAACGACTGTTTATTTTTTTAAACGTAACTATGATAAGTTTTCCCATAAGTAAGGCATTATTTTCATTGTATTTTTAGTGTAGTAAAAAAACAAATTTCTTATTGCAATTTTTATTATTTCTTTTATTGTGTGAAAACCAAAGTTTATTCTCTGGCAAGGCGGTTGGCCATTAACTTAAGTGACTAATTAAACTAAGTCAAAAATATACTGCTAATGGCTAATGTTTAGGGACTTTGTGATAAAAGTTTTATATTAAATAATGTTAGGGCTATGAAATAGTTTTCCACGGTGCATAGAACTTTACATAGAACATAAAAATATTTATGATCTACTTACTAATCAAACCTCTTAAACTTACTACAATATTTCTGCAAAATATAATATAATTACTTTGGTTTGCATTATCGTTCATTTTAGTATTTTTTTTTTTTTTTTTTTTTTTTTTTTTTTTTTTTTTTTTTTTTTTTTTTTTTACTAAGGAAAGTGATAATAATAAGAAAATAGTTACCTGAGTTCCCTTGAAACAAATTAAAAATTTATCCTTATTTGCGTTAAAACTGTTATCTGCAGTAGATACTTGAAATAAACATACAGGCATAATTAACTTTTCCAAATCCATCAAATAGAAGAAGTTCCTAGTAGTACCGACTTCGTAGGTGCATGGTACTAACTTAGATCTTCTACAGGTCGAAATCTCTAATATTTATTACAAAACTGAAATTTGAGGCTAACTTAACAACAATGTATTTTTATAGTTCTATATTATAATGAAATGATATAAACTAAACTTATATTGTCGTAAATTTTTATTGATAGGATAATTTATTTCTAAACAAATTAGTAAATATATTTTAGTCAACTTTATTATAAACATAATAGTATATGTAAAAACCTTGATGTTAATACAATTTTTTGAATGACTAAAATAATATTGAAATATTATTTTTGAGTTTATTGAAGCCTCAAAGTGTACATTAAAAATTTTGTTATATTACCTTCGCGTGCTCTCACATCTATGTTATTCAAACATTTCACTGTTAAATAAATAAAAGAAATGGGGAATGTGTATTGTGAGGTGACACAGCAAAAGAAACCTCATAAAATTTGTTCAAGCCAAATAAAAATATTTATAACAAATAAAAGTAAAACCAAACACGATTAAAAACGCATTTATTTAGTTTTTCTTCGAAAGTATACACAGTGTTTGTAATTATTCAACTTTATTGTTGATTTAAGAGGTCAACTAATGTATTCTGCGATACAATGTTACATGACCAAACTTTGAGGGGCTAATTTTCAAATAAAAAAAATTATTTACGTGAGGCAACGACAATAATTTTATTAATTAAACTTTGTCTTTTGTTTTAATTTTTTATAAACATAATTAATAGAAACATCAGTAGTGGCTTAATAACACCTCGTACAGTTATAACATAGTTAAAATTATTAAATTGCGTTCTTCATCTTGAAAAAAACATATCCGTTATTTGAGTAAAACAAGATTTTTTAGGCGCCTACTCCTTTGCGTTAATATTAATTAAAAAAAAAAAAAAAAATACATGGTATCCATTGTATCGTATTTCAATCTATTGTTTAAGGATAAAAGTTACTCATTGTCACAAATTAATAACTGTTTACAAACTGTAAACATCACTTTTAATAATTTAAGACAAAACATGGTCACACTACTTCCTAGGAAAAGTGATCTAAAGACAACACAATTATTTTTTACAATGTTGTATTTTTAAATTAGAGGGATCTCAATGCAGTGGAAACGTGGAATAAACTTCTAAACTTAATTAGCCCTTACCCAGCCAGGAGAGAAAAGTTCCTCGCTAAGTTTCAATGATGCCCTCTTCTGCTATGAAATGTTTTCGTATTCCTATGCTGAATTTTATGCTATTCTTTCTACATCAACAACGTTTATCACAATTATGGGCAAAAATAAATTTCTTACACACTAAAATAACATAAAATCTAGGTCATAAATCTTTTGACCAAACTTTAATAAATGTTGAACTAAAAAACATGAATTAGTTAATCGCATTAATTAGTTAAATCGCATGAATTAGTTTAATTGGCTAATATTAATAGTCAATAATTGAAAATGTTGATTCTTACAATTGTATTCGTTTGCACTAGCAACGTTGCTTGACGCTTAGCAATTATTAAAATATTATTATATGAGTGATTATTTAAATTTTAGCATTCTTTGTGTAAATTATAATTTTATTTTAGTGGGACTACATCTGTACAAGAACTAAGTTTCTTAGTTATTTTTTTTATAGATTGATATAAAATACTTTATAATATTAACAGCCTTAAAATACCTGATAACATTACAACAAGTAAAATACAATAAAATGTAACAAAACATACAAATCTAATGTCATTTAAATTCATATACTGTATTATAATTACTGTGTATCTATAATTGATTTTGATCAAATTGAGGTGAATTTAAAATAAGTAAAAAATACATAAAATATACCAGAAGTAAAAAAAAAAAAAAAAAAAACGATTGAAAACAAGTCAATCTTAGTCAGATATTTTCTAATAAAACAGTATTGCATATAGTGTAGTAAAATTAAGCCAAAATATGCCTGGATAAAATGAAATCATTTTTGGACAGCGAATTTTTGCTGAAATGTGTTCTATGCGATCCCCTGACCTCCCTCAGAAAAGTCCCCTGAAATCCCCAGTGGCAACATGCCTAAAATGATTCAACATGCCCAAGTGGAGTCAAAAATAAATATTTCGTCGACCAATGGGTTTATGTAATACAATTGAAGCTCTTAAGTAGTAGAATTTAATGCCGCAAACCCCATCTCAAAAGGTTGCCTGAGTCGAAAATGGCAGGCTGTCAAACTTTGAAAAAAAAATCAAATTTTTACTTAAACGCTAAACGCTGTAATAATTTTTGAAATACTTGAGCTTTCGAGGTGCGGTTTGCGAGGCGCGGCAAACGTTTGCTTTTACAATTACCTTGAGAATGCGGATAACTTGTCTGTGCCTATCATATTACCTTTGAACCTTTCTGTTCATGAAAGTCCTAAAGAGGAAGCTTAAAAAGATTTTCTTAGTCCATAGTTGTGCTATACATAATTTAAAGGTCTTAGTTAGGAGAGTACATAGCCGAAAACCAGACCTCAAAAGATCATATATGTCGGAAGTTATTGCATTTCAAAGTTTTGATAATATTATTTTATTCTAAACTTTGAACGCCTGCCATTTTACACCTGACAGTTATATTGACGTCAGGTTTACGGCATTGTATTCTACATTTTAAGTCCTTTAATTTGATATATATAACCTTCTGGAATGTATTTAAATGTTGGTATACTGATATAAAATTTTTATGTAACTCCTTATGGGCCAACCCCTCATTTTTAATCGCGATCCCCATATGGGATTAATGGGGACTTTTCGGAAAAATGCTAGGGGATGCCATAGAACACATTTAAAAAGAAACTGGCATTCCAAAAATTATTTCATTTTTCCCGACTAATTTTACTACACTAATATAAAAACTGCAAGAGTTGGTTAATTTAATGGTTTTTTGGCGCGTAAATTGCTAAATTCTACGTTTATTATTATATCTTCTTATTTGGAGGGGAGGGGGGTGGGGTATTTTTTATTTTGTCTCAATAAACATTTTCATTACGTGAAACCCTGGTAAATTTCGGTACAATACATTGTAGTACACTTCGGTATATGGAAGGAACGTATATGTAATTTTGGATTTTAACAGAGTATGGAAGACACAAATGACCCACGTTTAAAGCGGACCATGGTCTCAATTTCATTAGAAGTTTTACTATTTCTTAAAGTGATCTATAAGTTTAACTTGTTTATCTTATTAACATTTCGAATCCAAATAAAATCCATACCAATCCCATGTCAAGGTGAACTTTGTCTTAGTTGAAAATGTGATAAAATTGTTTGACATGTCTCTGTTTCAAGAACTTTTAAACGTCATTTAAACATTTATTACAAACTGTGGTGTGTACAGCCATCCTAAACTAAGTTGGTGAAATAGCTCTTAGTTAACTGAGCATTAAACTGCAAAAAATATATTACTATGTAGACTATTTTCAATAACAACGTCCCATTTTAACGGTGCCATTGTATTTATTTTTTTAAATGGATTTTCGCAAGAGTTAAACAAAACCCTAACCCCAAAAATATCATAGATCATGAATGTCGTAGTTTACAAAGAAATATGTAGCTAAAACGGTAGTGTGGCCAACTAAAGATGAGTTGTAAGGTAGCCAGGTGGCCAAGAGCTGCTGGAACATGATCATAAATCCATTCTCTGGCGAGGAAGCAAAGGTTCTTCTAACACCACTTATCACCTCTTCACAATGATAAAAGGAGTTTTGGGGAGATTGATGAAAATCGTTAACAAAATTTATAACCCTTTAAACATTATCATTTTTACTATAGACTGACGCAATTACTTGTATTTTAAGAGATTTTGAATTTATTTATATTGCCAAATATCCTTCGCATTGTACAAGATAGTCCTTTGAAACAACACTTCAGTGTATTTACTATTTCATGTAAACAATTTACAGAACACAAAACGTCCTATACATAAAATTAATGAAGAAGATCATTTGGTGATTGTAATCATTCAAATAATGAAAATAAATTATATTGAATGTCCTGCACATTGGAAGCCAAGCTACTTGTGAAAAACGATAAAAATGTAAGAAAATATACTATCGTTTTATTTTTAATATGTTTTAAAAGATCCTTTCAACAATTAAATAACTACGAAAAGTAGAAGTTTCCAATTTTTACATGCATTTGTGAAAAAATGTCCTCGACAACATTTTGACACTACCCCCAATCCAATAAAAAAGTTTTGCCTGCCATTACCAGCTTTTGTCCATGTCTCGGTTATATTTTTCTTCTCTCGTGGTTTGTCACCCCCATTGGAACTAAAAAGTCATAAATGTCACAAAATATAGTAATTACGACGAAATGGATTTATAAAGTTGTCTACGTAATTCTGTTCATAGCCTAAGAGGAGGTGAGATGCTATAAAGCCATCAATCATAATATTAATCACATATTATAATTTTAAAATATCAGCCTTTTACTAATTTCCCACTGCTATAATAAACTATTTTTCAATGTTATCTACTTATCAAGAATAAAGTACTTATTACTTATGTAACTTATGTACTTACAGATGGCATTGACGAAACGTCAGTTCTTTGTTGGTTGCAACGTATAACAAGCACTAATTGTTACTATAAAAACAACTCTACAACTATCATTATGACACGTACACGATAACGTTTTAGGGGCTGTTCTAAAATGTGCAGGTTAAGCTCCATGTCTCTAACTAATATTGACTGTAGAGTACATTTTTATATATCCACGCCTGAGTCATTTTATAACGTTTAGAAAGGGAACGGCCCAAACCCCGGTCATTAGACTAATCTATCATATTTGTTGAATAAAACTTTCAAAGAAGTAAAGACTTTATAATATAAGACTTTAAAAATATTATTTTATTTGTTCTCAACAAAAATATTTGTCTCTAATAATATTAATTGGAAGTTAATAATAGTCTATTCTAATTATAAAATCCCCGTTTAAGATATTAAATGGACTTTTAATAAACTCTGAATTTACCACAGTGCAAAACAAGGCTTACGCTTTGACCAAAGTTGACCGCGGAAACCACGCATTCAAATATGCATTTTCTCTACACAATTACATGGCTTAAGTTGTACGAAACACAGTCTCCACCAATTATTGTTATTTAACCCATCCGTCATTATTGCTTTATAATGATGTTTTACACTAACACAATATATTTAATTCGTCTCATTTCCTATTTTTATAAAATAACGACTTGCTTTTTGCTGAATATATCTTTATACATTTTATATGTACTAAAGATATATTACATTGACAATAATGTAATATATCTTGCTTCTATTGTCAATTATATTATTGTAATATTATATTATTGTAATATAATTAAAATTATATTGACAATAATTTTATTCGTCTCATTTCCTTTTTTAGAAAAAAAATTTTTACTCGCTTTTTTCAAACCCTATTGCAGCATTCAGTTAAAACTTACAAGGAACTAATTCAAAGTCGGTTATGACGATGATGGCTTTGAGGCAAGGTTAAAGAACATTATTGCGTTATTTAAGAGGGAAATTTGTGTCCCCAACTATCTATTTATGTATGAATTTATATATAGCTAAAAAACACTATTTTATTACGCTATTTACAGCCAAGTGATTTTAAATTGAATTAATGCCTGTTTGTATTGTTATTATTATTTCATTGTATATACTTCAAGGTTGAATCATATTTTTGTACCTAAACTAGTGTTATATACAACAAGTTGCGTGCGTTGAATATCTCTTTGCATTTTACTGCGTGAGAAAAAACAACATTTCCCTTAACATATTTAATGCTTGAAAGATCAGAGAATTCCACGCACAGTTAATTTAAGCGACAAAAGAAACTGAAAAATTCAACTGTGAAAGTGAAAAATTCCCAACTGATTAGTGAACTGAAGATAATATATGAAACTTAAACATGTAAGAGGTGTTTTGTGGTTTGTTAGTCACTAGTGATCGAAAGAACTGCAAATGGATTAGGGATGAGACTGGAGTAGGAGCTGCCATAGCAAAAGATAAGAGAAATTTAATGAATTTACAAAAAAAAAAAAAAAAAAAAAAAAAAAGGTAAAAGCTGTTTTAGTTTAAAATCTCTCCTGAAAATTGATGGTTCTTTGACATTGTTTTATTCAGGCTCAAACATATCAAAACACTAACATGTAACTAAATCAATTTCCACCTTGCTAATACTTATAATAGCCCATGCTGCGAATACATTAAAGTACTAAGAACTACAAAAAAGCTTAATCATTGTTTTTTATTCATATGTTTTACTCTTAATTTTTTAAATAAAAATCTAAGATTTACGCCAAACTCAAACTGCACTTGGTCTGAAAGAGAAACTTTGTTTTAACAATAACAATAGTAACAGTAACAATAGTCAATTTTATATGACTGCTAGAATTTTACTATAGGCCTACTGTAAATGTTTCAAATATGGCTATTCGCATTAATTAACAAGCCATTACTTCACTTAAAATAGTTTTCACACAAAAATTATTCTTTTAATAAAGCTCAAGACTTTTCAGTTTTACAGTTGTCTCATCCAAAAAAAAAAAAAAAAAAAAAAAATACATGTAAGAGGACACAATCATAAAATAAACAAACATTTAAAAATATCATTCTATGTTCATTTATTTTAACATATCTTTGTGAAGGTAATTTATGAAAGTCAAATTCATCATTCAAATCTTAAAAGTTATAACTTCACAAGATTAAAAAATATAAAATAATATTCAACCAAATATATACTTAATGGGAGTGAGATTAAATTTAATATAGTTAATATTTTGTTGTTATTTGTACAGAATATAAATTACCGATGTCGAGATATATTTCCTTGCTTACCGTCGCTATTATTATCATAATAAATTAACTAAAATTTAATAATACTGTATTAAAAAAAATAGCAATAAAAATTCTGTAAGTTTATTTAGAGCAAGGTTGTTTTTTTACAAAACGTATGAAATAGAGTTTCATTTCAAAACCTTTCAATATTCAGCGTTCAACCTTACTTCACTCAATATCATTTTATTGGCAAGTCGTTCAACCATAAAAAATCAACTTGTATTGCGTCATATTGAACTACTAGTAGCAAAAATAATATACTGGATATTATTTTTGAGAAATCTGCAAATATAGAAAAGGTAGTATTACTATTATTAATGTTTACTTATTAGATAATATTTTAATATTTTAATTATTTTAATTATTATAATATAATATTTTAATTATTAGTTTTTGTTTTTACAATTGAAAAAGGTATAGTAGTAGAAAGGAGGTTTATTGGTAAAACAATCATTTGAACTAATTACAGTTTGATTTTGTATATCTATGTAGTATTTAACGATTTGCATTTTAAAGTATTAAGTTTTTTTATGACTATATAGCTAAGTATGACTAATGACTAATATAAAACTAGTAGTTTGAACGACTGTATTTTTTTACTTTAGTTTTTTAGAAATCAATTAACTTTCAAGTACATTGCATAAGGTTGTGAAAGATAGGTTCAACCAACGTTTTAGTTTTAGAATTCATGTAATAATCTAAAACATTTCAGTGTTGATTTCATAACTCTATTGCAAAACTATGTTTATTTTTAATCATGTTAGATTTTTTTGTTTCCTACACAAATATTGTAAATTAAACACCTACAGATTTTTACTTTCTCCCTCTATATCATAGTATATGGAGAAAGTATTGCTTTCGTCAAATTTTTTGAATTTGAGTTGTTGGTGGATTTATCCATTTTGGTTCCCCCTGAGTCCAAAAAGTGGTTTTCGGAGTGATGTCTCTCTCTCTCTCTCTCTGTGTGTGTGTGTGTGTGTGTGTGTGTGTGTGTGTGTCTGGATGTATACAGAGCTAGAGATTGCCCCAATGGTCCGATTTTGGTGAAATTTGGTACGTAGGTCCAAACCCACGATGATTCCAGGCGTTTTTTTCATTTTTTTTGAATTTTTTATTTTATAAAAAAAACCTCAAAAAACGTGAAAAATTACAATTTTTCAAAAACGGCTCTAACGATTTTGATAAAAATTTTGTGGTTTATTAAGATTAAAATGCTGAATAAATTGACACCATCCGCATCTCTGAGAAAATGCGCGTTTAAAAGTTATACAGTAAAAAGTGTTAAAAAAATCAATTTTTTGGATTTTCAAAATAGATGTTATCTTGAAATAAATTTTACTTATCACTATTAAATAAAGCTCAAAAAACTAAATAATTCAGTATTTTAAATTATTGCTCTACGTCAAGTGGTTGCGGAGAAAATTCAATTTTTCGTTTAGTGGTAAACGCAGTACGTTGTTAAAAGTCACAGACGCGTGTAGGGTCAAACTCGCGCTGCTCAGCTGGTAGCTATCCTACTGAGCCATCTAGACATAATGTTTGAAGCTTTTAACCCTTTTTTATATTGGTGGGAGAAAGTATGTGTCAGTTATCTGATACCGTTTATTTATGATGGAATTTCTTCAATTATATATTTAGTAGATCTCAAAATATTGTTGTAGTTCCTAAAATGATTCCATTAAGTATATGCTTTTCACTTTTTATTTTTTTCAATTCAATTCGCAAAGGGTGTTGAATTAACCTCTTATCAATTAAACATGTATTTAACACCAGGCTTATTAGACATATTCTGTGTTCATATTTTAATTATTTAATATTTCATTTGCATTTATGCTAAAGATGCTGCAGTTTTACACATCCAATGTTATACTTACAGCTTTATTGCTGTCATGGACATTGGACATGTTCAGAATTATGGTTATGGACCATAGCACAGCCAACAAGTATTACACGACACTTGAATGCCAAGGCCAAGGCTTTGTACAAAATAACGGCTGCCCGACTGGGGCACTTGACACAATTATCCTAACAATACCTTCAATCAACAGCATTACTGACAACCTCGAAGTTAGTGACATCGACGGAGCTTCACCACCACAATTTACGCATAAAACATGTATCTGTATTGTTAAAAGTTCCCAAATCATATTGTATGAAACACAAGACAAAAGCCACAATGACTGCCATGAGAGAAATTGAGCATTATTATAATTCAAGCTAGCTAAAATATGAATGATCGATTGTCTGCTTTCTCTGATTACTGTTATAAATATGTTAAAGCTAACATGTGTAACCTAACCATTTTTTTATTACCATAATTCATATTCATCAATCTTTTGTAAACAAGTCCCAATTTTAAAGGTATTGAAAAAAAATTAAATTGATAAAAAAAGAAAGTCTTTTAAAGCAATTAAAGTAGTTCCCATAAAAATCATTAAATTTGAAATAAAAGTGTAATCTACAAAAATAGCATGTATACCAACATAGTCTTGTATTAAGTATATAAGTATCTTTTTCACATGATAACCATTTTAACTGCCATCTTTATTTTATACAGTATGTTACGGTCAAAGTAATTAACCGAACATTATACATGATAAATGGTTGTTATTATTCTTAATAATTAATTTTGCCGGTGAAAGTTATTATTTTATCACCTTATCTGGTCACTTTATTCATAATGTCTAGGGTAGTTTGGTTAAAATAATAAATTGGTTTTAATATCACATTTAGGTTGCAGTTTTGTGTTGGTAAGAGTTAGAATACAGCTTCGTCGTTACGACAGATTGAAAAAAAAAATCTAAATCTAGCTAAATGAGTTAGAAAATTTAATTATCTAGTCAACTAACAAGTTAGTTGAATAATTACAACTAACTTGTTTCAGCTAGTGACAACTGAGGAGCACAGAATTCGTATTGAAAAATCTTTCATTTAATGATGATCATTCATATGGTTAACATCAGTAAACCATCATTTAATAAAAATAAAACATTTTAATCGCATGGTACAAGAAAAAATATTCAAAGAAATAAGTTCCATTAGAAAATCTTCGTTGCCTGGATGAGATGTTTTAGTTCCTTGTTTTAGTGACCTTTAATGGACAAATGGAGCTGTTGGGCAGTCTAGAGGCGAAGAGCCATATTAAGAGGATTGCCGTCGTCTCCACTTCCCTTATTTTGAACAACAAACTTAACTCAACAGCAAACTTTCGTTTATAACTTGTAAATTGTATTAAATAATTGGTCAGCCGTTAGAGCTTGAAAAAAACACTAATATATTCAATTTACTATGAGGTTATTAATATGATAATAGACCTAATTATTAATTACTATTCAAAAACATACAATACAAATAAAACTATAATATGTTAAAGTTTTTTGGCATGCTTCTTCAAAACGCATATTCATACTTCGTCGAATAATCATAGCGAAGAAGACTGATTTCGATGTAATGGCTCGCGCGTTAGATATGCTAAATATGTCCGGTTGCTTGATTTAATTTACCGGTTTCAAATCTATTTATACACAATTTACAAATACATTAAATGAATATATGTTGAATTGTAACACAACTGACTTGTAATAGTAATAATTATGCTTAAGTTTAGACTTGTTTGATATTTATTGATACTTAAATGTGTTAAGTATAAGAATGAAGATTTTATGAAACTTGAGGGGATATCAGACAGTAGATTGACTTAAACTTGTACTTAGTAATATTCCAGTGAAATTTTATGGACAAAAATAACACAATACAGCAGCCATGCCTTCATATTCTTACGCACCGACCAAAGAAGAGTCGATGATGACTTCTGAGAAATATTCTTTTTTTTTTTATAAAACAAACACGGAGCAAAAGTAAGTATGAAACTAAATGTAACACTATTTTGTGTTCCTACAGAGACAAATTTAATCAAGAAAAAATCCAAAACTTACAATTTTAAGTTTTAATCAAACTAACACATCATCATTATGAAAACATAGTTAGTATATTACAAAATAATGTTATGAAAAATATAAAATTAGGAAAAAGGCATTATGATAAAGTTGCCATTATTGAAAATAAACAAAAATCTTGCACTCGGTCTCTATTTGAGATTATCAGAATTAACAACTTAGATATTGTGAAAGCAACATTTTCTTTGAAGTCCATTTTTTCAGCTTTCCTTACATTGTTACCCTGTAGTGTTGATTTAATTTATTAATTAGCAATTAGGCATATTTTATTTTTAATCCTAAGTTGTTACTATCATAACGACTGATATGTACAAGTAGTATGTGCTTTATTCAGAAATACAGATATGTTTACGTCTATGACTATTAAAAAATATGTTTAATTTTGCTCAATGTGATGATGACTTTTAACCGTGTAATTTTTCAATATTGCTTTAAAAATATGAGTTTGTTATTTTTTAACAACAAAACCCTGTATGTCAATCATAGAGTCAGTATGGTAAATAATAAAAAATAGCTCTCAACGACATATTTAATATTATAATATTAAACTTAAAATTATTAAACAACTATGTAACAAAGTATAAAGTAGCTAGCTTGTAGTTGCAAATTAAGAACTGAAAGTTATATTTAAACATTAAGATGATAATATAGATAACACAATGTTTAACGCAAGTTTTGTTTACAAATTAATAACGTAAGTATGATTAATATTTAAAACTTAATAGCGGTTATGTGTTAATTATTCAAACGTAGAATAATAAATCCTACTCTAATGTTTTTATTTTTAATTTTTTTTTACATGTGTCAACATTCCTATTTAATGATAAAACTCTAGAAATTTAAACTTAAATTTTCCAAAACTTCCACCACAATATATAAGCTCTCCATATCATCAAGTACGTAAAAATATTAAGTCTAATATTTTAGGATTAGTTTTATAATTTTATGTCCATGTTTTCCGATTAAACCGGGATATTTTACAATAAGTGTTATCATAACCAATAGAAAACCAGAGCATTTTCTACAAACCTTTAAACCTAAAACTAATTATTTCCATATGTGATCCAATAAGGTAGGTTTTAATTTGGGAAAACTTTTTCTGAGAAATTTATTTATATTGTAAGACACGTGGTTTTATGCTCTCTATCTCTTTGAGATTAATGGCTGGAAACAAATCTTTATACAATGAAAAGGTATAACTGAATTGATAATAGGACATATCATATTTCGTTGTTACTCTTTATTGATATCATTTTTTTGTTGTTGTTTGTTATTGATGGAAATAAATTCATTTATTCATTCATTATTAGGTATGAAATGGAGGAAATAAATTGTGCACAAAAGTCGATTTTCATTTATTGTTACCTTTAGACGTTTAATTTAATCTAAAAATGACTTGAACAATTTTTACTTTTGGGACTACATATAAAAATATTATAAAAGAATCAATTAAGGCTATACATGTCCAAAGGGATATTTTGACTTTATACTTATATTACGTAATTTTACTGAACATTTTTTATATCATCCGTAAAAGCATTCATGTAATGAAAAATCTAATAAAGCTTTTGTAAACATAGTTAAATAAATGGTTGTTTACGTTGTAAGTTTATCTTTCCTCTTTGATGTTATAAATTACCCACATGAAAAGTGGGATGAAACATTCTGGAAAGGATTCAGTACTTATGTCGGTAACTATTGGCATTATGCTTGAAAAAAATGTTTGACGTAGGTTCAGTTGTTAAAACCTTTGGTCCGAATTGTAATAAGTACTTTTTTATGACTTCAATTTATAGACTTGGAAATGTGTTAGTTTTACTGTTTACTGCAAATGGCTTATGAAAATATTTATTTCATAAGAAATATATTACTGCTTGTTGTTTCATACTCTTTATCTCTAATCTTTTAACTCTTTTAAACTCCTTAAACTCTTTACTCGTTTAACTCTTTACTCTTTTAACTCTTTAAACTCTTTTGACTCTTTATCTTTAACTCTTCTATCTTTTAAAATAGTTAAGCTTTATGGGTGGCGTCGTCCTGTAATCCAGGTACTTGGAGGTCACGAATTGTGGATAGTTATAAGTGATGGCTTGTGAATACGATATTCCCTAGTTGGGATTGGCGTCCGCACCAGTCAATTCTAGTTCATCCATAAAAACCATCCTTATAATTAGACCACTTCGTATATATGAGGTCGAAATTGTGGTTCGGATCCCACGTCAAACTGTAGGTTCCTCGATACAATTGGCTGTTGTTCTATAATTAACAGTCCTGTCTCACTAGAATGTTGGTCTTAGTGAGTAACAAGACTATAAGATGGCCCCACAATCATCCTACACTCATCTCTCATTCATTATCAGGTTAAAATACCCACTATACGAGGTCTCGGTGTCAAAATAGTGATATAGTTGTACACCCTTTTGCATTCTCAAAATTGTTATACCATTTTAAATATATTTTTTATTTATTACTTCATTGTGTTTAGTAAGACCAACTCTAAAGCTTAGGTCAAAACCTTTTATATCACATTATTTATTCTCTATACAAAAAAACTAAAATCAGTTATGAATAAAATTCAAAATACATAATGTGTAAGGTTTTTCAACAATAATAAGGTATACATTAAACTGGTTACTGTTTGACAACAGCAATATAGCAAATGTTTTCCATAAAACCCAGAAGGTGACGGTGTTATCGGTTGGATCCGAGCCGACCGGCGTTGTGGGACTTATTGGCACCTGCGGCTGATGTATGGCCAATACGGAACACCTTCTGTACTACACTTATTGGAAACGCTATCAACCGATAATCGAGATATTGGTTGTAAAAAAATCGACTTAAAAAATATGTAAAACCAATTAATACAAAAAATGCAAACTTTTCGTAGTAATAATATTATTAACACAAGCTAAAAGATCATTAATTACAATAATACATGTGAAATATTTCATTCTCATTGTCATGATTAATAAATTTTACTATCATAAATACCCATGCATACGCATTTTGAAAGTCCACGAAATTAACAATAGTTTCATATTGTTGAATGAACATGAGCGTTACCTACAATGAGCATGGTCATGTTCATATGAGGTAAATAAATTAATAATATTATTACTCTACACGATTGTACGTTAAATAAGTATACGCTAGCCATAAAAAGACTGAAAAGACTTTATTAGTCGTAGTTTCCAAAATCTCTTAATAAAAATAAAACATTCATTGTGTTGATTTTTTTTTTTAAATCTAATCGCATTACTTCTCCACGTTTAATTATATTCATTTATATCAAATCAATCAATTTATATTTATCAATTGGCATCAATTTACGTTCAATTTATTTCAAAAACTCTTAATTATTGTATACACTTCCTAAAATTTAGTGTCACAATGTTAGCTTATTATATCTGTAATAAAATAATGTAAAAGTCATTTATTTACAAATTTATAGCATTGCAATGAAACAGTGGTGAATATATTTCAAAACTTTGAAATAAAGAGCAGTACCTCATGAGTGACTTAGCAGCTGTTAAAGTTGTTCTGACCTTTTCGTTTTAAATAACATGAGGGAAAATTTATTTATAAAGTGATTTGAAATGAATTATACGAATTTTAGTAATACCCTTGAAAGAGTAACATAGCATCAAAATAAATATTCAATTGGATGCATATAATACCTTTTTTATATGCGTATTTAATATTTCCCGTTCATTTTACTGATTAAAATATTTTTGAAAGTTGATTTCAGAAAGACTTATTTAGTTAGAGAATATTTGTTTAAAAAAATAATATGTAAAGGGTAAAGCTTTAATTGAAACAACTGTTTTTAAAGGAAAAAAATCAATAACAAGGTATGATTCACTGCAAAAAAACATTACCTGCATCGTTAATTTTAAAATGATGGTTCTAAATATAAACAATTTTGACCTATGAGGGGATAAAACTCTTGATATTATTGTGGTACTTTTGTTTTACGATATAGTATACTCGATAACATTGAAACAATAAATTGTTAAGAAAAACCAAGTGTTTGTATACCGAGTGTCTCAGACCACCTTTTAAAATCTACACAATTAATTTGTAACAAAAACATACTTTGTGATTATCGGTAAACTAGTAGCGCTCTATCTATTGAGGACAATTTAAATGTACAGGGTGTACCAGAAATAACCTTTACAGACAGGAAGTCAATAATTTTGAACACAAACCCCAACGTTTTATGGTATTTTTTTTTATTCTACACGTAATTTTAATACATCTTTACAATTTAATCTGTACCCCGAATCCTAACGGTTAAGGAGATAATGGCTGTAGAAGTTTTATTTCTTCTAAATTCTAACCAGTGTCGAACGAGATCCGTATTTTTACTTTTAGAAAAAAGTTCAGAATCAATCTCTATCTTAATTAGTGGTTTTTAAAACACGATTCCCGTAAAACTCTGCATTCATAAAACACGCCTATCGCTAAGTCCGCGGCCGCGAGTCGACATTCGGGTACAGGTAGACCTTAAGAAAGCTTGCAAAATGTGCACATAGAGGAAAAATAATTTTTTGGGTCAAACTTTACCAACTATCAAAACAGATTGAAAAATATTGTATAATTTTGTATATGAATTGAATTATTTAAATCTTCCTTTTTCAAAATTATGTTGACATGAGAATGTCATGAAGGATAAACTGAGAGCTTGTGTACACCATAAATTAGTTTTAAAAAATCTTATGGAAGTGGTACTCAAGAACATTGAGTACACTCTGAACAGGATAAACCGATTTAACACTGGTAAAACTATCAAACTGAACTAATGACTGACAATGAATAATCAGTGATGTATGTTAAAACGACAATGGAAACGCCATATGCATTGTTTATTGATAATTGAAACAAACATTGTCTAACATAACAAACGTTCATCCCCCGGGTAATAGGCTGTTTTGTATTCTTCGACGTAAAACATTTACAGGGACAGTTTTTGTTGGATATTATATATTCGCATAGAGGCTTCCTAGATTCAGTGGTAGATGAAATATTTACCAATGTGTCACCCAATATTGTGTACATTTTTTATTCTCTTTATAACTACATTGATCTATTTATGCTTAGATAATGTAAGTTTAATTTTAATCTCGAAGTTTTGAACGACAAAATGACAAACCCACATCTATTAACTGTGACAGGTAGATCGCTTGAAATGACAACGGTATATTCAAACCATTTACTGAGTAGCGTTCATCATTTTAAGCTATTTAGCGTGACAGTTAATTTGGCATAACATTACATATTAGGATTTGGACACATTTGACTTATTAATACATAGAGTTTTTTATTTACTGTTTTATTACATACCGTAATATTTTCGTATTGTAAGTTAGGATTTAGTACATTGTTTACTAAACATAGTACAATAATATATTTTACTACGGTGTTAGAATCAATTCGAACCGAATGCCTATCTGACTGCCAAATGGTAATTAATTAATTTCAAACTTAATTGTATTTATTATTTCATATAAATATAGAGCCTACAAGTCTCCATAAATCTATGAACCGATTGATAATTTGGATTAGGGTTGACCGGGGTAATTGTGAATTGGGGCAATTGTGAACGCAGCTTATAACTTAGAAACTAACACTAATATTATTAAAAACCAACTTAAAACATGTTTTTTGGTCTTTTCTTAATACACTATTAAAAGTTGTTATTAATTTTAAAAGAATTAGTCTTTTTTCCATTAGCATGAAAAAACCCTTAAATTTTTTTTGGTGAATCACTTCGGCCATTTAACAAAAATCATTATTTAAAAAAATAATTTTACTATTTATTTTTTTTAGAAATTTTTCGAAGCACTTCTAGAGAAGTGCTCTAAAGCCTGAGAGGTTTCTTTATCAACTGCAATAAAAATTCTAGGATTTATTGCCAATTCACAGTTACCCCATAATTTTTAAACTGTGGGGTAATTGTGAATTACAAAAAGGGGTAATTGTGAATACGGTTCACAATTGCCCCAATTCAATACAAAATACAAACAGTGCACTTTTTTGCAGAAACTGAGTTAAATTTTGTTAATTGTAAAGAGTTAACTGACTCTGATGATGGTGACATAACAGTGCAAGGTGTCCGTTGTGCCAATAACGCAAAAACTGAATTTTTGTGCAAGTAAAACAATTTGTTTACTGTTACTATTTTTGACATTGTTGCTGTACTCCCCTATCCCATAACAACTTAAAAAAACCGCAAAATTACTTATGTAATTCAATGGAGCTGTGGGAGTCAATGAGCAGTAATACTGTTTCACTTCGCTAGGTTAGGCTAGGTTTCATTTCGTTAATTTACAAAGTTCTCTCTTAAATTTTTTTAGTGAAAATGAACTAAATTTTGACACTATTCATATTTTTCATAAGTTGTTATGGCAATATATCGTTTTTATGTTGTATTAAACTAATTAATACAGTTTTGTTTAATGTTTTTTTTACCTTGCATTTTTTCGCAATTTTAAGAAATCTCGAACCTGCATTGAACTAGGGGGAATTGTGAATGCTTTTGTGTGACTATAATTTTGAAAGTGGGGTAAATGTGAAGAGAATTAGTTGGGCTTTATTTTGATTTGCCCCATTTCACTTTCGGTGTGTTCTAAATAATTTTTCTGATGGCATTCACATTTACCCCAGAATTGATAAGATTTGCAATACCGTGCCGGGGAATTGTGAATGGCTTGTAACAATTTTGTTTATCAGAGGAATTTCCTGAAAATTTGTATAATGTATCCTGAATAATGTAGAATTAAAAATATATGTACTATTATATGATATTTGTAATAAAAAGTACTTAAAAAAGGGTTTTTTGTCAAAACACGAAAACCCGTTCACAATTACCCCGGTCAACCCTATAAAACTTACATTAGTGTTTTATTTTAATTGCATTTATTACAATGTAATAGTTATAAAGTTAAAAGTGACTACCGAACTTCGAAAAGTGACTAGTTTTTAATCATATTGAAGATAATTACGAAACTAATCATGTTCATAAACTTCAACAATCGGAAAATGTGAGAACAATTTTCACATATTTATTATTACATAAATAATATCATATTATCTTACTATTATCTTATACCTTTAATACCTTTATTACCTTTAATACCTTTATTGAAATGGCGACCTAACTCAATAGGTAGTTAAAGCCAAGTATGAATGAGGGATGAGTGTAGGATGATTGTGGCGCGATCTTGTAGTCTTGTTACTGACTAAGGCCGACATTCTCCTTAGACAGGACTGTTAATTCATAGCCCAACAGCCAATGGTATCTAGGGACCTACAGTTTAACGTGGGTTCCGAACCGCAATTTCAACCTCCCATATACGAATTGGTCTAATTATGAGGATGGTACTTATGGATGAACTAGTATTCACTAGTGCGGACGTTAATCCCCACCAGGAAATATCGCATCCACAAGCCATCGCTCATAACTATCCACAATTCGTGACCTCCAAGTAGCTGGATTACAGGACGTCGCCACCGTCCCAGTCTTTTTATGTTTAGTGGGCAATATATAAATTATAATGCAGATTCCTCTTGGTACAGAGCGTATACAAAACAGATTGAACGATTCATTCAACAACTATTCATAAACGGTGTTCATGAATAGTTATAAAACAATTTGACATGAGGGCCGGGGCATGAATATTGATTGAATTAAACGCGTCAGTTCAATTCCATCGGACATATTGGAGTATACATTGGGATGCATTACAACGGGATAGAAACTGGCCCAACAATAACTTACTATGCGCCATGGCACCTCTCTGTAAACAACAAATACAACCATAGCAAGTCTTGCACTGAAAATATAGAATAGTTTCTATTAAAATTGAATAAAGATAATTTTGCCAAATTAGTAGTTTCATCCAAATGGTTTGCAATTCACCCGAACATGATAAAAACTTATACATAATAAACATGATCCACATTTTTTTAAATTAGAAAATAATTTTTAGAGCCGATTTTATTTTAAATAAGTGTGAATACATACATACTCACAATAATACAAATATACCATACTCGTATTAGAGTGTAGGGTTTAAAACTTTTTCATAGAATTAAAACTATATTCATATTTACTTTATAGTTCTACTACAATTTCTCACGTATATATACGTGAAGATGTTTCTTCCTATTTAAATTGATTTGTTATATAATTCAGGGTCTAAAAACATCAAACGAGAGAATAAATTATGCTTTTTTAGTGAACCCTTACTTTAGCTACTTTTGTATGTAAAACTGGACAGCTAGCAAAGGGACTAAGTAAAAACAGGTTAAGTTGATTCCCTGGTCTGGACAAAATAATTGGGCTACATTCTAGCTTAAAAGGATTTCTATTTTACTTTTCTTTTATAAAATACAATCCTTTTTGACTGTAATTTGTTATTTTTATTTTTCAATTTAGTGGATTAAATATTTAAGTAAAAATGTTCCCTACAGTTTAAAAGAAAAACTTATTTTGGTCACACACAAATAACAACAGTTTAAAAGAAAAACTTTTTTTGGTCACACTCAGCAAGAAAACAATTTGATAGTTCCTCGAGTGTTATTTAAGTCAATATGACACTAGAGCTAACGTCACATTCCTTCTAAGCCAGAAAGTCAAGAGTTCACGCATTTGCCTCTAAGCAGTCAGTCAGATATGCAAGAAACATAAAGCAGGATGATAGACTTTTTTCAGAGCAAAACATATGGTATTCCACTTTCAACTAACCTTCCTGACGTCAGAAATCAGATGAATTTTTTCGTTTAAAAAAATTTGTTACAATAGTTTGCCATTCGTAGTGGTGTTTTGCGACTTCAGAAAGGACTTTATAACAATGACGTAAGCAATGATGATGTCATCAACTACGCCACTGATGACGTTGTATGGCGACCCATGATGTCACATAAATGACAACCATGACGTCAAATAAATGACGTGCTGATGGCCTAATAGTTTCGGCGTGAACTTGACATAAATAATGTTAGTGACGTCATCACGGTGACGAATACGACGATGACGACATCAGCACGTCATTTATGTTACGTCATTGGTCGTTATATGACGTCATCAATGTTGTCATTGATGACGTCATCACTGCTTACGTCATCACGATGACGATAAGTCGACATACATAAAGGACGAAGATTTCTTTTCAATACTTTTTATTGAGCTAAATAGGTTTAAAAAAAAAAAGGAAAAAATACAACAGGTGTTTCTATTGTAGTATTCTTATGTGACTTTTTGAGGATAATAGTTTATAAAAACAATGAGGATAAAACTTATCTAGAAAATTAAAATTTTTCATTTCTGGACTTTAAAATTAAGTGTGGTTATAGTAATCAGTTAGATCATACGATTATTACAGTTGGTTGCACGATACGTGATACAGCCCGCCAGGATTTGTGCTGCATATGGGCAGTTTAAAAGCCAGAATTTTAAATGAAGACCTTTTTAATGAATTTACTGTATATCATTATAATTATTAATCCACACCATGTTACACAAGATAGAGCCTGCTTGCCCATATATAGCACAAATTCTGGCGGGCTTTCTCACGTCTTGTGCAACCAACTTTACTACTTTAATATCTAATTAGAGGCTTTTGCCCCTCTAGGTTACTAGTATTTTTCACTTATAAAAATTTTGCATGACTCAACGTATTGATGATCGAATAGTTATAACTAAAAAAGATTCTCAACATTTATAAAGTTAAATTATAGTGTATGATAAAAAAAGAATTTAAAAAGTACTATTGTAAAAAATATTATTTACTTACTGTTATTACCGTTATTGTTACAGTTGATTACTTCAGTGCATCATTACTGTAAAGATAGGACTCAACATTATTTTTATTATTTGCAAGATGAACTTTAAAAGTAACAATATTTTTTGAGGGATCATCTATTTAGGTTTATAAGACACATAAAAACATCATATAATTGCATTATGCTATAACATTTTTATGAGTTAAAGAAACATAACTGACTTTATTACCAGTCATTTGTTTTTAAAACTCTACTAGCAGTGTTTTGTGTTTATCTATCCTACAATATCCTATTTTCATAAAAAAGTTAAATGATTTAACTGTAAGATTACTAAAATAGGACTATACTACGTACAATGTAGTTTTTCTAAATGGTTTTGTTATGACTGAATGTTTTACGGTTTTAAAATCGTGTCTATATCGTTTTTCAATTGGAGTTATTCGTATATATTTTAGCAAACTTTGATATTTATTTAAAACCACATACAGTAAAATTTTGAAAATAGTTGGAGATTTTAAATATGTTTCCATAAAAATAACCATTACTATTCTCACATATTCAGTGTAACAGAGGCAATAAATGTATTGAATAGATATTTGTACGTTAAAATATTGATGATTAAATAGTTATAACTGCAAAAGATTCTTAACATTAAAAAAATTAACATATATACTATTTATTCTAAAAGTTTTAACTATATTTC